>CM064482.1:60757109-60794148 GCA_032716605.1 Paralithodes platypus
AACAACAGTGGATAGAGATGACTAAGTTTGATAAAGGCATGCTTATTAGTTTCCAAAATATAGAACATTTAATACTCGAGTAATGCGATACAAGTGGTATTTAGATATTTAGATTTGTACAGTCGGATGCCCATTCATAAATATTCATGGACTACACCAATT
The DNA here is from genome assembly GCA_032716605.1 of Paralithodes platypus. Lineage (NCBI taxonomy): Eukaryota > Metazoa > Arthropoda > Malacostraca > Decapoda > Lithodidae > Paralithodes > Paralithodes platypus. The sequence continues at coordinate 60,757,272 of CM064482.1, forward strand.
TTTAAATATGGCAGTATATCTCTGAAAACTATTTTATTAATACGATTTGCTATACATCAACTACAAAACTATATACTGTACACTCTATATTGAAAATCAAGTTATCTCCAAAAAATAATCTAGATACTTATAAATGCATAACACAAACAGAGTGGGGTCCATGATTTTGTAAGATACTGCTTATTGATAAAGGGCTCACCAGGTGGAGTGAACATTTGTAAAGCCCTCATTATTAAAAAAAAAAAATACGTTTATTACTCCTTTAATTGGTACAGAGAGACTAATGCACTCGGACACCAATTATCCACAGTAACTGCCAACAGGAGCTCCTCAGAGTCACTCCATTGTAAACTTAGTAATACAATTTTGTTACAAAACCAAGCACAACTACTACCGTATAGTTTATATACGTCCAGGTCGTTGTGAACATTTGATAACACATATTTTGTTTTCATCAATATAACAAAAGGAAAAAACCACACACACACACACCACACTAAGGAATTGTTTCCACTCTGACGTCACCACTGTGGGCTAAGATTTCCCCTGATGAAGCTAATCTCTTCGCTCTAACTTTTGCTAAAATCTCCACCTTGGATGATTCCAGTGCTGTTCCTCCCTCCCCACCCATCCCCCTCTCTCTAATTATTCCTAATATCATAATCTCTTCTAAAGATGTGCTTTCGGCCCTGTCTCGGCTTAATACTAAGCATGCATTTGGACCGGATGATGTTACTTGTGTTGGCTTAAAAAACTGTTCTTCCTTGCTGACTCCCTGCCTAGGCAAACTCTTTCGTTTCTGTCTTCCCTCTAACAATATCCCTCTTGCTGGAAGTTTCCTCTCATTTAACTTGTCCCAAAGAAGGGTAATCGCTCTCAACTCTCCAACTATCGTCTAATTACTCTCATGTATTGCATCTCTAGAATTTTTAAACTATTTGTATTTTACATTTTCTTAAGCATTTGTTATCCCATAATCTACTTTCAGATCATCAAGATGGTTTCCTGAAAGGCCACTCTCTTGGTGATATTCTTTCCTATCTTATTAACTCTTGGTCATCCTCCTATCGGGACTTGGTGAGTCCTTCTCTATTGCGCTAGACATATTGAAAGCCTTTGATAAAGTCTGGCACAAATCTTTAAATTCCAAACTGCCCTCCTTCGGTTTCCTCCATCTATACCTTTATCTCTAATGTCCTAGCCGTTCCATAGCTGCCGTTGTGGTCGACCATCCCTCACGCAGACCATGCAGACCATGCACGGCCAACGCAGAAAAGGTCTCATCTACCAGTTACAATGTCAAACAGATTTGAGATATTGGTAGAGATGGAAGACGAACCAGAAGAGACCAGGCTCGTTGGGGATTCCATCCTACGAGGACAGGGCGAAGAGTTCTGCGACAGAGTCCCAAATCGACGAAAACAAATTTGCATCCCAGGAGCTGAACTGGACGACATTGTGGAAGCCTTCGAAGATACCACAAAGGATGCAAATGAAAATACCCTTTTTGTCATCCATGCTGGTTCAAATGACGTCATGCGCACCAGATCCGAAGAGTTGATGGAGAAATATCGCAAGATGATCCAGGACTACAAAAACAAGTCAAGGAATATCATCATCTCAGGCATTCTCCCCAAGATCGACGCACCTGACAAATTCTACGACAAGGCCTTCAGCACAAATAGCCGACTAAAATATTTGTGTCTGAGGGAAGAAGTTGAATTCATCAACCTCTGGGACAACTTCTACAACCAGCCTACTCTGTTCCGCAAGGATGGCACTCATCTAAACCCTGTGGGTTCAGCACGCATGGGTAGTCTCCTACACGAAGCAGTCCACAGCCATGAATCAAAAAACGCCATCCGAGAAGAAGCAGCAGTGACATAAATCATCCAACGCCAAGCAAAAAACAGAGGCAACCGAGGACCACCAGCGATAAGGACCGAAGACAGCGAGGATCGAGGACAGCCATGAACATAAATGTAGATCCGACAAGAACCAAAAATATTATTAAAGAGCGTTCCATGAGTTCTAAAATAAAAAATTTAAAGGTTTTCTATGCAAACGCTCGTAGCATACGCAATAAATTTTCAGATTTAGAGGAACTAGTGTTTACAGAAAATTATGATGTGATTGGCATAACAGAATCTTGGCTCAATACAGAAGATAGAGACTTTGTAGCAGAGTATTCACTTCCCGGTTATGTAATGTTTGAGAAAAGCAGAATAAATCGAAATGGAGGTGGCGTTTTACTTTATATCAAAGAAAGTCTTAACCATACCCTCTTGTCAAAACCTCAAATTGTGAACATCGACACATCTTTTGTGCTAATAAAGAATAATAAAGGTACAAAAATAATACTTGCATTAATATACAGACCTCCAGCTCAATCAGTGCAAACTGACCGAGAAATTTACGAACAAATTGCAGATGTAAGTAACTCACAAGATACCGTAATTTTGGGCGACTTTAATTTACCTGTGACCAAGTGGGGCGATACTCTTACTTCACACTCCGGACATGACTTGTATACGAACCTGCAAGAGAGTTCGCTTTATCAATTTGTTCGAACGCCGACCCGTGGTAATAACGTTCTTGACATTGTACTTGCAACAAAAGAAGAATTGATAGAGAATTTGAATGTTGGTGATTAATTCAGTAACAGCGACCACCGTACGATAACTTTCACTTTAAAGTTTACTAGTAACAAACCAAATAGTAGCATCGAAAAAGTCCCTAATTTCAAAAAAGCAAACTTCCATAAACTTAGAGCTATGTTTCAAGAAACTGACTGGAGCTTTTTAATTAACAATAACGACATAAATACATCTTGGAAGTTATTCGAAACCACTTACCTAAAAGCAGTGCAAGACTGCATACCATCGAAAATACGGCGTCCAGGCCATAATAATAAGCCCAAATGGTGGAATAAAGATATTTCAAACTGCCTGCTTTCTAAAAAATTTGCTAATGATAGATTAAAATCCTCCCAAAATGACGAAGAACGGGTGAAATTTGTAGAGCTACGACGCAAAGCCAAAAAGTTAATTAAGCAAAGTAAAAAGACCTTAGAGTTACATATTGCGAATCAAAGTAAAACAAACCCGAAAGAATTCTATAGTTATATCAGAAAGAAAAAAGTAGTTACTTCAACTGTTGGACCATTAGTCGATGAAAATGGAGAATACACCAAAGACGAAGTACAAATGAGCAATGCCCTCAATACCTTCTTTGCATCAGTTTTTACAACAGAAGACCTCAGTGATATCCCTACACCATCGCCGATTCAGATTGATAATTCAGATGTTCTAAGCAATATCACTGTTACAGAGAGAGAAGTATTGAATTGTTTAGATAAACTCAAGGTAAATAAAACGCCTGGACCTGATACAATCTCGCCTAGAGTTTTAAAGGAAGCTAAGGATGAGCTCTCCAAACCACTGACATTACTATTCAATAAATCCTTGCAGTCTGGAACTATGCCTGATCAGTGGAAGCTAGCCAACGTAACACCGATATTAAAAAAAGGCAGTAAATCCCTACCCAGTAACTATCGTCCAATTAGCTTAACCTCAGTTGTATGTAAAATGCTAGAAACGGTCATACGAGACAGACTCGTAAATCACTTAGAGGAAAATAACATACTTAAAGATACTCAACACGGCTTTCGTAAAAAACGTTCCTGTTTAACAAACCTCTTAGACTTCTTCCACGATATCCTCAACCTCTACGATGAGAGTAAAGCTGTAGATATTATATACCTTGATTTTAAAAAGGCCTTTGACAAAGTTCCCCACAAACGTTTACTGCTAAAACTAAAAGCGCATGGAATACAAGATGGTGTGTTGAAATGGATAGAAGATTGGCTCAGCAACAGAAAGCAAAGAGTAGTCATAAACGGTAAGGCATTTAAATGGACCAATGTAAGTAGCGGGGTACCCCAGGGATCAGTACTAGGACCAATTATCTTTCTAATTTACATCAACGACATAGATGAGGGTCTCACCTGTACAATCTCAAAATTTGCTGACGATACAAAAATTGCAAATAGCGTTCTCTCAAAAGAACAAGTTGACGATATGCAACACAATCTAGATAAATTGTCATGCTGGGCCCAAATTTGGCAAATGAGTTTCAATGCGGATAAATGTAAGGTACTACATATCGGATACCTAAATGAGAAAGCAAACTATTCGATGAATGGCACTCAGCTTAAGAATGTAAACAAAGAAACCGATCTGGGAGTAACAATATCGAGTAACCTAAAACCGAGTCAACAATGTTCAGAAGTTGTCAAAATAATTGGCTTTATAGGCAGGTCATTTGAGCATAAATCCAAAGAAGTTATCCTAACCCTTTACAATTCCTTAGTCCGCCCTCTTCTGGAATACTGCGTTCAATCCTGGTGCCCTTATTACCAAAAAGATATAAACAAGTTTCCAAAATGATACCTAGCCTAAAGAACAAACCATACGAAGAGCGTCTCAGAGAATTAAATCTATTTCCTTTAACCCAGCGCAGATTAAGAGGTGACTTAATTCAAGTGTTCAAAATCATCAAAGGCATCGACAATATGAACTGTAGTAAGTACTTCACTATCGACCAATCTAATTACACGCGGGGAAACGGTTGCAAAATTATTGGTAAATCTTTTAACTCGCACGAATCTAAGAATTTCTTCTTCAATCGAGTTGTCAACTTGTGGAATGGGCTTCCCCGAAACGTTATAGAGTGCATCACCGTTGATTCATTTAACCCTTAACCTGACAAGCGCGATATAGACGTAGGTGCTAGGGTAGTTATTTGTGCATTTCTAGCCCTGGATTCTGACAGAATTCGTTATATTTACAATATAAACCATTATTTGTTTTCGGTATGCTTTTATTTTACATATATGATGTATATATGAACCTTCAAGAGTGCTAAAATAAGTGGGAAAAGCATTTGGGTGGTGAAAAACGAAGATATTGGCCACCCGGTCATAATCTCAGGCGAGAGAGAGAGACAGGCAGCCCTCCCCTCTCGCTGTCTGGGAGTCAACTGAGACGAGCGAGGCGGTGTGTGCCGGTGTCTGGGTGTTGCATAACGATCTTTTATGCAACCCACTTGTGCTACATTATCGCGGGAGAGAAAAATAACCGATAAATGATGATAATAAGAGGAAAAATAGGTGATAATTGAGGAGGGGAGGGAGGGGGGAATAAGGTGGGGAAGGAGGGGAGGGGGGTGGGTGAGATTTACATGGATGAGTACTGGAGGGGAATTATCTCACCTAGAGACAAATTCCTTTGTTTTGATAGGCCCTTTTTTTTTATGGAAGGCTTTTTTTATGGTCCTGCTTCCGTGAGGCCTATCGCGTTCCCTATAGGAAGCCTTCCGTGAGGCCTATCGCGCTTGCCGGGTTAATTAGCGGCTCACCACATAAGTCGAGTTAAATAAAGCTGGACTATGTGGCGGCGCTCGACATAGGTCGAGTGGCAATTTCAGCACGTAATGTTGCTGAGAGAGAGAGACAAGCGGTGGCAGGAGACTAGCGAGCGTATGACTGCTCCAGACCACCGCGGCGAACCTACTGACAGATCTCAGCTCCCTCCTCCCTCTCTCACTCGCTACATACTGAATTATATGGGGAAAGTACCGAATTACATGCTTTTTGCACTCGCGTTGCACGGTTATTGCAAGAAAACTAGCCATCATAAAAGGATCGTTATGGTGTCATTCGAAAGCTCTGTTTATGCCCTTCAGGGATAGTACTTGTTTTACGTTCTGGGTCTTATTTAGGCATGAAAATGATCACGTAAACAGCCCTATTTTGGCTAAAACACACCCCGCTGGGCGGTACATATAAATAAACCGCATAGGCCGCTCATAAGGTGTTAAACTCCGCCTAGACAAATATCTCGCATCAAACCCGCGACTGACTGCGTTTAAATTAATAACTTTATTTTATCCCCCCTCAGTTACTAACCCTCTGTCCTCTACTAACTTCCAAATCCTCCCACGGACATTAGTTCCAGGGCCGTATTCCCTTTCCAATGTTCCCTTTACCCACTCTAAACCACTGTTTGGACACTTGATCCTCAGTGTTTTGGAGGACAAGCAACCTAGAAGGGTCACTAGATCTGTTGTTGCTTGATTTCCTTTGTACTCCTTTGTACTTCCTCAACCTATCGACTCAGTGTTCCTCAGGGTTCTGTCCTGTCTCCAGTTTTCTTTTTAATATTCATTACTGATCTTCTCAACTCTACCTCTAGTCCTATCCACTCATATGCGATGACTCTACCCTACACTACTCGAGTAGTTCTCCACAACGACCCAGCATGCAATCACTCCAAAACCCACATTATAAAGCCATGGCATGCCTATTTTCTGATCTATTAACTACCTCCGATTGGGGCAGATAATATGTTGTTACTTTCAGTGCTTCCATAACCCAATTTCTCCTTCTGTCTACCCATCACAATCTTCCATATGACTTTCCCTTATTCTTCAACAATACGCAAATCAACCCACAGGAAACTTTGCCTTCTGTCTCCTTCACACAAATAGAATAGAACAAAAAATCAACACGCCTCTCATAGACATCCATTATTCTTACGGTATTCAAGGCATAGACTCTACACGCCTAAGTTATAACTCTGTTTCTGTATTTCAAGAATCATCTATATTCATAGACTCTGTATTGCAACTTTACGATCCTGTATCAAGATAATTCTTATAATATAATATGTACTACTGGTTGGTGTTCTCTTACTGTTATTACCTGTAATTTATAGGTATAAGAGTGGTGGCGGCAATCTGCTATTAAACAAACACTTCAAGAGATAATACACTACGTAAACAACACTTAACAGCTCTCATATAATGACTTATTAAGTAGTGAGAGAGAGAGTACAAAGGAGTACAAAGGAAATTAAGCAACAACAGGTCTAGTGACCCTTCTAGGCTGCTTGTCCTCCAAAACACTGAGGATCAAGTGTCCAAACAGTGGTTTAGAGTGGGTAAGGGAACATTGGAAAGGGAACTACTGCCCTGGAACTAATATCCGTGGCAGGATTGGGAAGTTAGTAAGGGACAGATGGGTTAGTAACTGAGGGGAGGATAAAATAAAGTTATTCATTTACAACGCAGTCAGTCGCGGGTTTGATGCGAGATATATGTCTAAGTTTAAATGAATCAACGGTGCTGCAGTCTATAACATCTCAGGGAAGCCCATTCCATAAGTTGACAACTCGATTGAAGAAGAAATGTTTAGCTTCGTGCGAGTTAAAAGATTTACCGATAATTTTGCACCCGTTTTCCCGCGTGTAATTAGATTGGTCGATAGTGAAGTACTTACTACAGTTCATAATTGTCGATGCCTTTGATGATTTTGAACAATTGAATTAAGTCGCCTCTTAATCTGCGCTGGGTTAAAGGAAATAGATTTAATTCTATAAGACGCTCCTCGTATGGTTTGTTCAGATTTAGAGGAACTAGTGTTTACAGAAAATTATGATGTGATTGGCATAACAGAATCTTGGCTCAATACAGAAGATAGAGACTTTTTAGCAGAGTATTCACTTCCCGGTTATGTAATGTTTGAGAAAAGCAGAATAAATCGAAATGGAGGTGGCGTTTTACTTTATATCAAAGAAAGTCTTAACCATACCCTCTTGTCAAAACCTCAAATTGTGAACATCGACACATCTTTTGTGCTAATAAAGAATAATAAAGGTACAAAAATAATACTTGCATTAATATACAGACCTCCAGCTCAATCAGTGCAAACTGACCGAGAAATTTACGAACAAATTGCAGATGTAAGTAACTCACAAGATACCGTAATTTTGGGCGACTTTAATTTACCTGTGACCAAGTGGGGCGATACTCTTACTTCACACTCCGGACATGACTTGTATACGAACCTGCAAGAGAGTTCGCTTTATCAATTTGTTCGAACGCCGACCCGTGGTAATAACGTTCTTGACATTGTACTTGCAACAAAAGAAGAATTGATAGAGAATTTGAATGTTGGTGATTAATTCAGTAACAGCGACCACCGTACGATAACTTTCACTTTAAAGTTTACTAGTAACAAACCAAATAGTAGCATCGAAAAAGTCCCTAATTTCAAAAAAGCAAACTTCCATAAACTTAGAGCTATGTTTCAAGAAACTGACTGGAGCTTTTTAATTAACAATAACGACATAAATACATCTTGGAAGTTATTCGAAACCACTTACCTAAAAGCAGTGCAAGACTGCATACCATCGAAAATACGGCGTCCAGGCCATAATAATAAGCCCAAATGGTGGAATAAAGATATTTCAAACTGCCTGCTTTCTAAAAAATTTGCTAATGATAGATTAAAATCCTCCCAAAATGACGAAGAACGGGTGAAATTTGTAGAGCTACGACGCAAAGCCAAAAAGTTAATTAAGCAAAGTAAAAAGACCTTAGAGTTAGAAGTTGTTAAGAAGGCAAACAAAATAATTGGCTTTATAGGCAGGTCATTTGAGCATAAATCCAAAGACGTTATCCTAACCCTTTACAATTCCTTAGTCCGCCCTCTTCTGGAATACTGCGTTCAATCCTGGTGCCCTTATTACCAAAAAGATATAGACAAGCTAGAACGAGTTCAACGTAGAGTTACCAAAATGATACCTAGCCTAAAGAACAAACCATACGAGGAGCGTCTTATAGAATTAAATCTATTTCCTTTAACCCAGCGCAGATTAAGAGGCGACTTAATTCAATTGTTCAAAATCATCCAAGGCATCGACAATTATGAACTGTAGTAAGTACTTCACTATCGACCAATCTAATTACACGCGGGAAAACGGGTGCAAAATTATCGGTAAATCTTTTAACTCGCACGAAGCTAAACATTTCTTCTTCAATCGAGTTGTCAACTTATGGAATGGGCTTCCCTGAGATGTTATAGACTGCAGCACCGTTGATTCATTTAAACTTAGACATATATCTCGCATCAAACCCGCGACTGACTGCGTTGTAAATGAATAACTTTATTTTATCCTCCCCTCAGTTACTAACCCATCTGTCCCTTACTAACTTCCCAATCCTGCCACGGATATTAGTTCCAGGGCAGTAGTTCCCTTTCCAATGTTCCCTTACCCACTCTAAACCACTGTTTGGACACTTGATCCTCAGTGTTTTGGAGGACAAGCAGCCTAGAAGGGTCACTAGACCTGTTGTTGCTTGATTTCCTTTGTACTCCTTTGTACTCTCTCTCTCACTACTTAATAAGTCATATATGAGAGCTGTTATGTGTTGTTTACGTAGTGAATTATCTCTTGAAGTGTTTGTTTAATAGCAGATTGCCGCCACCACTCTTATACCTATAAATTACAGGTAATAACAGTAAGAGAACACCAACCAGTAGTACATATTATATTATAAGAATTATCTTGATACAGGATCGTAAAGTTGCAATACAGAGTCTATGAATATAGATGATTCTTGAAATACAGAAACAGAGTTATAACTTAGGCGTGTAGAGTCTATGCCTTGAATACCGTAAGAATAATGGATGTCTATGAGAGGCGTGTTGATTTTTTGTTCTATTCTATTTGTGTGAAGGAGACAGAAGGCAAAGTTTCCTGTGGGTTGATTTGCGTATTGTTGAAGAATAAGGGAAAGTCATATGGAAGATTGTGATGGTTAGACAGAAGGAGAAATTGGGTTATGGAAGCACTGAAAGTAACAACGTATTATCTGCCCCAATCGGAGGTAGTTAATAGATCAGAAAATAGGCCTGCAATGGCTTTATAATGTGGGTTTTGGAGTGATTGCATGCTGGGTCGTTGTGGAGAACTACTAGAGTAGTGTAGGGTAGAGTCATCGCATATGAGTGGATAGGACTAGAGGTAGAGTTGAGAAGATCAGTAATGAATATTAAAAAGAAAACTGGAGACAGGACAGAACCCTGAGGAACACTGAGTCGATAGGTTGAGGAAGTACAAAGGAGTACAAAGGAAATCAAGCAACAACAGATCTAGTGACCCTTCTAGGTTGCTTGTCCTCCAAAACACTGAGGATCAAGTGTCCAAACAGTGGTTTAGAGTGGGTAAAGGAACATTGGAAAGGGAATTACGGCCCTGGAACTAATGTCCGTGGGAGGATTTGGAAGTTAGTAGAGGACAGATGGGTTAGTAACTGAGGGGGGATAAAATAAAGTTATTAATTTACAAACGCAGTCAGTCGCGGGTTTGATGCGAGATATTTGTCTAGGCGGAGTTTAACACCTTATGAGCGGCCTATGCGGTTTATTTATATGTACCGCCCAGCGGGGTGTTTTTAGCCAAAATAGGGCTGTTTACGTGATCATTTTCATGCCTAAATAAGACCCAGAACGTAAAACAAGTACCTATCCCTGAAAGGGCATAAACAGAGCTTTCGAATGACACCATAACGATCCTTTTATGATGGCTAGTTTTCTTGCAATAACCGTGCAACGCGAGTGCAAAAAGCATGTAATTCGGTACTTTCCCCATATAATTCAGTATGTAGCGAGTGAGAGAGGGAGGAGGGAGCTGAGATTCGTGTCAGTAGGTTCGCCGCGGTGGTCTGGAGCAGTCATACGCTCGCTAGTCTCCTGCCACCACTTGTCTCTCTCTCTCAGCAACATTACGTGCTGAAATTGCCACTCGACCTATGTCGAGCGCCGCCACATAGTCCAGCTTTATTTAACTCGACTTATGTGGTGAGCCGCTAATTAACCCGGCAAGCGCGATAGGCCTCACGGAAGGCTTCCTATAGGGAACGCGATAGGCCTCACGGAAGCAGGACCATAAAAAAAGCCTTCCATAAAAAAAAAGGGCCTATCAAAACAAAGGAATTTGTCTCTAGGTGAGATAATTCCCCTCCAGTACTCATCCATGTAAATCTCACCCACCCCCCTCCCCTCCTTCCCCACCTTATTCCCCCCTCCCTCCCCTCCTCAATTATCACCTATTTTTCCTCTTATTATCATCATTTATCGGTTATTTTTCTCTCCCGCGATAATGTAGCACAAGTGGGTTGCATAAAAGATCGTTATGCAACACCCAGACACCGGCACACACCGCCTCGCTCGTCTCAGTTGACTCCCAGACAGCGAGAGGGGAGGGCTGCCTGTCTCTCTCTCTCTCGCCTGAGATTATGACCGGGTGGCCAATATCTTCGTTTTTCACCACCCAAATGCTTTTCCCACTTATTTTAGCACTCTTGAAGGTTCATATATACATCATATATGTAAAATAAAAGCATACCGAAACAAATAATGGTTTATATTGTAAATATAACGAATTCTGTCAGAATCCAGGGCTAGAAATGCACAAATAACTACCCTAGCACCTACGTCTATATCGCGCTTGTCAGGTTAAGGGTTAAATGAATCAACGGTGATGCACTCTATAACGTTTCGGGGAAGCCCATTCCACAAGTTGACAACTCGATTGAAGAAGAAATTCTTAGATTCGTGCGAGTTAAAAGATTTACCAATAATTTTGCAACCGTTTCCCCGCGTGTAATTAGATTGGTCGATAGTGAAGTACTTACTACAGTTCATATTGTCGATGCCTTTGATGATTTTGAACACTTGAATTAAGTCACCTCTTAATCTGCGCTGGGTTAAAGGAAATAGATTTAATTCTCTGAGACGCTCTTCGTATGGTTTGTTCTTTAGGCTAGGTATCATTTTGGTAACTTGTTTATATCTTTTTGGTAATAAGGGCACCAGGATTGAACGCAGTATTCCAGAAGAGGGCGGACTAAGGAATTGTAAAGGGTTAGGATAACTTCTTTGGATTTATGCTCAAATGACCTGCCTATAAAGCCAATTATTTTGACAACTTCTGAACATTGTTGACTCGGTTTTAAGTTACTCGATATTGTTACTCCCAGATCGGTTGCTCTGTTTACATTCTTAAGCTGAGTGCCATTCATCGAATAGTTTGCTTTCTCATTTTGGTATCCGATATGTAGTACTTTACATTTATCCGCATTGAAACTCATTTGCCAAATTTGGGCCCAACATGACAACTTATCTAGATTGTGTTGCATATCGTCAACTTGTTCTTTTGAGAGTACGCTATTTGCAATTTTTGTATCGTCAACAAATTTTGAGAATGTACAGGTGAGACCCTTATCTATGTCGTTGATGTAAATTAGAAAGAGAATTGGTCCTAGTACTGATCCCTGGGGTACCCCACTACTTACATTGGTCCATTTAGATGCCTTACCATTTATGACTACTGTTTGCTTTCTGTCGCTGAGCCAATTTTCTATCCATTTCAACACACCGTCTTGTATTCCATGCGCTTTTAGTTTTAGCAGTAAACGTTTGTGGGGAACTTTGTCAAAGGCCTTTTGAAAATCAAGGTATATAATATCTACAGCTTTACTCTCATCGTAGAGGTTGAGGATATCGTGGAAGAAGTCCAAGAGATTTGTTAAACTGGAACGTTTTTTACGAAAGTCGTGTTGAGTATCTTTAAGTATGTTATTTTCCTCCAAGTGATTTAGGAGTCTGTCTCTTATGAGTGTTTCTAGCATTTTACATACAACTGAGGTTAAGCTAATTGGACGATAGTTACTGGGTAGGGATTTGCTGCCTTTTTTTAATATCTGTGTTACGTTGGCTAGCTTCCAATGATCAGGCATAGTTCCAGACTGCAAGAATTTATTGAATAACAATGTCAGTGGTTTAGAGAACTCATCCTTAGCTTCCTTTAGGACTCTAGGTGAGATTGTATCAGGTCCAGGCGTTTTACTTACCTTGAGTTTATCTAAACAATTCAATACTTCTCTCTCTGTAAAGGTGATATTGCTTAGAACATCTGAATTATCAATCTGAATCGGCGATGGTGTAGGGATATCACTGAGGTCTTCTGTTGTAAAAACTGATGCAAAGAAGGTATTGAGGGCATTACTCATTTGTACTTCGTCTTTGGTGTATTCTCCATTTTCATCGACTAACGGTCCAACAGTTGAAGTAACTACTTTTTTCTTTCTGATATAACTATAGAATTCTTTCGGGTTTGTTTTACTTTGATTCGCAACATGTAAATCCAGGGTCTTTTTACTTTGCTTAATTAACTTTTTGGCTTTGCGTCGTCGTAGCTCTACAAATTTCACCCGTTCTTCGTCATTTTGTAAGTATTTTAATCTATCATTAGCAAACTTTTTAGCAAGCAGACAGTTTGAAATATCTTAGAGAGAGAGAGAGAGAGAGAGAGAGAGAGAGAGAGAGAGAGAGAGACTGACAGACAGACAGACAGAGAGATACTTTCAGTAATCCTGTATAGTAGTTGTTGGCGGTCTTAAATAATTACTGAAACACTTGCATTCTCCATTAGCTCTTCATCTTGCCTGCCCATTAGCTCATATGCGTGTTTCAGTTCTTCTATTTTACTCCCATTAATAAAATGCTTATTCATAAAAAATATGTATGTTTTATGGATCCCTACCAATAACCTATAACTTATCTTTTCTCTTTAAAACTTATAGGCCCGTATACTGGCCTGGTACTAGAAACTTTAAAGATTTGTTTCCGGCATAACTTCCTACCTTTCCTAATTAGTGTCTTGAACAGAGTTGTAAGAAGTTTGTAGTATATTATATGGATTCTTGAAAACTGTTATGTAGGCCTATGGAGATCGTGACACATTTTGACAGTTTATTCTGACTATCGCTAGACGATTGTATACAGCTTAGGAAGGATCCATAGCCATTAATACGGTACAAACTATTTCAATTATCCCTCTACCTCACACAATGTCTTTGTAAGCTGAATACAAACTTATAATGATAGATAAAGTAAACTGTTGAATCGCAGCATTATCCTCAAGAGGTTTATGTAGATACAGATACATAACCAACACAATGTATTCGACCGAAAGACAAAGAGTAAAAATATCTATAGAAAATATGGAGTGGAAAAGTCCCTCGAGGACCTCAGGATTTACTATCACCAAAGGGTACCAATGTTTTATTATAAATAGTACCTTGGCTCGCTCGACCTTCACCGTCATATGATGTAAAAAACGGCGTGATCAAGGAAACTTAACCTATTCCTATATATATATATATTAAGGAGAAGGGAAATCCTACTTGGAGAATGTATTTCAATGCATGCACAAGTCGCAGGATCCATATTCCAGGATACCATATAGGTATTTTTACAAGTTTCCCCACACAACTAGGAAAAGGTTAAGTTTCCTTTATCACGCTGTGGTGTAGTGGCTTAAAGCTTAGACACTCCTTCTGAATGTCGGAAGTTCGATTCCGGCTGGGAGTGTATATATATATATATATATTATGTATATGAGGGAGACAAAAGCATAGGCAAATTTTAAAGGGTGACAGTCAAATTAAGGGCGGTTGGTGATCAGCTTCAACATGTTATTATTTTATTGTATTTGTGTGTATTACAATGACGCGTGGTAGCCTATGCCTGTCGAGTGTAGCGAAATAAATAGGAGAAGGTGTTTGTGAGAGCTAGCTGGATTACTCTCTGTGTAGGTGAGATGCAAATATAAACAGTGTTGGATGTCAGTCAAATGAAACAGGGGTTTGAGCAACTACTCATGACATGCCTATGATGCCTCCCCTGGTTATTGCCCTGCTCGATTAGTATCTACAATCTCCCCAATGTATACTGGTACAGTACATTATATACATATATATCTATATTGTACTTTGTTCTCACTTAGGAAATACATTCAAACCCTGTAAACCTATAAATACCACCAGTTTCATATTAAGAAAGCAATATACGGCATTAAACATGGCACACATTCACTCGCTACATGCTACTCCCTGGATAATTTAGCCCACTATATTGTTATTGATGTGGTCAAATCATTCAAGTCTAGTGCTCTGAATATAACAAGCATGTTTATTGTAGCACATGCATTGTGTTCTAGGTTTTTTCTGTTTTGTTTTCTATGGCATTGTTATCTATTTGCTATTGGTAAAGTAGGCTTACTGGTATCTTACGTAATTACAAAATAAATTTCAATGACTCTTCCTCTAGATATTTAAAAAAAATAAAACTTGCTAACTTGTTAATCGATCGAATATAGCCACACCAAGGAATGTACCGGTACATGTAAACAATTAAGGAAACAACGAGAACGGTGACTACGGTACAGTCGGTAAGTTTTCCAGGTGGCCCAGGGTTACTTTTATTTATTTGTTTTTCCTCTTAATATAAATATTTATTTGAACTGCAAAAAGAGACATCAACCACCCAATGGCTAGATTAAGTCTGTATATTATATTTCCTGCATAAATAATAGAAGTGCTGGGCCAGTTAGAAATACTTAGAAATATGTTTTCTCGAACGTCCCTTGATTTTGGCCCTGTCACTCTTTCAACTCTGGGAGGCACTCGTCACAGGCAAACTTGCCTTTTGTCTCCGTCACTCACATATATAATCAACTTACCAGTGTACAGTCAACTCATTTAATCCGTAGAGTCTCAGAAATTGTAGTTATATAATTATATTGTTTGTTCAGATTGCTGTACGAAACAGTATTACTTATATATGTGTAGATTCGTACCTTTGCCATTGTATGTATTGCAAATATACTTTATACATTAACTTTTTAGATTCCAGTATTCTGAAACTCTACGGATAAAATGATTAGACTGTACCTATAATATGATAGGGTAGTGACAACTTGAAATATGGACGCCATTTGTTTCTTCCTTTCACTTAGCCCCATAGCAGGCCATGGCTATTACACTTATACTATTGTATTAATGTTTTGTTTTATTATTCACTATCAATTAATTTCTATATGTATGGATATTGATTAAAAATTAATAATTTACGTGAAAGATAAATCATCCATAGCTAGCAAAAAAATATATAAATACTGGTATATAAATCAATAAATACATAACTAACAAATACAAAATACAAATATATAAACAAATACATTTAATGTAAGACCAACACAATAGCAACATAGAAGTTTCAGAAATGCGTCACACAATTCACCATGGGCTTCAGAGTTGTATTTGTATTAAAAAGACAATATGAAGCTAAGTAAACTGTGATTTATATAACTCAGAGACTCAAGCCGATAACATAATACTTCAAGAGGCAATTCAACACATTACTATCTTCCTTCCTGTGTACTACCTACCGCTAGACTGAGAAATGATGTCACTCTGTGTGGTGCAACAAACATAGCTCAACAAACAAAAGCAACTGATCCGTTCGTTAAGGTGTTATGGTTGATTGGGTCTGCAGGTGTCTTTATCGGCGCCCTACAGCTGATTGATACGAGAGAGAGAGAGAGAGAGAGACTTTCATAGGCGAAGAGTTAAGTGTTATGTTGGGTCGGGGTTACTTTATTGGGGACCTAAGATGATTGATATGTGGTCTCATAGCACTGAGCTATTGGACAATGGAAACACTATAACTAATCACAGTAATTTTAATGTTATAGGAGTGTTTTCCAAACTATATCATCGTCCAAACTTAGCTACATTATAATGGTGTTGATGCCAACGTACTTGATACAATTAATATTGTACACATTGTTAAATTATAAATATAAAGATAAACTTACATTACCATTCCCTTGGATAGACTAAACAATGACCATTTGTATTATTCAGTCTCATGAAAACAAAAGTTTAGTTTCGAACTCAGTAGACCCCAAACAAAGTTTATAATTAGGAGGGGAGCCTCAGGAACAAAGTTAATCTTTAGCACCAGGTGGTTGAAAGACTTTGCATTTTTAGTGCGATGAAACTTAACATTCCTTATATCCTAGTTCTAATTCGACAATTTAATTAATTTTAAGAAGTGGGTGGAGTCAAAGGAATATTTGTAATGTTATTCGTTTTGATTTCCTGAAGTAATTTCTAAGCTGAACAAAATCCTCTAATGATTACCATAATAGGTATAAAGTCAATAATTCTGAAGATGCTGAAGCCTTCAAAAACGATTGGTGGTTACGATTAAAGTCCTGTTGTCCAAGAAAATATGCGTGGTATTACAGTGGTAAATGGGGTGTGATAATTTATTATGTACGAATGTCTATGATATATTTAGATGAATAAATACATACACAAATATATATGGATCACAAATCACATTTGTCGAAAGGTGAATAGTAATTTAGGTGAGATGAACACCTAAGTCATTACAATATAATGATCTATCAGTGTTGCTAATACTCATACCATCGAGTCTATGTCACATAACCCTAAAAGCATTATATTAATTCAGCTCCAACCCAACTCACACACACAACGCACATATACATACACACACACACGCACTAGATAGTGTAGTATGCACAATTCTAGAAAATATCAGAACTGAATGGATGGTTCACATAGAGATAATATTGGACTAACAATTTAGTTTTCGAAAAGGAAGGTCATGTGTCTCAAAGCTACTTTCTATGACAGAGTTACTGCAATGCTGCAAGAGTGAGAAAGATGGGTAGATAGTGTTTATCTGGATTACAGAAAAGCTTTTGATAAAATTGTGCATCAATTACTAGTTTGGAAATTAGAAAGCCATGGAGGATTAGGGGAAATCTTATTCAACGGATGAACATTTTCCTGACTAAATGTTAAATGCGGACAACAATCCGTATCCCAAACCGCCTTGAAGATCTGCCCAACATTCTCGACTTATTTCTAGCCTCTAATACTTTAACTTACACTGAAAATCTTGTCCCTCTGTTGGGCTCCTCCGATCATAACCTTATCTCTATTACCTGTCCTATCTCTCCAGTATGTCATTCTGACCCCCCAGCCGATGGCCCTTGTGGTATTTCAGCGCTGCTGACTGGGAAGCTCTTCGGCAGTACTTTTTTGTATTTTTCCTGGGATGAGTTTTCCTTCCGTCGCCGGGGAACCTCGAAGAGTGCCGAGTGCATTAAGGGGAGGTTTCTAGTGTGTTGCTTAGACCTCCATCAAACTTAAAATTACATCCCCTAGACCCCCTTTCAAGATAAATTTTTAAATTTTCGGTAGAAAAATTTCCCGGCTGAAAGCCGGTTCCTCTTAAATTACAGGCTCGCTATCGCTCGCCAGGATAAAATCGACACCTAAATTGCACGAAAGGTCTTAAAATTGACAGAAATGGGTTGAAAGTTCTTAAAATCGTCAAAATAATGAGGCGAATGTCTTAAAATTAGAACAGCAATGGGGCTAAACATGAGGGAGAAAGGAGTCAAGAAAAAACTCCCTCAAGTGGAAATCTCCCCTTAACGAGGTAATCCCATTCTATTTTCCTTTTCTCAAACTAACTCACAAAAATCTTGGTTTACTCATGCTTTTACTACTACTGTCCACAATAAGGAGGAAGCATTCAAACGGTACTGTCGCCTTCAAACTCAAGAATCTCGTACTTTATAATGTTTCTGCCCTAAATCAAGCCAAATCTGTTCTCCAACTATGTTTAGTACTTTCAACTCTAGCTGTTCCCAAGCTTTCTGGCATCTAGCCAAAAACTTTTTCAACAATTTGAGTACGCCGTGTTTCACTTATCTTTTCCAATCTAATGGCACTACTGCTACGTTTTCTTCTGACAAAGGTGAATACTTCACTCCATCTTTCACTAAAAATCCATCTTGGAAGATTCCTGTGCTCCATCCATCTCCACCCTCCTTTCTCTTAATTATGCCTAATATCATAATATCTTCCCAGTATGTACTTTGCACGTTCTGGGCTTAATACTAAGAACGTGTACTAACCGGATAGCGTTCCTCCTGTTGTACTAAAAAACTGTTCTTCTGTGCTGACTCCCTGCATAAGCAAACTCTTTTGTATCTGGCTTTTCTTTAACATCCTTCTTTCTGGCAGGAAGCTGGCTCTCATTCAACCCGTTCCAATGAGGTGGAACGCTCTCAACATTTCAATCACAAAAGGTTTTGAAACAATTCTTAATACAAAATATCTGAAGAATTTGTCTTTCTAAAACCTACTTTCAGATCGCCAAGATCTCTACTGGTGATGTTCTTTCCTATCTTACTAACTCTCGGTCATCCGCCTTTCGGGACTTCGGTGAGACCTTTGATAGATTCTGTCACATTCCTCCAATTTCCAAACTATCCTCCTTCGCTTTCTCTCCCTCTATCTCTGCCTGTATCTCAAATATCCTTGCTGGCAGCTCTATAGCTGCGGTTGCAGACGGTCATTGCTCACTTCCTCAACCTTTCAACTTCGGTGTTCCTCTTGGTTCTGCTCTGTCTCCAGTTATCTTTCAAATATTCCCTAATGATCTTCTCAATTCTTACTTTCTAGTCCTATCTACTCATATGCTGATGACTCTACCTTGCTAATTTTCCACAATGACCCATCATGTAATCACTCCAAAAGTCACGCAATGAAGCCATATCATGCCTATCTTTTGATCTATCAACTATCTCCAATTAGGGTAGAGAAAATCTTGTTACTTTCAATGCTTCCAAAACCCAATGTCTCCTTCTGTCTACCAGTCACCCTCTTCCACACGACTTTCCCTTACACTTCAGCAATACACAAACGAACCCTTCATCTTTTATCAGTATTCTTGGTGTTTCCCTTTCTCCTGAAATGTCTTTGAGATCATATTACCACACTTGCTATAACAGTTTCTCAGCAGTTAGGTGTGCTCAACCGTCTCCGTGGTTTATTCAACCCCACACAGCTTCTTGTTCAATATAGGGGCACAGTGCGCCCATGTATCGAGTATTGTTCACATGTGTGCTGAGGTTTCACACATAACGCACTTCTCGATAGGGTAGAGTCAAAAACATTTTCCCTCATCAATTCACTTTATTTTACTATGTCCCTACAATCTCTTTCTACATGGTTCAGTGTTGCTTCTATTTCACTCTTCTATTGCTATTACAATACAGCTCTCTCAGTGCATACCCTCTCCCTTATGGCAAGTGGGAGGTACCCGCTATTCAACACAAACCAACTTCTATTTAGTCCAGCTCTCCAATCCAAGAAATCTTCTTCTACACAACTTCCTTCTTCTTATGACTTAGACTGCTTTAAACTCTGTGTGTCCAGGCATATTGACTCTCACGTTTCTTGAATTTGGCTCTGTCACACTTTCAATTGTCTCGTTGACTCAAATGGTTAAAAAAAAAAAAAAAAAAAAAACTAATAATAATAATAATAATAATAATAATAATTATAATAATAATAATGAGGTAAATCTTCCCCTGGGAAGATGTAGAAGGGGGGGTTCCACAGGGATCAGTCCTAGCGCTGGTGACGTTTTTGTGTACATCAACCGACAATCTGAGGAAATATATAACAACATGAGCATGTTTCCAGGTGATGTCAAAATATTGACCCAAATCTGAAATATGGAGTCATGTGAATTATTACAAAAGGATTTAATCAAATTGGCAAAATGGAATGCGCAATGGCTTATGGAGTTTTATCTAGACATATGCCACATCTTTGAGCTGGGCGATATTTTGTTTGTATATGTTCCTGAAGGAGACAAATGGCAAAAGCTGCCTGCAACAAGTCCCCCCAGCCCCAGATTAAAAAAGTGATAAGAGATCCAAAATCAAGGTACATTATACGTTATATAGGTGTGTTGGAAAGAAACATGGTGTGTTTGTCAAGGAATGTGAAATGAAAAGGAGGAGGTGTTTGTGAGACTTAGCTGGATTACTCGATATGTAGGTGAGGCACAAATAGGAACAGCGGAAAAAGCCAGGCAAATGAAACAGGAGTTCCAGCAACTCCTTCTCATATGGCTATGTGGCCTGCCCTGAGTACTGCCCTGCTCGATTGGTGCCTATAATATCCCCCAAACAAAACCACATGAGATCAAATACCCTGCAGATAAGCAATATAGAAACAAGACTTTGGGGTAGTGATTAGCAAGAGCATGTTATCAACGAACAATATAAACACGATCATTTCCTTGCCTACGGGTGGTGGGCCAACATTCATGTGGCCTTCAATGATATCGATCTAGAACTGCTATAAGACCTTTCATAGCTCAGTTCCAGAGGTCAAAGCTGGAGTAAGCAGCTGTTATATGGAGCATGTTTATAATCAAAGACATTAACAATCTGGAAAACGCACAAAGAGCAGTAACAAGATGGCTGCAGGAAATGAAAGGGTTAACCTACGTGGAAAGACTTGATAATTACCTGAATATCCCTTCATTGCAGGAGAGGAGGAAGAGAGGCGATATGATTAAAGGCCGCGTCATATAGAGGTCAATTTTTTGCGGTTCGAGTGTATTCGGCCCGATAATCGGGCGACATCGGGTATGATTCTGGTATGTTTGAGTCGTTCTAGTCATGCTCTGGTTATCACCCGAATGTTCGGGTGAGTCGGCCAAAAGTTAGTGTATGCGTTAACTTTTGGAAAAATCCTCGAGTGCGTTCGGGTAAAAAAAACGTTACAAAATCCTCGAGTCACCTTTGATTTACATTAGAGTTGTATTCGGCTTACATTCTACCATATTCTGATCGCATTCGACCTATTCGGGTCACTTTCGAGTCAACAAATTTAACCCGATTCATACCAGAATTGATCGAACCTAAGTGGACTTAGACCCGATGATGTAGACCGTAACCCGAATTAGACTCGATGCTCAGTGGAAAATTCCTACATAAACTTGTTCGAAAGTCAACTGTTACTCGATGCTGACCCGAATTTCAGGATGATGACTGGATGGATACCCGAGTACTACTAGAAAATGACTCGATGCATGTCCGACATTTCTAATTAGACTCGATGATTACTCGATCATGATCCGAATGACTAGAATGTAAGTCAAAGGCTAGTCGAAGCCAAGTCGAATCAAACCAGAACGCGAGCCGATGGGCGGAACCACGTGAAGCAGTGCTGTGTGCAGTTGGAGCGGCCCGAATTATCGTACACTGCCACCCACGCACGGGCCCTATATACATTCTGGTTTCATTCCGGTTGGGTTCCTGACTTCGGGTGGGGTTCGGTTTTCATTCGGTTTTAAGTCGGGTTACTTCGGGTGTGATTCCGTTTTAACTCGGGTTGGTATCGGCTACTCGGGTCACCGTCGATTAGCTTTCGACTCATGGTCGATTCAATTCCGTTCAACTTCTGGTTAGTTTCGAGTAATATACGGGATAACATCGACTCGTATTCGAGACGCATTCGAGTCCCTCGGGTAGCATTCGAATTGCTTTCTAGTCATAGTCGGGGTACGAGTCTCATTCGGGGACTTCGGGTGAATTCGGGTGAAAAGTGCAAGTCATTGCCTTCGGGTTACTGTCGGGTCGCGGTCGACCTCTGCATGACGCGGCCTCAACTGTCCTAATAAGTGAAAGGAGTGGAATATGTGGACTGCCAGGCATTTATGCAGATAATTAACGGAAAATAAGAGGACATAGTATACATTTCATAAACAAAAATAAATGCGAGGAAGGCAGTATTCTGTAACTACATGGACCAAGTTACCAGAAAAAAATGGTGTGTGCCAATACCATTACGAGTATTAAATCAAGATATGAGAGTCAAGTGAAGGAATATGGAACAACACGACCTTAACTCGTGTCCTGTGCATCACAAATAGGTGAACTACAAATAAGTAAACATTAATACACACACACGTTGGTATACCTGGTGGGTATATTTGTGTGTATACAGTATGCTTATGGAGTTTGTGTACATTATAATTTGTGCCTGATATGTGTCTGAATAAAGTAAACGCAAACGATAATTTGTTCATTTCTCGCCTGTTGTTGAGTTTCATGATGCTTACCCAAATATGATTATCTACTCGATCCATGTACTGTGCTCGTGGATTTTGAAGAAAACAACCCTCAAGCCTAAATCACTTAAATCACAACAAATTAAAGTAGTCGTGATCATAATTAGAGACCATCTAGAAGGCTAGACATACCTATATATTGCATTACTGTTTAGTGTAACGATCATTCCATATACAAGACAAATTGAGGCTCGTACAATCAAAACTTAAATTTGGAATTGAGTTAAATGTGCCACCTTCCACTTGTTTATTATATGTACAATTATATAAAACCAAATAATACAAAACTGTCATATATACAGCCAATGCATGAACAGAAATAATAGATAAGTACAAATGAACACAAACTATACAACCAATATAATATATACAGGTATCCATTACTTTCATTGATTTCATTAGTTAAGTTTATTTGTAAATTAATTAGTGGGTTGGTGAAAACAAATATGAATATATATGTTTTTGTTTTACCATAATAAGCCTGGTCCAGTGGGCCCCATTAGCCATACCCCACCTGGTGTAAGTAATGACATGACTACCATTAACAACAGGAACTCTTGCTATACGACTACTAAACACTTTCTAGTCCTGCTTATTGTGCTGGTCGTGGTCCTCACACTAGGCCTTGAAGAGCAGTCATGGGGTGAACACAGGCTAACCTATATTAACATGGGAGTACAGTGGTTCTTGAGTAGTATTATAACAAAAACTAAAACAAAAACACAATAATTTAAAAATAAAATACAATGAACAAAATAGCCTCACAACTAGTAGCCAACTTATTCACACACATACTGTATAATGTGATATATTCCTGACCCACATACAGTACTAATGTTTACACACAACACGGCCGCCACAACTCACCAACACAGAAAAACACTTAATGTGGCTACCAGATGTGGAGAAAGGCAAGGGAACCTTTTTCCACGAATGTTAGTTTTCTGGTTGGTCTCCTCCATCATAAATCACCAAGTTGGTTAAAACTGTTGGATGTTCTTAGCAGAGGTTGAACAAGATCAAAACTTGTGAATGTAAGGTAAGATTTTTGAAAATTTGTGTTGACATTTAATACAGTGCATAATTCATAACTAGGAGAACCAAGATATATGATTATATTTAAGGAATATTTGGTTGGAAAATAGTAATATGGTATTTACATAGGGGTATACAAGGATACATATAATTGTGGTATTTACGTTGGTAGTATTTTTGGTGGATAATACATAATATAGACGTATAAGGTGAAATGTATGGTAATTTTCGATGAGAATGTTTTTTATAGATAATAAGAGTGGATAAAATGTATGGATAATTTTCGTTGGACATACTTTGATTCCTGTCTGGGATATTATTTCTTTCAAAATTATATATTTTTTTCGATATTTACATGATGAGCATTTTTTTTGTTTTAATATTTAGACAATAATTAGGACATGGTTACGTTATGCTGAATTGTTAACGGCGATACATATGAAAACAAAACAAACACATATTTTGATAAAACATATAATAATGCCTTTTACATAATAGATGGCCATGATAAATACAAATTAAATTTGTACACAGTTTTTACAAAGCGGTACCGACATACCTACATAACTCGAGCAATGTAACTGGTACATATACGGAAAACGCATATGAAAGTGTGGATCGATAAGCAATGTGGAAGATGCTAAGGATTTATGAAATTGGAGGAAAATTGTTAAGAGCAGTTAACAGTTTTAATGAAGAGAGCAGAACGTGTGTTAGAGTATGAAATAATTAGTTGAGTAATGGTTTGAGGTAAATGTAAGTCTGCGACAGGGTTGTGTAATGTCATTGTGGCTGTGTAATGTATATATGGATAGTGTGGTGTGGTAGGTGAAAATGAGAACTATGGGTAGAGGATTGAGTTTATTAGGACAGATGGTAGAAATTGGGAGTTGAATCAGTTGCTGTTTGCTGATGATAATGTTGGTGGCGGATTCTGAGGAGAAACTGCAGCGAGTAGTCAAAGAGTTTGATGTGGTTTGTGGGAGGTGGAAGCTGAGGGCGTACGTCAATAAAAGTAAAGTGATGGTGTGCAATAGAGGTACTCGTATACGGGTGAATCTAGATATGAGGCTGTATGGGGAAATACTTGAACAAGTTGAGTGTTTTATATATCAAGAAGGAATGATAAGCAGGAATGTAGGTATGGACATGGAGGTAAAACAGGTAGTATGTGAAGGAAGGAACGTTTACTGAGCAATGGGAAGTATGTGGAAGGTGAGAAATCTCGGAATGAAAGTTAAAAGTGCAATGTATCGAGGGATAGTTGTACCAACAGTGATGTATGGGGCTGAAACATGGGCTCCGAAGAAAAAGGAGAAAAGAAAGCTGGATGTGATGGAGATGAGCTGCTTGACGAGTACAGTGGAGTGACTCATAGAGACAGATTGAGGAATGAAGAAATACGTAGGAGAGTGGGTCAGAGGAATGAAGAGATACGTAAGAGAGTGGGGCAGCAGAAACATTTGACAGCCAGAGTGGACAGAAGGGTGCTGAGCTGGTATGGACATGTTGAGTGAATGGAAGATGAATGGCTTACAAAGAGAATATGTGAGTCAGATACAAGGGAAGAGGGGTAGAAAGACCTCCATTGATATGGAGAAACTGTGTAGGAATAAGCGTTGGAAGATAGAGGAATGACTATAGATCAGGCAAAAGAAGTGGTAATATATAGGAATGAACGGAGAAATCTAGTGAATAAATAAGTGTAAACGCGGTCGTTCAGGAGAGGGGGTCAGGCGCCAGTTGTGCTAGATAATAGTCCGCCAGTAAAAAAGAACGGTACGCCTGGATGTATGTTGGGCAGGCATTGTGGTGTGCTTCGCTGTGTGTCTGCCTGCGGAAATCAAAGCCTCTCCGTGAGATCTGGGACCTGGGAATCTTGCTGGAGACTCCAAATAGGCCTGGGTATTTCTGGTATTTCTTTGGGACGACCTACAGTAGATGTGTGTGATTTTTTCTTTTTCCCTGTTCGTCCCCCCCCCCCCCCCCCACTGAAAAACAAAATAATAATAATAATAATAATAATAATGGGGTATGTGCCAGCGTATATAGATATATAGATGCGGAATGATTTATATATTCATATATGACAGAAGAATAAAATAGTTAAACAAAGGTTTTTTAACACATAACGCATATATTCAGACACACACGATTAGCAGGATATGGTATATATTAATTACATTTAGAGAATTTAATATTTGGTATAATTGTAACAGATGAAATATATTTACCAAGGAAACGGGAGAAGTTTGGAAATTTAATACTTTACATTTGGAGACAGAATATTTCTAAATAACAGAAAAGTGTAGAAACTTACTATTTTACTATTGATGTTGTATTGTTTTATTAAAGGCTATTTTATTTACTTATTCCATGTTATATGTACATATAATATTATGTTTGTATTATTGTTATAACAATAATTGAAAAACCATGCCACTAACTAACTAACCAACTAATTTTTTTTTTTATTTTTTTATTTTATTTTTTTTTTTTTTTTAAGAGACAATGAACGGAGGAAGGAAAAACACAGACAAAACAAAAAGGTCCATGTGCCTAAAGGCATCCTCCATTCATAAAATGTTTGTAACAACTGGATTTAAACATTTGTAGATTGTAAGTTTGTGGAAAGCAATTCGAGGGAAGTGAATTCCAAAGAGTAGTAGCTCTGGGGATAAATGAATTCTGATATGCAGAAGTTCTGCATTGTGGAGGAGAAAGTGTAAATTCATGGGCGCTCTCAGCTGCCCTAGTTCTACGGGGAAAGATGTGGAGAGGCGGCACTATTGAAGCAAGTTCCTCGGAACAATTGCTGTGAAAATATCTGTAGAATAATGCAAGGGATGCAACGTATTTCTTTATTTTGTTTTTAACTTGCACGGTTATTTCCTTCCCATTGTACTAGCAGTGGAGGCAAGTATTTAGGTGGAAACGTATTACACATTATATTTACGAAAATTCAAACCTTAATCCTACTTTCATATAAGTTTAAATAGCAGTGGAAAGAATAATGTATGTGTAATTTAGAAGGCAACTGTACACCATTTCTCAGTTCAAAGTCATCCTACAGGTCATCACTAGCTCTATTATTTCTGTGTCTGGATTAACAACATTGTAAACAGCATTCCTAGGTCACGTTGCAAGTCACAGAGGAGTCACTGAGGTTAGGGGTGGTTGGCAGATATCAGCCACACTTGGGTGCCGGCTGCCATGGTGCCAAAATGATCAAAGTAGGGTTCTGGAATAAGAGGACGTTATATGGTTTGTTTGTTTGTGTTTTATTATTACCTTCACATATATTGGTTTTCGTTTGCTTCCTAGAACTCTATCCAGCTTAACAAAATACCCCCTTCAAGATAAATGTGTACATTTTTCGGAAGACAAATTTCCCGATGGAATGCCAGTTCCTCCTATATTACAGGCTCGATATCGCTCGCCAGGATAACAATCGACTCCTAGATAAGGCGAAGGGTCTTAACATCACCAAATTAATGGGGCGAACATCTTAATTGGGCTTAACAAGAAGGAGAAGGAGTCCAGAAATAATAAATAAATAAATACTTCCTCTTAAATTATGTGTGTACTTAAACATCATCCCCTTCAGTACGATGACTTGTTTCCCATTTGTTCAGGCAAACATTATATTATATACATGATTAATGACCTAACAACAATCAGTGTTCTTCAGAGCTCTCTCAGTGCATAACCCCTCTCTTGCGGCAAGTGCGAGACACCCGCCTCTCAACAGTCCCACTCCTATTTTGTCCAGCTCTCCAACCCAAGAAGTAGCACATTTCTCAGTTTTTGTTTTACTCAACAAGTGAACTGTGGAACTCTCTCCTTCAATCAATTTGTCTTACATCCTGAGACGTGGATTGCTTTAAACCTCGCGTGTCCAGGCATTTTGACTCCAAAGTCCTTTGAAATTGGCTCTCTGTCACTCTGTTCCGTTTACGGGAGACAATCATCACAAGAAGCCTGCCTTTTGTCTCCTTCATACAGAAACAAACTCAAAATAATAATACCTAAACAAAGAAATAAATATATAAAAACGCTATCAATGTATGTTCGTTATTATTGGATTATAGCAGTGGCCTTCAACAGAAACCGATATTGGAAATTTCTCGGTCACGAACGTATTGACTGGTGAGAATATCAGTGTCGAGAACGTTATTAGTCTTGACAATATTTGTTTTTATAATTAACACTTTCAACACTTTGGTGCCTTGGTCGTCTAGTATTGTTCAGCCATTGTGCGTCACCATATCCTACGCCAACACCAAGTGATATATTCAAACTTCCATTCACAATTTAATTATTCGTAGGGAGTAAAATTAACTTTGCAGATGAGAGAGAGAGAGAGAGAGATTTATATATATATATATATATATATATATATATATATATATATATATATATGTATTCAGATAGGTATTACTGATAAGTCTGGCGAAAAGGTGAACTGTAGGCATCTGAGAAAAAAAATGCAGAAACATACCCCATTTGTGTGTAATATCTGGTTTGAAACGCAAATATTGTTTTACGTTTCTGATATGTTACGCAATTATCAATATTTCCTCCAATGAATAACATGACATCACAATATTGGAACTTGTAATAATGGTTTGGCATTTTAATTCAAGTATATTCTCTGTGCGTGTTGAAACATATTTGCTATCACCTAAACTAAGATATTGCTTCGGCAACTGTATGAATCTAAGCTGATGATATAGGGTGTGAACGTGCATACAGCCTAAGGTAGCTTTCACGCCATCTGTTTTATGTCCTTCAGACTTATCTACTAGGCATAGACACTACAAGCTACAGCCTATGTCTGGAAGGGCGAACATCTACAGATAGAGAATAAGGTACTTTCCAAAGACTATACAATTATTGAACCTGTCTATGTTGTGATCAAGTTATTCTCCTACAAAGCTTGGCATTTCAGTTACCATCAATGATTTCTACCTATTATTTTGTGTAGCCTAAAATACATGCATGACATAAAGGTAAATACAAAGGTGTGACTTGCAAAGTGTCAGACTTATTACTCCGATACATGGACATGATATACTGTATATATCACACTAACCTCAACTTTTGTTCCCAAGGTACTGTAGTCTGTTGTTTACCCTTCTAGTTCTTTATTTAGAAAAACATAAAGCCCTTCAATACGATGGCCATATCATTATTTTACTTTGAATGATAATAGTTCATTGAACATGGAGCAGCTGTGGGAATCATCCAGATTCGGACTGTCTCAATGAATCCTTTGACTTGCTCTTTGACCCCTTTCTATATTTTTTTTTTTTTTTTTTTAAGAGACAATGAACGGAGGAAGGAAAAACACAGATAAAACAAAAAGGTCCATGTGCCTAAAGGCATCCTCCATTCATAAAATGTTAGTAACAACTGGATTTAAACATTTGTAGATTGTAAGTTTGTGGAAAGCAATTCGAGGGAAGTGAATTCCAAAGAGTAGTAGCTCTGGGGATAAATGAATTCTGATATGCAGAAGTTCTGCATTGTGGAGGAGAAAGTGTAAATTCATCTATCAATGTAGGAGAGAGAGAGAGAGAGAGAGAGAGAGAGAGAGAGAGAGAGAGAGAGAGAGAGAGAGAGAGAGAGAGAGAGAGAGAGAGAATGTGGTTCAATTAATACAGTCCAGTCGTCATATATATTGTCCAGCGTATATGCCAATCAAGGCATGTAATTTGAAAAATATATGTAATTTGTGAATGACATCGTATTTGTTCTTATTGTTGTCTTAAATAAGCTATTTCCTATTAATTTAAAATTATATTTTTGCATCCGTGTTGAGCTACATAATATTGATTTGTGTGCGCACACACACACACACGCACACACACACACACAAGCAGACACATTATTTTAGGCGGCTCAATTACAATACAACTTTAAAATATGAGATATCAGAACATAGTTGGTGTGATGGAATTTCGAAAATAGTAACACTAAGTATAATACAATATACAGTATATAATATACGACTCTCCCTTTCTGTATAATGGTGTATTTTATAGTTTTATTCAGGCTAACAGTGGACTCGTGTTTGTATATCTCCTCTAGTAAACTATAAATAGATTATTTCCATGGCCTAATCAGTATCTTCAAAAATAAGATATAACCACAGTATGATAGCCAGTAGAATAAAACAAGATATAACCACAGTATGATAGCCAGTAGAATAAAACAAGATATAACCACAGTATGATAGCCAGTAGAATAAAACACAGTATGATAGCCAGTAGAATAAAACAAGATATAACGACAGTATTGATAGCCAGTAGAATAAAACAAGATATAAACACAGTAGGATAGCCAGTAGAATAAAACAAGATATAACCACAGTATTGATAGCCAGTAGAATAAAACAAGATATAACCACAGTATGATAGCCAGTAGAATAAAACAAGATATAAACACAGTATGATAGCCAGTAGAATAAAACAAGATATAACCACAGTATGATAGCCAGTAGAATAAAACAAGATATAACCACAGTATGATAGCCAGTAGAATAAAACAAGATATAACCATAGTATGATAGCCAGTAGAATAAAACAAGATATAACCACAGTATGATAGCCAGTAGAATAAAACCAGATATAACCACAGTATGATAGCCAGTAGAATAAAACAAGATATAAACACAGTATGATAGCCAGTAGAATAAAACAAGATATAAACACAGTATGATAGCCAGTAGAATAAAACAAGATATAACCACAGTATGAAAGCCAGTAGAATAAAACAAGATATAACCACAGTATTGATAGCCAGTAGAATAAAACAAGATATAACCACAGTATGATAGCCAGTAGAATAAAACAAGATATAACCACAGTATGATAGCCAGTAGAATAAAACAAGATATAACCACAGTATTGATAGCCAGTAGAATAAAACAAGATATAATCACAGTATGATAGCCAGTAGAATAAAACAAGATATAAACACAGTATGATAGCCAGTAGAATAAAACAAGATATAACCACAGTATTGATAGCCAGTAGAATAAAACAAGATATAACCACAGTATGATAGCCAGTAGAATAAAACAAGATATAACCACAGTATGATAGCCAGTAGAATAAAACAAGATATAACCACAGTATTGATAGCCAGTAGAATAAAACAAGATATAACCACAGTATGATAGCCAGTAGAATAAAACAAGATATAACCACAGTATGATAGCCAGTAGAATAAAACAAGATATAACCACAGTATTGATCGCCAGTAGAATAAAACAAGATATAACCACAGTATGATAGCCAGTAGAATCAAACAAGATATAACCACAGTATGATAGCCAGTAGAATAAAACAAGATATAACCACAGTATGATAGCCAGTAGAATAAAACAAGATATAACCACAGTATGATAGCCAGTAGAATAAAACAGCGATAGTTCCTTCTAAGAGTAGGTACTGTTGTGTGTCTGTACGGGAACACACAACTATAACTCAAATATTTGATGTAGTTTACCTTAAGGGGGGTGACCTGCTTTTTTGTTATTTCTGTCCTTTTCTCTCTTTCTCTGGCTTGTATCCATTCGGCCCCATTCAGCCAACTATTTTAAGACGTTTATCCCCATCTAGGTGTCGATTTCTTCCTGGCGAGCGATAGCGAGCCAGCATTATATGAAGAAATCCAGCTTCACCGGAGAAATTTTTCTATCGAAAAATTTACAAATTTAGCCTGCTGTCAAACAAAAATAAAAAAATATGCTGGCTCGCTACTGCTCACCAATTGACACCTGGATGGGGATAAACGTCTTGGCTGAATGGGGCCAAATGGATACAAGCCAGAGAAAGAGAGAAAAGGACAGAAATAACAAAAAGCAGGTCACCCCCCTTATGATACAATTAAACAAAACGAACGATCAAACTTGAACGGCCACATTTTTATCCCCCAACCCCATCCAGAAGTCATGAATACGAAACCCTGATATATATTCAGGGCATCACGAGAGGCGGGTGAAGGCTGCATCGGTAATATATTGGTTACTGAAATGGCTGTTAAAGTGTGGTATCTCTAGAGTTCTTGTATTGCTAGACACTCCCTACATATTTGTCTTGAAGCTTGCTGCTGTGAATCGGTAAAATAGACGTACCGGTATGTAAAAAAAAAAAAAAAAAAAAAAAAAAAAACATAACTCAAAACTAAATAAACACACACATCCCAATCAGATAATCGGATCAATTCCCCCTCCGCTGAGCCCAGAAATCATGTTTTTTTTGTTCTTGTTCTATAATGCTTCTTTCAACATAGGAGAATATCATAGGAGGGAACAAAAAAACATATCGCATCCATAACCCCCCGGGCCGGGGGTTCGACCTAGACCCCAGAAAAACTAAAACAAAATCTTTCAGCCACCCAAAATTTTTGTTTGTGTCTGTAGTCTAAAGGGTTTCTGTTAGCAATATAAATTATCATATGAGGGCATAAACACTCATATGATATCCCTAGCACCCCCTTGGGGGGGGGGGGCCCCAATATCATGGATTTTGGTAAATAATTGTCTAAAATAATTCTACAAAGCTTGCCCCTGATGAAAATGTTGTTTAGTTGGTCTTAAACTCCATCGTCTATGTGCGCGCCATGATAGAAAACGTTTTCTAAAGAGGACTAACTATTCTATCTCTCCAAAATTGTATTTTGGTGTGTGAAAATCTGTGATTTTAGCTTGCCAGAGATCCTATTTTGGCACTTACGAGATCATCTACTTTTGTGTTTATTGCTCAAATTCATTCCCCTTCTACACATTACATATAGGACTATATAGCAACTAGAAAATGCAGAGATAATGGCATTATCTTATATTTTTCAAGGTTCGACATTGTTTAGGTTGAAATGTTGGCTAAAAAAAACATATATGTATTATATTTTTTTTCAGCCCCTTCTATTATGCAATATGGTAAAATTAGATCATTTTCTTGTAGGGGATGCAGGTAGAATACGCCATGCAAAAATTGCGGGAAATTTGAACACTTTTGAGTGAGAAGATGATTTTACAAATATTTCAATGAAATTATGCGCTCGCGCGCGCACACATACAGAGCTGATTTTTTTCAGCGAGTCTTAGTATTTCCATTGGTAATAAGATGGTATAATGCCAGAAACACTATCTCTTATACAGGCTGACTTGGGGGTCAAAGCTTCAGCCTCCCCTTTTAACCCTCTCACGTTCTTGACACAATTTTGAGCCTATTAGGGATACTTTAAAGCCTTTGTTTCCATCAGGGGTATTTAGAAACCTTTAGTTTAGTTACTTTAACCTCTGCAGTTGTCTTTGAGTTAGCTGTGGGCAGAAAACTAATTTTGGAGAGGTAATTATAAGAGTGAGAGAACTCTATTTCTTATTGCTAATCTGGCAACCTCTGCGTCATATGATCGTGAGAGGGTTAATTAATTAATTAAGTTAAGTTAGAATAAAACTTGAATTGGCACTAGTTGGGATGATCTACTGCTTGAGATGGTCTACAGGATGAGGTGATCTACTAGTTGAGGTGATCTATTGGTTAAGGGGGCCCACCTCGCCTTTTTTCTCTTTCTCTCCCTCTTTCTTTGGCTTGCATCCATTCGGCCCCATCCAGGTGTCAATATTTTCCTGGCGAGCGGTAGCGAGCCAGCATATATATATATTTGTTTTGACAGCAAGCTAAATTTCTACATTTTTTGATAGAAAAATATCTCCGGCGATGCCGGCTTTCTCCATACAATGCTGGTTCGCTATCGCTCGCCAGGAAGAAATCGACACCTGAATGGGGATAAACGTCTTAAAACAGTCGGCTGAATGGGGCCGAATGGATACAAGCCAGGGAAAGAGAGAAAAGGAGAGAAAGATAAAAAAAGCCGGTGACCCCTCCTAAGATGATGATCTGATTGGTTTATTCTTCGGGATAAGGTGATCTATTAGTTAATATGATCGATTGGTTGAATTTATGGTTTGTTTCTTGACATAGTCTCCGACGTCACTCTGAAGCATATAATTACCAAATTCGCAACCATTACACTGTTTGTGTATTGCATTCCGACTATTAACACCTTATTAGCGGGCTAGGCGGTCTAGCGGACCGTAGCGCCCAGCGGGGTGTTTTTACCCTAAATAGGGTTGTTTACGTGATCATTTTCATGCCTAAATAAGACTCAGAGCGTAAAACGAGTATCTATCCCTGAAAGGGCATAAACAGAGCTTTCCAATGACACCCGAATCATTCTTGTACGACCGCTGGTTCTCTTGCAACGATCGTGCAACACGAGTGCAAAAACCCTGTAATTAGGTAATTTCCTTACATAATTCTCTGTGTAGCGAGTGAGAGAGGGGAGGGAAGGGTGGGAGGCACCTCAGTTGGTCCACCGTGGTGGTCGTGAGCGGTCATAGGGTTGCTAGGCTCCTCACACCGCTCAGCTCTCTCTCTCAGCAACATTGCGTGCTGAAAATGGCGTACGACATAAGTTGTGAACCGCCACTTTGTCCAAATTTATTTCACACGACATAAGTTGCGCGCCGCCAATTAAGGGTTAAGGATCCACTACACTCGGTTTAGAACATTCTGTAGGAATCAAAACTTTGAATAAGCCTTTCATAACTGAAGGTCCTTAACCCTTTCAGTACCAGCAACGTCTGTTATATTGTATTCTAGCTATATTTAGACTATTTTACACAGCTTAGGAAGAGTCTGTGGTAGTTAACAGGGTTGACTGAGATAGTTCGAAGCCATATAACTGCTATAAACCCTTCCGAAACTAAGCAAAATTGATTAATATTAGCGAAAATAAACTAAAAAGGACCACGACGGTACAGAAGGGTTAATATAGTGTTTAAGCCTTTGATGGCTAAAGTATTCAGTAAAATATGCATGTCATAGCTACATAGAGAGCTACATAGAGGTCCGTAGATGTTCTTCCTATGATAAACAAATCGTCAACGAATAGCCATCAGATAATTAAGGAATGTACCACTGTTTATTGTTAGTTAATCAGGATATATCATACACAGCGTCAATGAATAATGAAAGGGTTAATGACACGAAGCTTGTTAAATGTTTACCCACGCTTACACTATTTTCAAATTAGTTTGGCTAATATTTTAGTATATTCAAATATTTTACCTTGAATAGCAAATTCTAATGATGACCATACCGGAAAGAAACAAATATTCTTGGTCGAAGATGGAGGGCATGGTGTATATGGGTGTATCATCATCAATCTTCCACAGGATAAGGGCAGTATTTGTCCAACGCAAGAGCTGGATGGAAGAGAGAGAGAGAGAGAGAGAGAGAGAGAGAGAGAGAGAGAGAAAGAGAGAGAGAGAGAGAGAGAGAGAGAGAGAGAGAGAGAGAGAGAGAGAGAGAGAGAGAGAGAGAGAGAGAGAGAGAGAGAGAGAGAGAGAGCAAAGGAGTACAAAGGAAATCAAGCAAAAACAGGTCTAGTGACCCTTCTAGGTTGCTTGTCCTCCAAAACACTGAGGATCAAGTGTCCAAACAGTGGTTTAGAGTGGGTAAGGGAACATTGGAAAGGGAATTACTGCCCTGAAACTAATGTCCGTGGCAGGATTAGGGAGTTAGTAGAGGACAGATGGGTTAGTAACTGAGGGGGGGGATAAAATAAAGTTATTCATTTACAAACGCAGTCAGTCGCGGGTTTAATGAAATATATTTGTCTAGGCGGAGTTTAAATGAATCAACGGTGATGCAGTCTATAACATTTCGGGGAAGCCCATTCCACAAGTTGACAACTCGATTGAAGAAGAAATTCTTAGATTCGTGCGAGTTAAAAGATTTACCAATAATTTTGCAACCGTTTCCCCCGCCCGCGTGTAATTAGATTGGTCGATAGTGAAGTACTTACTACAGTTCATATTGTCGATTGCCTTTGATGATTTTGAACACTTGAATTAAGTCACCTCTTAATCTGCGCTGGGTTAAAGGAAATAGATTTAATTCTCTAAGACGCTCTTCGTATGGTTTGTTCTTTAGGCTAGGTATCATTTTGGTAACTCTACGTTGAACTCGTTCTAGCTTGTTTATATCTTTTTGGTAATAAGGGCACCAGGATTGAACGCAGTATTCCAGAAGAGGGCGGACTAAGGAATTGTAAAGGGTTAGGATAACTTCTTTGGATTTATGCTCAAATGATCTGCCTATAAAGCCAATTATTTTGTTTGCCTTCTTAACAACTTCTGAACATTGTTGACTCGGTTTTAGGTTATTCGATATTGTTACTCCCAGATCGGTTTCTCTGTTTACATTCTTAAGCTGAGTGCCATTCATCGAATAGTTTGCTTTCTCATTTAGGTATCCGACATGTAGTACTTTACATTTATCCGCATTGAAACTCATTTGCCAGATTTGGGCCCAACATGACAATTTATCTAGATTGTGTTGCATATCATCAACTTGTTCTTTTGAGCGTACGCTATTTGCAATTTTTGTATCGTCAGCAAATTTTGAGATTGTACAGGTGAGACCCTCATCTATGTAGTTTTTTTTTTTTTTTTTTTTTTTAAGAGACAATGAACGGAGGAAGGAAAAACACAGATAAAACAAAAAGGTCCATGTGCCTAAAGGCATCCTCCATTCATAAAATGTTTGTAACAACTGGATTTAAACATTTGTAGATTGTAAGTTTCTGGAAAGTCAATTCAGAGCGAAGTGAATTCCAAAGAGTAGTAGTTCTAGGGATAATTGAATTTTGATAAGCAGAAGGTTCTGCATTGTGGAGGAGAAAGTGTAAATTCATGGGGCGCTCTCAGCTGCCCTAGTTTCTACGGGGAAAGATGTGGAAGGAGGCGGCACAATTTGGAAGCAAGTTCCTCTGAACAATTGCTGTGAAAATATCTGTAGCATAATGCAAGGGATGCAACTTTTCTTCGTAATGGATAATGTAGGAAGGTCCTGTGTGATTGCAGGGTTATTGCTTAATCTAATAGCTTTATTTATGATATTTTGTCCAACTGCCCTCAATGTAACCACTCCATTCCACTCCACAGAGGTGAACAGTAATCCATCTGAGAACGCACATGACTTATAATATATTACGGCCAACTGCTCGTCAGTGAAAAATCTCGAACTCTGT
>CM064482.1:60794248-60864227 GCA_032716605.1 Paralithodes platypus
CACATCACACAGTTTTGGTCCTACACCGAGAAATGGCTCTCCGGCTGTCACACTTCTTCTAGCCGGAGACATTGTAGCAACCCCAGGACCCACCTACACATACTAATAATATCCAACTTGCTCACAACCCATCACGTTCGAGTCGCCACACTAAGGGTTCACGTTCTCCTGCAATTCATGCAGGAACTGGACTCCACTTCACCTGCACAACACTTTGCCTCCCAAGGAACACTACAACGAACACCTGGACCTGTTCCCATAGCCCCTCCTTGTCCCAGTCAAATCCCTCGCCTAAAACCCGTGCCACCTCTACCTCCCCAACCCACCTAACCTTCCCCATAACATCCACTTGTTCCCCCCCTCCTAAAACCCCTCCACCTCTGCCTCCCTAACCCACACGACCCTTCCCATACCATCCACATCCTCAACTCACCACACCACACCCCACCCTCATCCTTTCCAACCCCCATCTCCTCCTCCCCAATCCCAATCCCCACCTCACCCATCCCAACCCCTGCCTCACCCCCACCCCCACCCCATCCTCGTGCAGCAGCACCAACCCCTACATCGTGCACATAGTAACATTAACATTCTCCAATTGAACATAGATGGCATCCGGCGACACAAAGAAACAACGAACTCTCCACCACTTTCATCAAACAACACAACATACACATTGCCATCTTACAAGAAAAAACCAAAACTCTGCACAACACAAAACCACCCACATTTCATGATTTCACCACACACCAGACAAGACCTGGCTGTCCCGGCGTAGGCGGGTGGACTCATCACCCTGGTACACAACTAAATAATTCATAACATAGTTACCAGTGTAAACAAACCAAATCCCTCCTCCCCCCAAATGAATAACACAACAGAATCCAATCAATTAAAATACGCACTGGCAACAACTTCAACATAACCCTTCATAAACACAGACATCCCTACCCAAAACATCCCCTACAGTACCAAATTAATACAGACCACACTTACAACACATCACCAACACCCCACACATCATCCTGGGTGGTGACTTCAACGCCAAGACGTCGGCCTGGTTTGGTCGACAACCCCGACGCTGACAGAGGGCTGGTACGACAAAACCAACTGATAACCTCATCATCCTTAACGACATCCTCAACATACCCATATTCCTCACCAATTCCCTCTATAACCCATCATCCCCAGACATCCAGCCTTTGGCTCCACCCGAGAACTCGCGCCCCACAACATCCTGGAGGGTGGTGCAGAACCTTAGGCTCTGACCACCTCCCGATCATTATCACCACCAAAACCAGACTTCACCCCAGCTAGCCACAAACACATACACACAAACCAATTATAAAAGTAGCTAACTGTGAAGCATTCACAAATGATACAGAACAGAACACTTCACAACTCTAAACGTACACCCATCACTAACATCAACAATGCCCCCCCCCCTTGTTACACATACTCAATAAAACTATCCAAAAACGTCTAAGACCAAAAACACATTCCAAGATAGTAACAGAAAAAGAACACAACCCCAGAAACTTACACCCAGAAATTCAAAACCTCAATCATACAACGCGAACATACTGAAACACTCCCACCCAGCACCCCCCAACACACAAAACATCACACAACACAAATCAGAAGCACGTCAACACCCAAACTAACAACAAAATACAAGAACAGACAAAAACTAAATTGTAATAACCTTCCCTACAACACACTTATCACAAAACAAACCCAAAAAAACTACTACAAAACACAATAACATCATCAGCACTTTCCAACAGCAACACAACACAATCACATGCTGCAATCACAACAACAGACCGCTACTCCTTCATTTAAACAACAAGTCAAACACTCTCATCCAATCACTTCCCTCACAGGTCAGCCACCTAAAACCTCACAAAGACGCCCGTACGTGTCCATCCCGACGTAAGAGACCAATTCCCACACAGACCCTGACTAATACACCCTTCACCAATCACCAGACAAAGCATATCATCAACACATCTCAAGCACTCACCTCGCTTGTGGCCTAGACAACATAAGCAACATACACCTCAGACCCACAAGGCATACAAGCACTCACTAACATAGCCAAAGTCATGGAACGCCTAGTATTACAACTAATTACACCCGACCTACCCCTCAACTTCCATCACAACATGGGCTTTACGGCCACTGCCACTCCACAAACACTGCCTTCTCACAGACCTCGTACACAAAGAACTTTTGACGGCATCAACTCAGCTCGACCACCACACAGATCACTATTATCCACACTCGACATTAGTAAAAGCCTTCGATGCCATCCCCTGCCACAACCTAACAAACAAATCTACAACACTAACTTGCACAACAACACAAAAAGGTGTCTGGTCAACTTCCTAGCTGGCAGATGTGCACACGTATCTTTTGCCGGTCAGTCATCTAAATCAGAAACTTTCCAAACGGAGTCCCACAAGGATCCGTCCTAGCCGCCCCGCACTCTTCGATCTGAACATGTACGATATAAGTACACCCAGTACGCGCCAAATACACTTACCCTCCTATGCAGATACATAACACTCACATGCACACAGCCATGACCCAAAACCAGCAACAGATCTCCTTCAACCCTATCTCAACACACTACATGGCTGGTGCACTACAAACAGACTTAATCTAGCCCCTGCCAAATCCACCGCAACCCTGCTCACAAGCTGGACAGAACACGAATCACATCCCTCAACTCACCATAAACACACACCCCTAACAC
Source organism: Paralithodes platypus (assembly GCA_032716605.1). Classification (NCBI taxonomy): domain Eukaryota; kingdom Metazoa; phylum Arthropoda; class Malacostraca; order Decapoda; family Lithodidae; genus Paralithodes; species Paralithodes platypus. The sequence continues at coordinate 60,797,010 of CM064482.1, forward strand.
ATACACACACACCCAAAATCCTAGTATTAACATATGATACTCATATGTCATTCAAACAGCTCACCACAAACACTAAAAAGAAACTGACTCCCAGACTTAACGCCCTCAGGTCACTTGCTCAACAAATTTTGGACACAACAAAGAAACTACCACCACAGTATCTAAACAATACATAAGATCAGTGATGGAATACACAAGCCCAGCCTGTCTTCTAACCTAGCTGAAACACATCATAAGACCTTACAGACTATTCAAAACAAAGCCCTGAAGATCATTACAGGCTGCACAGCTACTGCACCCACAGATCACCTACATCAAGAAACCAAAATCCTCAATTCAAAGACCATCTGGACATGAGAGGCACTCAATTCCTGGCAGCCGCCTCCACGAACCAAGACCACCCACTAAACTACATGGCAACACACCCACAGACACCAAGAAATATCAAAACAACACCCAGCACCACACACAATTACTGTCCTCTCTCTCCCTCCCTGCCCACCCCGAACCAACTCCCAGAAGCACATCCATACTCATATCTCTCGCCGATCCATCCACTCACTCACAGACAACACGCAGCTGGCAGCACGACCTCCCAAAATCCAGCTTTCCGAATCCTCCCTTCCTCGCGAGGACAGAGTCCACCTGGCACAGGCTGAGATGCGGACACCATCCAGCTCTCCTGAGCTATCAGAAGAGACTGGATGACTCCGTTGTCGACGCCTGCCCGGGATGTCACACAGCACCCCATACCATTAAACACATCATAGAAGACTGCATTTCACACAACCACTTACGCCAACAACACAATCTACACTCTGAGAGCTCTGTGGGAAAGCCCGATCATGGCCATGGCCTTCCTCAGGGACTCGGGGCTGTTCGGCCAGGCAGCTTAGGGAACAACAACAACAACACACAACTGTACAGGACCGCATTTCCTTAGTGGCCTCCGGGCTATTGTGCCAACCCCCTTGACATGCTGAATGTATTAACCTGATCACTGACCTGATACACTTTCCAGCAAAGATGCATTTTCTGACCAACATGTTAGCCACATTATGTGATGATCAGCGTTCCCATCAAGTGACATGGCTCATCAACCAGTTACGCGTGGATTCCAGCAACGCCGCAGATAGCGAAAGAAAGTTTCTATATTCTCCAACGGTTTCGAGAGGCATTCGAGTGTAATCCTCCCGCACCAACCTTATACCCCGTCTATATACAGTTACTTAGTCTGTCTCTCGCAGCACTACATATCTTCGTGTACCCAAGCATCACTGTACTGGATAGAGTTGCAAGCCACACCTTCTTGTATACAGGTCATAGCGTTTCACTATTTTATACACTTTTACAATACAGTATAATACTACAGGTAACGCCAACGAACTTGACAATAATCTGGACCTCTGACCTCTTCGTAACTCAAAAGGGTCTATAGCAAACTGGCTATAAATATCCACACTTATTTGCTGGTGGACTCTTCCCAAATTATAGAAATGTCAGCCCGATTGCTTACATTAATTTTGAGTTATAAGAAGTTAAGGGGTCAAGTTTATTGTCTAGTTCGTTGGCGCTACTCATAGAAAATGACGTTGAACCATTGTATGTATGTATGTATAAAGGGAAAAGTACAATTCAGCCACTGACATACTTTTTATGGATCACTGTCTTAAAGAATATGTATATATGAAATGTGAATTGATATGCGGAAATTAAAACATAGCATAAAAATAGATAGGCTTTATTGTTTGCAATGTCAAAACTACGAGAAAGCAGCCATTAAAGCCTAGTTATAACAATGTAATGATATTCACTTCCAGATAAAACTTAACTATCAAAATAGTAAATACACACATAGGGCCAATTTCTCCGTCAAGTTTTCAGCTTAAATCCTACAAAACAAATTTGTGTTTCTTAACATAGCTTTTTTGTTTATTTGTACTGTAGTCTGTCTTTTCTCTGTAACTAGGTTAGAATTCTTGACCCTTAAACTCTAGAACTCAAAAGGGCTAGAGCAAACAGACTGTAACTCACTACTAGGTAGACACTACCAAAATGTTAGAAATAACGTTCTGATAGTTATAATAGACTATGGGTGAAGATTTCTAGCCTAGTATCATATTAATTATAGTTATAGTCCGTAACAAGAAAAATACCTGCTTAGACATAATATGAGCGCTATTTAATCCTCTGACTGGTCTGGCACTGGCCTGGTGCTTATCATAATACAAACCACCAGCTTTAACTAATATATATTAGATTTTGTATTTGCTGTACAAAAACAGAAAATATGTTTGAAACAAATAAATAAATAAATAAATAAATAAAATAAATAAATAAATGGCCCTCAATTCCTTTTATTCCTCTTACAAATAAAATGACCCCATTTGACCCAACATATGGACTGAATATCACCGAGGGTAGACTAGTACATTTGTATATGGGGGTTCAATTAATATATAATATCCAGCCTGTGTAATTTAAGAGACTGCACAATACCAAAAAATTTACAAATTTATCCTGAATGGGGGTCTAGAGGGTGTAATTTTAAGCTTGATTGAGGTCTAGGGAACAAACAAAATCCTCCCCTTAACTATCAACAGTCTTGATACTACACTTATTAATCAATCTACTATTTTTGGTGGGGTAGTATTTTTTATGAAGTTCTATCTCTCTATCTATTGCCAGAAGCAGTAATGGTCCCGAGAGGGGATGGGCTCAAATGAAATCGCCTTCTTATGCTTCCACATACCGAGGCAACTCACATCGATTATAGGTAGCGCCAACGACTTGCCAATAATCTGGACCCCTTAACTTCTTATAACTCAAAATGTATGAAAGCAATCGGTGCTGACATTGCTATCATTTGGGAAAAGTCCACCAGGAAATAGGTGTGGAAATTTACAGCCAGTTTGCTCAAGGTTGTTGTTGAGTTACGAAGAGGTCAAGGATCGAGATAATTGTCATGTTCGTTGGCGCTACCTATATCTAGCTTGTACCTGTTTCATGTATCAATTAAACCTCCATCTCCGAATTAACTGATCTACCCAAATTTCACAAATTGTTAGCAGCGAGATGGAAAAGAAGTTGCTCTAATTAACAATAATACTGCACATCTTTGATAACATATGAACTTGTGTTATTTATATACATTTTTCTCTCATACAGCTGCACAAAGGCATTGAAAAATGTAGTGCAGTCAAAATCAATAACTTGCCAAAACACTTTATGACATTCTGTGAGACATCTAGAAGGGGACATTAACCCGACATTTCTATAATGTGAAACAAAGAGTACTATAGTCTATTAATTTTAAGTAGGCCAGAAAGCATGACCGCTATCCTCTGCAAGTAAAAAAGGACTAAAGCAAATGGGGTGTAAATGTCCACACCTGTTCCCTGGTTGACCTCTTCCCAAATAGTAGAAATATTAACTTGATTATTCTAGTAATTTTTAGTTATAGAGGATATTGGTCAAGATTTCTGGCCAACATATAATGAATCGACTATAGTTACAGACAATTAGAAGCACCTGAGGACTGTCTACAGGAAATTAAATAACTTAAAATTACAGTTTATAAGCAAGATGCTTCAGGACTGTCTACAAGAAATTAAATAATTTAAAATTACACAGTTTATAACCAAGGTTTTCAGCAAACTATAAATTTTGTCTGTTTATTTACCTTGCATTTACTTGGGCAAGAATGCACACTATATATACTCTGTTTAAATGAACCTGGCACCTCTCCCCTGGCAGAATTTTCAGTTAGATTCAATGTGTTTTTCTATTTTGGACATATTATAAGTTGTTCATTATCCAGGGTCACTCCACACATCCCTGCCCCTGTTCATTATCCAGGGTCACTCCACACATCCCTGCCCCTGTCTTGTCATAAGTAACACACCATTCTTAACATTAATCATCAATTACAAACCCCAATGTACTTGAATAAACTAATGAAAGCATATGGTCCTCCCGGGATTCGAACTCGGGACACCACACCCATAACATGAGCACCTAAACCATTACACCACCACCACAGTTAATATAACAGGCCTGGCAAACGAGTGACTATAGGTAGCGCCAACGAACTTGACAATAATCTTGAAGCCTGACCTCCCTGTAACTCAAAAGGGCCTAGAGCCAACTAGCTGTAAATATCTACACCTATTTCCTGGTGGACTCTTCCCAAAAGATAGAAACGTGAGCCTGATTTCTTTCATTCATTTGGAGTTATAAGAAGTTAAGGGGTCAAGATTATTGTCAAGTTCGTTGGTGCTACTTACAGTCATTACTCATCTAGATGTTCAAGTACATCATTGGTTTCATAACTATTTCATTCAGAGCAAAGTTTGGAAGGAAACTGAATTTATGAATGAACCAGATGCCTTAGGATCGCACCTTCAGACATGCCCCACCTTTGCCAATGGTAACCAAAACAATGAGCCAAAAGGAACACGGCATAGCAATTATCCAGACATAGTGATGGGGTTAACCCAAGAATATAGCCCCCTGTACCTGAGTGGCCAAATACAAAAACAAAAAAAGCCTCCAAGCGGCTGTCTTTGGTCAAAGGTGCCCTCTCTCTCTATCACTAATTTTACCAGAATAATGCATACAGTACTATTAATGCTAAGTAATGTAAGGCAGTAATGTATCACATAACAAGAAACTAATAGAATTAAAATGTAAAACTTGCAAACTAAACAAACCAAATAGACCAATAAAACCAAAAGAATAACAGACTAAATAAAGGGTCCCAAACTCTGATGATACGTATTACAGTATTTAAGTTTCATTCTCAAGCACTTTCAAACATCTTGGTTCAAAACAAAATTCATAATTATGTAATGTTAAGTAAACTACTAACAAACTAGCCTGTACATTTCTTAGAATGAAAATGGAATGAATATGAAGGGAATGATACATTATGATACCAGTTTTGAAGTAAAGACTTAATCCAAAGTTATTGCAAGTACATTATAAGTTAAAATGTAAAACTAACAAACTAAACAAACCAAAATTGGGACAAGGACAATATAAAGTCAAATTAAATTATCAAAATCTCTATGTGGAAACAACGTTTACTAAAATGAAAATTATTAAATAAAAGAACAGAAGAGAATCAGATCTAAACCCGGAATCACAGAGATTTTATATCAACTTTTAACGGAAACTCTGATGTGGCAGTTTTTTTACCAATTAGAAGATGCGATGACACATTTCTTTCTGTTTTCTGGCTATCATTAGACATTGTATTCAGATTAGGAGGAGTATACGGAAGTCAGAGGGTTAATTGAGATAGTCTTTACCATTTGTATTCCTACAGATCCTTCTTAAATTGTATAAAATTGTCTTGCTCATGTAGTAATGTTCAACGTATGTGGGGATTGTTCTTTTATTTAATATTATTTTGCTAAAGCGTTGTTCCACATAGCGATTTGGATGTTCTTTTGTCTTTTTACTGTGTTCGTTTAAGTTTTGGTTTGTTTATTTTTCAAGTTTAACATTATAAATAGATAGCCAGAGTAAACTGTCAAAATGTGTCATAATCTTCTAAAGGTGTATGATAATTCAGTCACCTACAATGATCTATTTCCAGTCTATACTCAATTCATCAAATCTTGACCTCTATCCTTTCTAACTCAAAAAGGGCAGGAGCAAATGGTCTGTGAATTTCCACACATATGCCCTGGCTGACTCTTCCCAAATGGTAGATAAATAAGCACAATTACTCCAGTATATTCTTCGTTGTTGTTGTTGTTGTTGCCGGTCCCCAAGCTGCCTGGCCGAACAGCCCCAAGGCCCCGAGCAAGGCCAAGGCCATAATCGAGCGCCCCTACAGAACTCTCCCAGCCGACCACAATAAAGCCCTGGGTGACCGAAGCCACTCCATGGCGGGGAGCTGAGGAGGGTGCAGAAACGCCCGGGAAACCAAAGCCCCACCCAGGGCCCTGTGCCCCTCAGCAATCTTCGTTATATATTCTTAGTTATAGAGGTTAGTGGGTAGGATTTCTTTCCTACTTATGATGAACAGACTATAGTTTGCCAATAGTATATAATTTTCCAAATAAGTACCGGCAGGCCAAAACTCCTCAACGATAACCTCTATAACTCACAACGCTAGAGCAATCGAGCTCATATTTCAGTAGTTTGAAAACCAGAAGATAAAATTATGGTTTATAGCTCAAATTGTGTCTCTGGAAGTGATAAAATGGCCAAAAACAATGCTATTTAATGTTAATTTTCTAGTATTCTTTCAAGTCTTCAAACAAATTGCTAGTTTGACACCCTGTTGAGAACGGTCAGCCAGGGAAAATGTGTGGACATTTATACCTCATTTGCTCTAGCCCTTTTTGAGTGATAGAGGTTAGGGTTCACGATTTCTGGCCAACCTCTTTGGAAAAGGGTATAGCGCAAAATAGTCTTAAAATGTTCCCTGAATAAAGGTGTTCAGGATGTTGAAAGGTGATGATAAAAGCTTGCGTGAAACCTCCTTAACCACTTCAAGACGGGTGATGCCATTAGTCCTTATATTCTGGCTATTATTTGACGATTTTATGCAGCTTATCAAGGATGTTTAATAATAAAAAAGGTGTACTATATCTCCATTAATTCGTTGACTGTTAAAATCCTTCCTAACCACAGTAAAACCATCTAATGATAGCCAGAATAGAACAAAATAACTTCACTTAGACTGAAAGTGTCAAGTCCTCAATAATTTCAGCTACATATATGCCTGTCTTTCATTCAAAATATCCTGATTCCTCTCTTGTACCTATATACTAAATGGACACTAATAATAATACAATACTCAGAAGTACCGAACAGATTCCTCGCTTAGTTGTGATTACGTTTCTGAATATCAAAACTATATATGAAACTAGTTTAAACCCGTTCAGCATGATGAAATATTCATAATCTTATTCTGGTTACCATCGCACAATTTTCTTTAACTTATAACATACCTCTAGGACTCTAAGGGGCAATTACAGTCTCGATTTTAAAAAATATAAATAAATAAATAACATAAAATAGAGACTGTACCGATAAACTCTCTGAATAAATAGGACCTTCTTAAACTGCATAAAATCGTCTAATTTTAGCGACAATCAAAGATAAAAAGGCGTCATCTTGCTGAAAGGGTTAAGTGAATCACAACTTTAAATGAAACAACTTTATGTGAGTCAAGTATTTTTTGTCGTTTTCATTGTGAATTTGGAACATTTTGTTTGATTTACAACTTAATAATGGAAGCTAAACAACTTTAAGCTAATTTTGTTCCGGCATTAATGAGCAGTGAATAATGAAACAACTTAAAATGATGCATCTCTGTATATCTTAAAAGTTAGGAAGAAACTGTTAAGCCGGTATCACACGAGAGCTTTTACAGTCAACATTCGATTATCAACATTTTTCTGGCATCATTTATGGAGTATTTTGCACTGGTATCGGAAACTAGACTGATAGTGATCAATTTAGGTAACTGAAATATTTTAAATGTTGACCTCATAAGCTGCCAGACCAGTGTTGAGGATAAATGTTGAGGGAAAAGCGCTCGTGTGATACCGGCTTTAGCAACAATCACTCAACACGAATAAGGAACGTGCAACAAGATCAACAATAGAAACTAGAAAATGGACTAGATTACACAGAAAAATCATGGTCAATACCTTCGCATTTCCATGTAGGGTAGACTAGACTATTTATAAGCGGTTTTCCAAATAGTAAGCAAAATCCATGATACTATTACCCAAAATGAGTTGATTTAGAGGCCAGTCCGTTAAGTCTCATTTTGTGGCTCGATGGTCTAAGCTACTTCATATACTTTATTAACTTGCTCATGTAGTAATGTACACCCTATGTGGTGGATTGTGTTCTTTTATTCATAAATTATTATTTTACTTAAGCGTTGTTTCCACATAGCGATTTTGATTAGTTGTTTTGTCTTTATACTGTGTTCGTATAAGTTTTGGTTTGTTTATTTTGCAAGTTTTATATTTTAATTTAAGATCGGCTTTTCAGGAACATAACCCAATCGTAAATCGAGGGAAACCTGTACCTGCAGATGATGACGAACCCACAAACCAACAAATCGTAATCGTTGACGTGGAAGTGGTGCACGAAGGTCTGTTTCTTCCTCTCGGTGGCTTGGTGGTGTTGGTGGTGACGGTCGGTGTTGGGGGAGGTGCTCGGTTCTCGGATCAGGTAATTGTCAAATACCAGGGCTGGAAAGGATACAAAATAGTCAAATTCAATCCTCTCTATCAAGGAGGCAACTTTTCTAGCTATCTATTAATTATTATGTAAAACTTGAAAAAAAAAAAAAAAAAAAAAAAAAATAGACAATATAAAGACAAAAGAACTTATCCTAATCACTATGTGGAAGTAATGCATTGAAGATTAAGCACAAAACTACTATTATTATAATGTATTATAATGTAAAACTTGCAAATAAACAAACCAAACTTATACGAACACAGTAATAAGACAAAACAACTAATCAAAATCGCTATGTGGAAACAACGCTTAAGTAAAATAATAATCTATAAATAAAAGAACACAATCCACCACATAGGGTGTACATTACTACATGAGCAAGTTAATCTGGTTCCCAAGCAAACTAATCGCACACATAACAACGCACTATCGTCACGTTCAAGGAATTATGTATGTACTGTCTATCTATCTATTGCCCGACGCCGTGATCCCCGAAGGGGTGGCCACGAACGAACCGCCTCCATGCACCTCTGTCCCCAGTCAGTCGACGCCCCTCTCCCCAACCAGCACCGCCTTCGTTCATATACTTCCTCACTCCATCCTTCCACCTCTCCTTCGGTCTACCTCTCCCTCTCTGTCCCTCCACCTCACTCTCGTACACCCTCTTAGTCATTCTCTCGCTTTCCATACGTTCCATATGGCCGAACCATCTCAAGTTGTTCCTTTTCACACTTTCCAGCACATCTACCTCCACACCACACCTCCTTCTTACTTCTTCATTAGTCTGTCTATCCCTCCATGTAACTCCGCACGCACTTCTTAAGTACAGTAGGGTCCCGCATAAAACGAGTATATGGTCGATAAACGAGGGCGTTTTATGCGATTTCGTTTTATGTGAACACAGCATTTTGGTGGCCCAATATCGTCAATGTTCACTGGAAGCGTAAATTTCCGTCAGGAGCGTACGATATTTCGTACGTTTTGTACGATATTTCGGCGTTCTATATGAAAGCGTACGATATTTCGTACGTTTTGTACGATATTTCGGCGCTCTATATGAAAACTCCTCGTATTTGCCCCACTTTGGCGGAGGACTCATTTTATGTGATCACATTCGTTCTTATCGAAAATAAATATTAATATTTTAGGTGTCGTTTAATCGAGACTCGTTTTATGCGGGACCCTGCTGTAATTCATTTCCACTGCTCTCCCTCTTGGTATGAGTCTCTCAACCAACGTCCATGCTTCACTTCCGTAAGTCAGTGTCGGGATTACCACACTTCTTCACTTCCATACTGACCACCCTATTTCTTGTTACTGCTTTCAGCGTTCCTACAACCCTCTTCCCCTGTTGTACCCTCTCCCGCACTTCTTCTTCCATAGTCCCATCTTTACTCAACACACTGCCCAGATACTTAAAAGAGCTGACGATCTCCTGTGACTTCACCCCTTTCGAAGACCATAACCTTGCTCTTCCCCGCATTTACCTTCAAATTTTTTTCGCACACTGTTCCAAACTCATTTACCAGACCCTGCAACTCCCATTCAGGGCGGGTGCCCAACCCTGAAAGGGTTGAAATAGGGAGCTACCCCCCCGCCAAGGGCGGCTTTCTAGGGCCTTTCCTAGCTGATGCTGAGAGGATTGGTTTCTAGTCATGTGGTGATGGGCTGGTTTATCTGAGTGAGAACTGAGCGATCTCTGCCATACCCATAGCTTACTCTGACTGTTCCTTTTACTTATATATTTTCTAGATCTCAAGTGATGGCGTCTCTTCCGTGGATTGACTGTCATCCCAATCTACCAAGATTGGAAGCCAAAGCGTCACATTTTTCCTTTGCCCCTCACCTTTCTCTTCATAATTGCTGAGGAGCACAGGGTCCTGGGTGGGGCTTTGGTTTCCCAGGCGTTTCCGCACCTTCCTTAGCTCCCCCGCCATGGAGTGGCTTCGGTCAACCAGTTCATGAAGCAAGTAACATTCTCAGCCGGAAAATTATTGTCAACACCATGGTCCATTTCGAATTGTATGGAAAGTATGGCAGATTTGAGGTAGATGATGTTATATGCAAAGATTTGCGAGCGCATGGACTTGATTTTGGTGAACTCTCCTTTCTCGCTCTCTGTACGTGTGTCTGTACCTCGATTCTCCTTCCCTCTCTCCCCCTTCCCCCTTCCATCCCTCCCTCTCCCTATCTCTCTCTCTCTTAATGTAAAGTGGATACAGTGTAAAGGTCGTCAACTTGCTACAGTCAATACTGTTGTGATCCACTTAGCTGTCAATAATGATAATACATCTAATTCCTTGACTTTATTTGGTGTCAAAGTATTTGGATAGTGTAGACTACACTATCCCTGGCTTGACTAAAACGTAGGGGCACACCAGCCGGTCCGCCACATATAGCTATGGACTGCCAAGGGGAAGCCTCCTTCCTCTTCAGAAGACAGGTGACGACTGACGTGAACGGCGAGCCGCGAGTGTCACCCCCTGTAGAAGACAACAGTGTTGTCAATGTAGCTACCTTCCTGCTAAATCTAGAAGTATTTACTGATCAAGGGAATGGAGGCATTGAAAATAGGCTCCAGTCTTGAACTTCCATCCTGACCTGATAATCTAGAAGGGTTGATAGCTTTGAAAGCCTTTCTTAACAAATATTAATGATAAATAAATGTTTACTTTGATCTAGCGGCAAAGTTTATACCTAACGATAATAATTCTCATAGTATTCTAAAACTTTGAGCCTTTTCTGGTCAACATTGTGTGCCCTCAGGTCACTTGCTCACACAAAATTTGGACACAACAAAGAAACTACCACCACAGTATATAAACAATACATAAGATCAGTGATGGAATACGCAAGCCCAGCCTGGGCTTCTAACTTAGCTGAAACACATCATAAGACCTTACAGACTATTCAAAACAAAGCCCTGAAGATCATTACAGGCTGCACAGCTACTGTACCCACAGATCACCTACATCAAGAAACCAAAATCCTCAAAGTCAAAGACCATCTGGACATGAGAGGCACTCAATTCGGCAGCAGCCTCCACGAACCAAGACCACCCACTAAACTACATGGCAACACACCCACAGACACCAAGAAATATCAAAACAACACCCAGCACACGGTATCACACAATTATTGTCCTCTCTCCCTCCCCTGCCCACCCCGAACCAACTTACAGAAGCACATCCATACTCATATCTCTCACCGATCCATCCACTCACTCACAGACACACAGCTGCATGCACGACCTCCCGAAATCCATCCTTCCGAATCCTCCCTTCCTCGCGAGGACAGAGTCCACCTGGCCAGGCTGAGATGCGGACACCATCCAGCTCTCCTGAGCTATCAGAAGAGACTGGATGACTCCGTTGTCGACGCCTGCCCGGGATGTAACACAGCACCCCATACCATTAAACACATCATAGAAGACTGCATTTCACACAACCACTTACGCCAACAACACAATCTACACTCAATGAGAGCTCTGTGGGAAAGCCCGATCATGGCCATGGCCTTTCTCAGGGATCGGGGCTGTTCGGCCAGGCAGCTTAGGGAACAACAACAACAACAACAACAACATTGTGGTATTATTCTAGCAATTTTAGGCATCCATTAACTATTGTGTAGCCTTCTAGCAATGTTTGTAAACTGATTGAGCAGTATTTTTTCTTTGGTTTGGTAACTCTGCTAGACACCGCTACATGATACAGGCGCACCAGCCGTATGATAACGGTTCGGGAAGTGGGCGGGCTTATAGATATTTCCCGATTGAGTAGACTTTAGAATAAAATAACAAGACGTCACCAGCACAGAAGGGGTTAATAAGGGCAACATTTTCGGGTGGGGAGACTGGCGCATGATTGAAAGGCCCAGATCGGAAGAGTTAAACTACCAAACAACTTCTTCAGTATGGTACAATGAATGGTACCTTAATTATTCTGGCTGATTTTATTAAGGAGGGTCACCGGCTTTTTTTTTATCTATCTTTCTCTCCTTTTCTCTCTCTACCTGGCTTGTATCCATTCAGCCAACTGTTTTAAGACGTTTATCCCCATCCAGGTGTCCGATGGAAAATCCGGCTTCGCCGGAGAAATTTTTCTATCGAAAGGCATAATACAGGAGTGCATGTATTATGCCTTTGTACAAGGGGAAGGGAGACTGGCAGGAGTGTTCAAGTTATAGAAGTACTGTACAGTATTAGTTTATTATCAGTTATTGGAATGCTGTACGGTAGGGTTGTTGATAGAGACGGTAATAAAGGGTACAGAAAGTGCAATAGGAGAAGAGCAGTGCGGTTTTAGGAGGGGAAGAGGGTGTGTGGACCAGATTTTGCAGTAAGACAGCTGTGCGAGAAGTATTTAGAGAAAAGTATGTTTTTTTAGCTTTTATGGATTTGGAAAAAGCATATGATTGTGTGGATACAGAAGCAAAGTGGTAGGTGCTAAGGATTTACAAAATTGGAGGACATTTCTTAGGAGCAGTCAAGAGTTTATATGTAGAGAGTAAAGTGTGTGTTAGAGCAAGGAATGAGTTGAGTGAATGGTTTGAGGTAAATGTAGGTCTGCGACAGGGATGTGTATTGTCACCGCGGTTGTTTAATATATATGGATGGCGTGGTGAGGGAGGTAAAAATAAGATCTATGAGTAGAGGACTGGGTTTAGTAGGACAATAATGGTGGTGATTGGGAATTGAATCAGCTGCTGTTTGCCGATGACACAGCACTGGTGGCGGATTCTGAGAAGCAGCAGCGAGTAGTAAACGAGTGTCATGTGGTATGTGAGAGGAGGAAGCAGAGGGTGAATGTAAATAAAAGTTGTTGTTGTTGTTGTTGTTCCCCAAGCTGCCTGGCCGAACAGCCCCAAGGCTCCGAGCACGGCAAGGCCATATCCGAGCGCCCCCCACAGAACCCTCCCTGCCGACCACAATGAAGCCTGGGTGACCGAAGCCACTCCAAGGCGGGGAGCCGAGGGTGCGGAAACGCCCGGGAAACCAACCACCCAGGGCCCTGTGCCCCTCAGCAATTATGAAGAGAAAGTTGAGGGGCAAGGGAAAAATGTGACACTTTGGCTTCCAATCTTGGTAGATTGGGAGGTCAATCCACGGAAGAGACGCCGCCACTCGAGATCTAGAAAATATATAAGTAAAAGGAACAGTCGGAGTAAGATATGGGTATGGCAGAGATCGCTCAGTTCTCACTCTGATAGACCAGCCATCACCACGATTTACTGCTGTAAATAAAGTAAACTGATGGTGTGTAATAGAGATGCTCGTAGGATGAATCTAAATGTACGACTGAATGGGGAAATGCTGGAACAAGTGGAGTGTTTTAAATATCTAGGAGTGATAAGCAGGGATGCAAGTGTGGGAATCAAGATATGACAGAGAGTGAGTGAGGGAGGGAAAGTTTTCAGAGCAATGGGAAGTATGTGGAAGATGAGAAATCTTGGAATGAAAGCTAAAAGTGCAATGTATCAAGAGATAGTTGTACCAACAGTGATGTATGGGCCTGAGACATGGGGTTTGAATGTGCAAGAGAAAAGAAGGTTGGATGTGATGGAGATGAGCTGCTTGAGAACAATGTGTGGAGTGACACATAGAGACAGATTAAGGAATGAAGAGGTACGCAGGACAGTGGGACAACAGGAACCCTTATTGGCTAGAGTGGAAAGAAGGGTGCTATGCTGGTATGGACATGTTGAAAAAATGGAAGTTGAAAGGCTTACAAAGAGAATATACTAATACCTCGGAGGAGATGGAGAGATGGTGTGAAAAAAGCGTTGGAAGTTAGAGAGATGACTGAAGAACAGGCAAGCAAAGAGGTGATGAATAGGAACGAGTGGAGAATACTTGTGAATAGATGAGTGATAAAGCGGTCGTAGGGAGCGGGGGTCGGGGGCCAGTTGGATTGACAATAGTCCGGCAGGCGCCCGGCACGGGGAGCTGGTTTATATATAAGATAAAGGGTTTTGCCTGGAAGTAGGTGGGCGGGCATTATGGTTTAGTTCCGCTGCGTGTCTGCCTGCTGTGACCGGATCCTATGCAGGATATCTGTGTCCTGGGAATCTTTTGCTGGGGACCCCTCATGGTCCTTGGTCTCTGGGTCTTCTGGGTGACATTGTTGTGTGTGAATTTTACATATACAGTACAGTATTTATTTTGTTTGTTGTTTCTATTCGGGCTCTGTTTCACGTCGGCCACCACCAGCTATGGGGTATGCGCCTGAGTATATACATACTGTCTATCTATTGCCTGACGCTGTGATCCCCGAAGGGGTGGCCACGAACGAACCGCCCCCATGCACCTCTGTCCCCAGTCAGTCGACGCCCCTCCCCCCAACCAGCACCGCCTTCGTTCATGTAGTTCCTCACTCCATCCTTCCACCTCATATTCGGTCTACCTCTCCCCCTCTGTCCCTCCACCTCGCTCTCGTACACCCTCTTAGTCATTCTCTCGCTTTCCATACGTTCCATATGGCCGAACCATCTCAAGTTGTTCCTTTTCACATATGTACATACTGTACATACTTTAAAAAGAGTTCTCTTTTGAACTATCAAAATCTTCTAAGGTTTCAAAGAGTTCTCGGTAAGATCCTGTGTAGCGGGGAGAACTGTTTTGCAGATGCCTATTTACTAACAAACATTGAACAATATCTTTAACATTACCAAACCAAAACCTAACCTAACCTAACCTAGTCTAGTATATTGGTGGACTATTTATGAATGTAAAATGTAAAAATATATTGTAACAGTACCAAATTATTGAGATATAAGTACAGGTCTCCCCACTACACAGGATTATACCGAGTTCTCTTCTGAACTATCAAAATCTTCTAAAGGTTAGTCGCAATAAAATAACAATTAAGCTATCATACTGAGTAACTGTGCTGGTTTACTGAAAAAATACTTATATTCGGCTATTGTATTGAAGGAGTAAAGATAAAGGTTCAGTGAAAAATAAAAAATAAATCAAAATCAAACCTGTAATCTCAGTTTTCCTGGGTTTCATGAGCTGTGGCATCATGGAGAGAATATCCTGGCCCTTTTGAGGCTGAGCATTGGCAACATCCAGGTCGTGTAGGGTCACATCTTGTATCACCTCCTTCTTTTGTGTACGTCACCCTTCGGCAGTGGTACATACTCCTCCGCCTGGTGATATTCAAAGCTATGAATAGTCAGATCTCGGTATATGCACATTAATTAAAATGTAAAACTTGCAAACTAAAAAAAAAAAAAAATTGGACAAAGACAATATAAAGGTAAAATAACTAATCAAAATCGCTATGTGGAAACAACGCTTAATAAAATAAAATTTATGAAATAAACGATAACATTTATGAAATTTATTTTGTATACTGTACACGGATTCATTTGGACACGGTAACCCCAAAAATTCAAGGTCGGCCACAAAAAGGAAAAAAATTGTACAGTATATACACGGAAAGCGATCGATATGTATGAAAACTATATGAAACCGACTTATTTTTCTGAAACGATAAGTTGTCAAAACCTTACGTTTGGCCTACAGACAAGATGAGGTCAAAAAAAATATTGTACTCGTTTGTCACATTAAATATTATTGTAATGGTGAGATATTATTCTTTTCAATTCCATGGCATTAGAAACTAAACAGTGATTAAAAACATCAAACAACAAATAATTCTGTGTATTATAATGTAAAACTTTCAAATAAACAAACAAAAACTGAATGAACACAGTAAAAAAGACAAAACTTATCAAAATCGCTATGTGGAAACAACGCTTAAGCAAAATAATAATTTATAAATAAAAGAACACAAATTACCCCTTTAAATTCGGCTGGCCTCTTAACCCCTTCACCACCGATACATAATTTTCATCATATTCAGGTTACCATAAGTCGATTTGCTTTAGTTTGTAATCAACTTATATGACTCATATGGGTAAATATGATCTTAAGAAACCCTTTAATAACATAGATCCTTCTTAACCCTTATTGGTGGCGCTCAACTTAAGTCGTGCACCAATATGCAGCAAGTTAGGAGCATTATTAAGGCTTTTAAAGGGTTAAAGTCGAGAGCAAATGGCCGGGAGCGCAGCGGGCCAGACAGCCGACTCCCAGGGCTTACCGCCGCCCATTAACTCATGTTCCCTGTGTTCTCGAGAGGCCGGCAGTGTAGCCAGTAGTGAGCATAGCTGGGAAAAATATACCGCTATACGCTAAACTCCCATGTTCGTAGCACCACTGCAAGAGAACCATGAGTGCTACATAGCTCGTTCTGGTCTCATTTTGAAGCTTTTAGCGCCTAGTTTTTTGCTGAATAAATTTCTTTTCATGCAGATACTTCATTGATCATTCAGGAGGGCCTGAATATGCCCAAATGAGCCCAAAACACCCCCCGCTAGACAAGGGTTAAACTGCATAAAATCGATCTAATTATAGCCAGCCTCAAATGTAAAGAGACATCATGGTGCTGAAGGGGTTAACAAACCGTACCATTGGCGATGGGCTGGTCTATCAGAGTGAGACCTGAGCGATCTCTGCCATACCCATAGCTTACTCGGACTGTTCCTTTTACTTATATATTTTCTAAATCTCAAGTGACGGCGTCTCTTCCGTGGATTGACCTCCCAATCTACCAAGATTGGAAGCTAAAGCGTCACATTATTCCTTTGCCCCTCAACTTTCTCTTCATAATTGCTGTGGGGCACAGGGCCCTGGGTGGGGCTTTGGTTTCCCGGGCGTTTACGCACCCTCTCAGCTCCCCGCCATGGAGTGGCTTCGGTCACCCAGGCTTTATTGTGGTCGGCAGGGAGGGTTCTGTGGGGGCGCTCGTTTGTGGCCTTGGCCTTACTCGGGGCCTTGGGGCTGTTCGGCCAGGCAGCTTGGGGAACAACAACAACAACAACAACAACAACAAACCGTACCAAAAGTTCAGATTATTGTCAAATACAACACCTAAGTTTTTCACTGATTTCCAAGGTTGGAACTGTGTTTCACCAAGTTTTAGAGATCCAAAATTCTTCAAAGACACTATTCTTCAGACTACCATTTATGACAATAATCTGTCTTGTTGTCATTCAATTTAAGCTTCCTTCTGGTCATTCAGATCTTTAAGTCAGACAAGAGCGATGAAATTGTGCTCGCCACCTCATCAATATTGTTAATTTCAATACAACTCTGAATCATCAGCATAAAAATGATACTAACATTAACTAACATTATGTGCATCCAGTAGGGATGAAATACTGGTATAATTATGAACAACACAGTGCCAAGAACTGATCCCTGAGACATTCCAAAGTTTAGCAATGAGTGTTTCTGGTGGTGTAATGGTTTAGATGCTTATGTTCTGGGTGTGGTGTCCCGAGTTCGAATCCCGGAAGGACCATATGCTTTCATTAGTTTATTCAAGTACATTAGAGTTTGTAATGAATTATTAATATTAAGAACGGGGTTTTACTTATAGAACCGCCAATGATAACACGTTGACTGTGAACGGAAATATATGACTGAAGAAGCAGCAATGAATCTCTTTGGACACCGAAACTAGAAAGGTCCCTCAGGAGAAACTGATGGTCAACAGTATCAAATGCTGCAGAGAGATCTAACAGGACTAAAGGAAACACCATCCGGAACATATGTTTGAGACCAAACTCATTGTAAATGTTGCTCAGACCCATCTCCGTTGAGTGAAACTTCCTTCAGTATAAGCAGACTGACACTGGGGAACGACTCTGTTTTGTTCAAGAAAAGGTAATAACTGATCCAGTATTGCATGCTCCACTATACATACATACAACATACATACTGTACAAGTTTATAGACCGTTTTGTCCACAGGGAATGTGGTTACAGTCTCACGTCCTAAATGGCGTCTTTCCAGGCGACCCTGTCAAGGGATGCCTTTCTTGTCAAGTTCTATATTTTGAGATCGGACCGGAGTACCTGATAGAAATGACAAGTTGGAAACAGGACGATAATAATAATAAACACTATTTGTCTACAGCCTACTGGGCAAAAGCCCTCATAAGGCTGGGGGAAACAGGACGATAATTTGCCAAGTTATCATAATCTAGACCTGTTCTCTTCAGTAAAGGCAAAATTAGGGCATGTTTCTCTGAAATTGGAAAATAATTTTCTTCAAAGATACGATTGACGACTGCAGCAATGAAAGGTGATGCTGTCTCATAAGCTGTATTTATCTTGGATACATTTATTGGGTCTAACGAACAAATATTTCATTTCATACAAGTTAAGGCTTGTGAGGAATCAATCAGGTGAAAATGCGTGAAGGTAGAGGTGATGGCTAACTGCTCTGAAGGGACCACAGAGTACTGTACAGTACTCCGAAAGAGCAGCGGCGTTGTCTAATTTATTTCAGATTCGAGCAATTATGTCTGCAAAGTACGTTGAGAAATTTTATGCAAGAACAGCAGCTTAAATAGATGATGGGAGAACCTGAGAGGAATGCTGACCAGTTAAGTTATGCAGAAGAGAGAAAAGTCGTCTATGTGATTACCTCTTCAGGAATAAATTTGATCAATATAATACTCAATAATACATTGTGTAATTCGGGCGACGGTAGCTCAACAAGCAGCAACATTATCCAAACGAGAAGAATTATATCTATGCTGGCGCCACAGATAGATATAGATTTAGTTTAATGATACTACTTTAATAGGACACATATATCCAAATATATCCCTATACAGGCCTCCCTCGATTTACGATTGTGTTACGTTCCTAAAAACCTGATCTTAAATAGAAAAATCATATAGCAAACCCTAAGATTAATGGGGTAAATGGGGATGCATTCTCGGACCAGCCAAAACCCAAACCCAAACACCTAAAAAAATAAAAATAAACATAAATATATAAATAAGAAACACCCCGTTCTTGACATTATTCATCAATTACAAACCCCAATGCACTTGAATAAACTAATGAAAGCATATGGTCATCCCAGGATTCAAACTCGGGACACCACACCCAGAACATAAGCATCGAAACCATTACACCACCACCACATCATAAATTGGGGTATCGTATAGTGAGGGAGACGTATATCACTAACCTCCAAATCGAACTCTGTAGCATATGTAACACTGACAATCCCAATGGGATCTTCAACCTAGCTAGGCGAGTTAAAAATGACAGTAGGGATATTATAGGTGAACAGTGTGTTAGAAACGATAATGGGAAGATTGTGTATGCAGAAAATAAAATCAGAGAAGCATGGAAGGCACACTATGAACGATTGCTAAATGTAGAGTTTGAATGGGATAAGGAACAGCTTAGTATCGAAAAACCAATACCTGGGCCCCCTCCTTTGATAGCACCAGCTGTAGTGAGCGACGCAATCAATAAAATGAAGGACGGTAAAGCTCCAGGTTGCTCAGACATTGTCGCTGAGATGATAAAAGCCTCAGGGGAGACTGGTGTAAACTTAGTCACTGAGTTGATAAACACCATTATTAAAGATGAGAAAATCCCAGAGGATTGGCTCAAAATAAGGTTGAATAACCTTATGAATTAATTTCATCTGTGGGAAACCCCCAACTGTAATGAATTCTACAGTAAACGACGAAGGCTATATAGCACTGGAACTGATGTAGCACAGCCGAGATTCGAACCCATGCGGCTAGTCGTCACCAACATAGCGCGTAGAGCCTTAGCCCGCTAGGCCACGACAGCTTCAACCAAACTGCATATCATCAATAGAGATGCTTTGCCTGATCAAACCCTCAAGGATTCTCTCACAGACCTTCATGATTTGGTCAAGCTTTTTCAGGCCCCTATAATTTCCTCTATCTAGCGCATCCCCTTTTCCTTGTATATATTTACTGTTGATTGGCTCAAAAGTATAATAGTAAATATATACAAAGGAAATGGGGATGCGCTAGATAGAGGAAATTATAGGGGCCTGAAAATGCTTGACCAAATCATGAAGGTCTGTGAGAGAGTCCTTGAGGGTTTGATCAGGCAAAGCATCTCTATTGATGATATGCAGTTTGGTTTTATGCCAGGACGGGGTACAATCGATGCTATCTTCATAGTCAGGCAGATACAGGAAAGATACTTACTAAAAGGCAAGGATCTTTACTTTGTGTTTGTAGACCTGGAGAAGGCCTTTGATAGGGTGCCTAGAGATGTTTTGCAGTGGGCTATGAGGAAACTTGGTGTGGAAGAGTGGCTGGTGCGTGTGATAATGAAGATGTATGAGGATTCGCGAAGTGCGGTGAGGGTGAAGGGTGTACTGAGTGATGAGTTCGCAGTCCGTGTTTGGAGTCCATCAGGGTTCAGTGTTAAGCGCCCTCCTCTTTATTATGGTCTTGGAGGCACTGTCTAGAGTTTTTAGAGGCGGACTCCCGTTCGAACTGTTTTATGCAGACGATTTAGTCCTAATAGCTGACAGTGTGCAAGATGCTGAGGCCAAATTCAGAGATTGGAGAGAGGGCATGGCGAGCAAGGGCTTGAGAGTCAATATTAACAAAACCAAGGTTATGCATTGTAGATTGAGACGAGGTAATGTGGAAAAGAGCGGTGCATACCCATGTGCAGTGTGTGGAAAGGGAGTGGGCGCTAACTCAATTCAATGTAGCATCTGTCGATGTTGGGTACACCATGGGAGTAAGAACTGTAGTAGAATAAAGGGACCCCTGCCGAAGGATAAGTCAGAAATAGAGAAATTTGAGTGCGTAGTGTGCAAAGGCGAGCTTGTGTTAGGTGATGATACTGTGGCTGTGAATTTTGGAAATGAGTCTTTGGAGCTGGTGAACAAGTTTTGTTACCTAGGAGATACCATCTCTGCCGGTGGTGGGGCCGAGGCTGCAACTGTTGCTAGAATTAGGTGATGCCAATCCTGACCATGAAAAGAATGCCTCTCTCCCTGAAGGGAAATGTTTATGCCTCATGTGTTAGAAGTGCAATGACGTATGCCTCAGAAACATGGGCCGTTAAAGTAGAGGATGTCGACAGAATGGAGCGTAATGAGATGAGAATGGTGAGATGGATGTGTGGGGCCAGGCTACAGGATAGAATAACAAATGTTGAGCTGAGGAGACGTTTAGGTATAAAGAGTATTAGCGAGGTGATGCGTACAAGTAGACTGGGATGGTATGGACATGTGGAGAGAATGGATGAAAAAAATTGGGTGAAAAAATGCAGGTCTGTGATTGTGGAGGGAGCTGCACCAAGGAGTGGACCGAGGAAGACCTGGGATCGGACTATACGTGCCGATCTCAAATCCAAGAACTTGACAAGTGAAGCAGCCCTTAACAGGGTTGCCTGGAACGCCGCCATTAGGACAAGAGACTGAAACTGCACGTATGTGTGGAACACTCAGTCTTAAAACTTTATGTATGTATGTACGTATATGTGTCCGATCGTCCTTGTCTCTCGACCGCCCCGGAGTTAGCCTCGACATATACAACATCCCCGACCTCTACCCGTTCCTTCTGCAGGGTCTCGTATATGCTGGGGTCCAACTTGAGCTGCTTGGTGCCCTTCGCTGTCCTTAACCCGATGATCAGGTGGCTTACAGATTTACCATAACCTGTGAGGGAAACAAGTACAGTCGGCCCCGCAAGGGTGCGCACTAAAAGGGTGCGATTCTCCAACCGTGCGGCAGATGTCCGTGTGGTGCTTATAATCCAAGGGTGCGAAAAAACGCGAAAAAAGCAAAGCGTGCGTTTTTTTCGCCCAATAACCCCTGAAAAACATGAACTAAGGAAAGAATACCTGTGCAGTATAGAAATGTGATTAGATATTAGATAGAATATGGGTACTGTATTACACTCACTTTGGATGGTTTATGTATGCGTGGAGGTTGGGATGTTGGTCTTACTGAGGGTCCGAGGCTCCTCAGTAAGACCAACATCCCAACCTCCACGCATACATATACCATCCAAAGTGAGCGTAATACCCCTATTCTATCTAATATCTAATCACATTTCTATACTGTGCAGGTATTCTTTCCTTAGTTCATGTTTTTCAGGGGTTATTGGGCGAAAAAAGGGTAAGTTTGAAGAGTCCCCGGACTACATAGTGAATTTCCCATAGGTTCTTAAGCTCCAAGGGTGCGTTTTACAAGGGTGCGCGCATGTCTCGGACTTAGGTAACCGCACCCTTGTGGAGCCCACTGTACAATCTTAAGAAGCATATTCACAAGTTAGAAAGAATCCAGAGAGCAGTTACTAGATTGGTTCCAAGTCTTAGAGAACTGCCATATGAACGGAGGCTAGACAAACTAAATCTACCGAGTCTAAAAGAAAGGAGAGAGAGGGGAGACATGATAATGATGTACAAATGCACCCGAGGGCTGGAGAGGCTGGATAGGAAGGATATATTAATTATGGATACAGGAATAACTAGAGGCCACAGCTACAAAGTAAAAAGACCTACCTGCAAGAATGATATCAGGAAGTTTAGCTTCCCCTATAGAGTGTATTGACAAATGGAATAGGCTGGAGGAGGAGGTGGTAGGGGCAAGGAACATCCATATTTTCAAGAAAAAATTGGATGAAAGTAGACTGAGAGACGGGACAACAAGAGCTTAGCTCAACTCCTGTAAACTACAATTAGGTAAATACAACCCTCCAACTATCGTCCAATTGCTCTCATCTCTTGTCTTTCTAATGTTTTTGAAACTATTCTTGCTTCCAAATTTCTTAAGCATTTCTCTTCTCATAATCTGCTCTCAGATCGCCAGTATGGCTTCCTTAAGGGTCGCTCTACTGGTGATCTTCTTTCATATCTTACTAACTCTTGGTCATCCTCCTTTCAGGACTTCGGTGAGACTTTTTCTATTGCACTAGACATATCGAAAGCCTTCGATAGAGTCTGGCATAAATCTTTACTTTCTAAATTACCCTCCTTCGGTTTCTATCTCTCCATCTGTGCCTTTGTCTCTAATTTCCTTTCCGGCCGTTCCATAGCCGCGGTTGTGGACGGCCATTGTTCACTTCCTCACCCTATAAACTCCGGTGTTCCTCAGGGCTCTGTCCTATCTCCTATTCTCTTTCTAATTTTTATAAATGAAATCCTTAACTGTACCTTAATTCCCATCCATTCATACGCAGACGACTCAACCTTACACTACTCCATTAGTTTTTCAGAACGCCCCAGCCAGCAATCCCTCAACGACAAACGTAATGAAGCCATAGAACTCTTAAATTCTGATCTAAATACTATTTCCAATTGAAGCAGAGAAAACCTTGTTAACTTTAATGCTTCCAAAACCCAATTTCTCCATCTATCTACCCGTCAGGATCTCCCAGCGGACTATCCCTTATTCTTCAACAATACAAAAATCAACCCTTCATCTTCTCTCAATATTCTTGGTGTCTCTTTTTCTTCTGCTCTCATTTGGAAAGACCATATTACCAGTCTTGCTAAGGCAGCCTCCCAGAAGCTGGGTGTGCTCAACCGCCTTAGGGGGTTCTTTTCCCCTGCACAGCTTCTTGCTCTGTACAGGGGCATAGTGTGCCCTTATATTGAGTATTGTTCACATGTGTGGGGAGGTTCCTCTCACACCGCTCTCCTAGACAAAGTTGAAAAGAAGGCATTTCGTATCATTAACTCCCGTCCACTCACCAACTCTCTGCAATCTCTCTCTCTCCGCCGCAACATCTCGCTATTCTATCGCTACTATAATAATCAGTGTTCCTCAGAGCTATCCCAGTGCATACCACCTCCTTTATGTAGGGCACGTGGTACCCGTCTTGCAACTCAATCCCACCCCTACTCTGTGCAACTCTCCAACCCAAGAGTGAAACGTTACTCTCAAACTTTCTTCTACTCAACAGCTGAGCTCTGGAACTCTCTCCCAAAATCAGTCTTTCCCTCTTCCTACGACTTAAATTGCTTCAAACTCAGTGTGTCCAGGCATTTTGGCTCGAACGTCCCTTGATTTTGTCCCTTTCACTCTTTCAACTATGGGGGAGGCACTCGCTATAGGCAGGTATGCCTTTTGCCTCCCTCAATCACATAGAAAAAAAAAAAAAAAAAAAAAATACACTCAAAATTTCACATACAACCAGGGTGGGACACTGGAGATTTAATTTTAAGACTGGAAATTCCAGAATATGAGAATAAACACATTTTTTTTTTTTTTTTTTTTTTTTTGGCCATAATACAAATATAAAGCATACCATTTATTTTGTATATTTAATAAGAATTACTAAAAAGAAGGTCTAGGAAGTTGTAGGCACCAAATATTCAGGGAAGTACTCCCAGGGAGAGCTTTAGGTGGAATATAAGGATTGCTAGATATCTTGTTTCACCACCTGGCCTCATTTGCTGCTTTTTCTCTGTGCCTCAGTTACATAAAGAGCAACTCTAGCTTGATCTTAAGATACACACACTTTTGCTTTCTTACATAAAACCATAAGCGATACACACCCTACACTAACTTAACCTTTTTTTGTCAATATCTTCTTATTTTGTCGTAGGGATGCAGTGACCCCATCGCCCACTAATTCGGTGGTGAAATAAGCTTCTGTAGCAGTGGACCACTGGTTCAGAACACTCAGGACTGTGCTTGGTATGCTTCCGAGCAGGGCCCCCATGGGGGTAAAGAAAACAGCAAAACAATGGTGGAACTACCATCCAGGTGAGGGTCTGCTCCTTCAGTGTTAATAGTCTTACCTTATTCCAGTCGGTGAAGGTGGCATTGTGGAGTGGGACAGTGGGGGCATGTCTGAGCCTGGAGGTAGTTTGTGCCATGGCCATCCCTTTTTGGGGTGCTTCCTCTGGAAGCAAGGCATATGATTTATGTATGTATGTACCGTTTTGGGGTGCTTCTTTGGAAGCAAGGCATCTGATTTATGTATATATCATATGTACCGTATGTAAAAAGAAGGGACTCTTACAGCATTACTACATGCATGGGTGGGCATAAACTTACTAACCTAATAATAGCCTATCCAATGTATTGGGGATTATCATTTCAGCATTACACAATAGTACTTAAGAATTGCTCCTTGGTGCTCGCTCCTGTATTGGCAGTGTACTCATACCTCATGCTTCCCAGTACCCTGGAAAGAAGCAAACATCCATCCAGTTCCTAAAAAAGGTGCCTCTTTAGATACTACAGACCAATAGCTATAACTTCCACTCTTGGCAAAGTCTTTGAAATTATATTAAATAATCACATAATTAAGCATCTGGAGAATAATAAATTAATCAGTGATAGGCAATATGGTTTTAGACAATGTCGATCAACTGCAGACATTCTTTGCCTTCTTACGCATCAAATCAACCAAGCTACAGACCAACATGGTGAAACACATACAATAGCACTGGATATATCAAAGGCATTTGATAGAGTCTGGCATCAATCCTTATTGTCGAAGATGTCACACTACGGCCTTGCATCATTAGTTCCACTAATTTCTTCTTATCTTCATAACAGAAAAATATGTGTAATGGTAGATGGCCTTTATTCTCAATTTCACTCAATAAATGCTGGTGTTCCCCAGGGATCAGTTTTGGCCCCAACTCTGTTCCTCATTCATATCAATGATCTCGTATCTACCACTCATAATCCAATACATTCCTACGCAGATGACTCAACACTCCACAGTTCCTTCACATTTACCAATTCTTTCACCCAACCCGATCTTATAAATTCAAAAATAAACACTGCAATTTCTCTGAACCAGGACCTTTCTAGAATTAATGAATGGGGACAAGAGAATCTGGTTTCCTTTAATGCACAGAAAACCAAGTACATTCAATTTTCTAACCGACAGAATCTCACTGACTCCCATATATTTTTTAATGATGTAAATATTCCCACTTCCCCTAGTATTGACATTCTTGGTGTAACATTAACTACTAACTTGAGCTGGACACATTATGTTAGAAGCATTGCTAAGAATGCCTCTAAAAAACTGGGACTCCTGTACAGAGTTTGAGAATTCTTCACTGACGAGCAGTTGGCCGTAATATATAAAAGTCATATGCGTTCTCAGATGGATTACTGTTCACCTCTGTGGGGTGGAAGTGGAGTGGTTGCATTGAGGCAGTTGGACAAAATTAAAAATAAAGCTATTAGATTAATCAATAACCCTGCAATCACACAGGACCTCCCTACATTATCCATACGAAGAAACGTTGCATCCCTTGCATTATTCTACAGATATTTTCACAGCAATTGTTCCGAGGAACTTGCTTCAATTGTGCCGCCTCTCCACATCTTTCCCCGTAGAACTAGGGCAGCTGAGAGCGCCCATGAATTTACACTTTCTCCTTCACAATGCAGAACTTCTGCTTATCAGAATTCATTTATCCCCAGAGCTACTACTCTTTGGAATTCACTTCCCTCGAATTGCTTTCCACAAACTTACAATCTACAAATGTTTAAATCCAGTTGTTACAAACATTTTATGAATGGAGGATGCCTTTAGGCACATGGACCTCTTTGTTTTATCTGTGTTTTTCCTTCCTCCGTTCATTGTCTCTTAAAAAAAAAAAAAAAAAAAAAAAAAACATAGCGATAACAGCTCAAAACCGTTATCGCTATGTGTAATAATGTGCGATAACAGCTCAAAACCGCTCCCTGCAATGGAGTGGCTTCGGTCTCCCAAGCTTTATTGTGGTCGGCAGGGAGGGTTCTGTGGGGGCGCTCGGTTATGGCCTTGGCCTTGCTCGGGGCCCTGGGGCTGTTCGGCCAGGCAGCTTGGGGAACAACAACAACAGCTCAAAACCGCTAAATTTTAGTGATTATGGCCGACCTTTGCAAGATTGTTGCAAGACAACCAGACGTCATACAGAGATGATTCTAATGTCAATGGAAAGCTCTAATACTGTACTTTCACAGACATATCATTATACTGTACAGTACACAGTATCTTACTCAAGTTAACAACTACAGTAGCTCTTAAATTTAAAACTGTACGGTACTGTACTGTATATACAATCAGAGTTATGATAGCTAAACAATAAATTAATCAAAATAAATAATGTAAATTCATATCATCACCAAAACACCAATTAACTAACAAATAACCCTAATTAATGAAATTAATGAAGCAATGAATACATGTGGTACTCCACCTAGGATACTCACACCAAAATTAACCATTACGCTAATATCCGCTAATATGCTGTACCATACCTCCTATGGGGTTCTCTGTTTCAACTGGTGTGAGTTCTGTAACCTCCCCCTTGTACACCTCCTTGACTTCCTTGATGCGAAGACCAATAGCACGTCAAGCCCGACGAAAGTTTTCCATCAGCACTTCTGTCTTCTTCACCTCAGAACTGTAGACTTCAGATCCAACCATTGGGCAGAAGGGAACCTGTAATATGTTTGTAATTGTAATGTACTGATAATATATTACAGTACGGTAGCTAAACTAATGATTAAATCACTGGTATCGTATTAATCAGCTTAACTCCTAGTCATATATAATCCCCTCACTTATATACACAACATATATAAGCTAAATACTAGATTTGAACCTCGCTTTTAAAATAATATATAGCCTACCCAAACCTTTTTCGACTCGGCTCTTTTCCAACTAGGACTACCTATTTTAGTGACCACCTTTTTTTCGTAGCCTAGGACTAGGCTACACCAAAAAAGGGTGTAGGCCTAGGTAGCTAGCTTTGTGGGTAAGAGTTGTGTTATCGGGCTTACCACTACCGACATACAGCATAACTCGACCTCTCTAAAACATTAACCTAACCAAATAACCTAACCTAACCTAGTATTCATGTAGTAATGAGAATACTAGGTTAGGTTAGGCTTTTTAGTTAGGTTAAGCATTTATAGATGATTTATGTTGTATATCGGTAGTGGTACGCACCGTACGCCCGATAACACAACTCTTACCGCTTTGTGTTGGATGCGTGGAAACCGAAAACAAATCTGTATTAAAATCCTTGGTGGTACCTGTCAAATGCGTGGGGATGGATGTAGATTCCGGGCGTACGGTAGTCATATTTACATAGGGCGATTGCCGCGGTAACTTCGCGTCTATTTTGACGGCGATTTTTTCGGTAATTTGCCCCCTGCTGGCAATATATAGGATATGATAATGACAATATGTTATTGGGGGGGTGAGGAGGGGGGGCAAAGCCCCCTCTCAAAATATTGTATCCAAAGGCAGTCAAAATAGACGGGAACATGATAACAAAGGTCCGACGCAACTACGCGTAGTGTAAACAAGGCTGGCGGTATGCTAGCACTTAACATTCTTGCCAATGCGTGCTCCTAGGCCTAGTAAAATCGCACCAAAGAGACAAATTCGGAATAGGCTAGGCCTAGGCTATGGATTAAAATGTAATTCAATCTCTCTGAAAATTAGGCCTAGCCTAATCAAAAATGACTGTGTAGTCTAGATCGGCCTAGAAAAATTGGTAAAAATTGAAGAGACCCCGGACAGCCTTTTTACTAGTTAATTTACTTTTGTTTTTTTTCTTTGATAGCCTATACAGTGTTGTTTAATACCGAGGACCGTCGCATTCTAGTATTTTCAACATTAGCCTAACCTAACCGACGGTCTAAACCCAGCTCACGTTCCCTGTTTATGGGTGCGCGAGCAGCGCGACGGTCTAAACCCAGCTCATGTTCCCTGTTTATGGGTATGCGACGGTCTAAAACCAGCTCACGTTCCCTGTTTATGGGTGAACAGTCCAACAGGTTCTCGTTTTAACTTATAGTGAATTTGCGACGGTAGGCTAATTTAGGTTATAGGGCCTACTGATGATTTGGACCGACAGTTAGCCCATCGATCTTTTTAAGCCTAATAGGTCCGGTAGAGCATATACATCATTGCTATATATATGTCATTAGGAGCTGAAATGTATTATAAGGGAGAACAAAAATAAAACGCTAAAATACGCACCTCAGCTAGCAGTGCAATATTAATGGGTGATGGCAAAGTAACAAAAATTAAGATTTTTTGGTAAAATTAGGAGTAGTGGGCGTACCACTACCAACATACAGCATGACTCATCTATAAAACATTAACCTAACCAAACAACCTAACCTAACCTAACCTAGTATTCATGTAGTACTAGGTTAGGTTAGGTTAGGTTAGGTTAATGTTTTATAGATGATTTATGCTGTATGTCGGTAGTGGTACGCCCACTAGGCTACTCCTAATCTTACCGATTTTTTCGCATAGGTTTAAACTTCCGGAAATTAATTGGTAATAGCCTAAATACGATGATTTCTTATTTTAACTTACGTCCGCCGCCGCACTCATGTACAGTTATTGTTGTGAACCTCTCTGCCCTCTCACTGCCACTCGTAGCCGGAGTAATATACCGGTATGTCCCATAATACTGTGTTGTTTGCACTGTTACGCAATTAGCGGGGGTGTGGGGGCGGCAGCCCCCACCCATAATACTAGGATAGGTTAGGTAAGGTTGTTAGGTTAGGCAAATGTCCTTTTTTTATACTTCTAACCCCTCATTGGGAAGGATGTAGTTACCGGGTGTACCACTACCGACATACTGTACAACATAAATCATCTATAAATACACATAATAAAATAAATACTTATAAATCTATAATACTAGGTTAGGTTGTATGGTTAGCCTAATGTATTTTTGTATCCAAAGGCAGTCAAAATAGACGGGAACATGAATGGTGAGCGTCCGCGTAGTGTAAACAAGACGGGCGGTACACCCGGTAACTACATTCTTGCCATTTCCCTGAACTTCATAGCCCTCCCCACTCCCGTTATAATGTCAAATTTTGTATTGGCGAGCTATAACGAGTCTGTAACTTGAAGAAATCAACGCTTGACCGGGACATTTTTCGGTCAATATTTAAGAGCCGCACCACAGCTGGGATCTCATTTCTAATGGTAGTTTTGGGTTCCTATTATCATATGCTTCATTAAGTTCATTGCTATATACTTTTTATCCACCGGAAAAAGAAAAAAAAATCTTGGCTTTAGGCTATTTTTATTTTTTTAGCATTAACCTAACCAAACCTAACTTAATAACTCCTAAATTCATTTAGGTTAGGTTAGGTTAATGCTTAACCCGTTGAGCCCCGGCTAGTTATAATATTTTGTTCACCCCAGTCCCAAGCCATTTTCACTTATTTTTTTTGTTTGCTAAAATGGAAGACAAGGATGAGAAATGAAAAAAAAACAAAAAAAAATCACCTCTGACATTTTTTTTGGGGGGGGGGGGCCGGTGGGGGGTTGGGGGGGGGGGAGCTTCAAAAAAATTTGTTGAGCCAAAATGGAAGAGAATGGTGAGAAATGAACACACAAATAAAAAAAAACTCATTTCGGTCATTTGGGGGGCGGGGGGGGGGGGGGGTTTCAATAGTTCGTCTCCCCGCATGACCACCCGCCCGGGAGCACTAGGGTAAAAACTGAGTATGGCATTGTACGGCATACATCCTAAGGAGTATCTCACATAAATCTCAAGCCTCTAGCTCCCATACGACCGGAGTAATGAAGGTTCAAAGTGGCGGTAAACTAGGGGTGTAAACTATCCCCACTAAGCCCACCACCACCAGCCGCGCGGCTGTCTCGGCCCGCTCACACCTACTGGCCCGGCTCCCCCACACACTACGGTACCGCCCCCTCCTATTCTCCCGCCATTTCCTACCTTACGAGCCACGTAAGTGTTTTTTATATGTCGGACGCACGTGATGCGTCGCTGGGAGTTGGTGATCAAAGACTGCCGACGCAACACGTGCGACGCTGGGTCTCAACGGGTTAAAAAAAAAAAAAAAAAAAAAAAAAAGCCAAGAAAAAAAAATCCAGTGGATAAAAAGTATATAGCAATGAAGCATAGAATGATAGGAACCCAAAACTACCATTATAAATGAGATCCCAGCTGTGGTGCGGCTCGTAAATATTGACCCATTTTTCAATAGCTAAAAGTACTGTACAGTACACATTTAGCTTGAAAGATGTCTGGGTGGGCATTTTTTTGTTTGAAGGCAGTCTAGGAAGGCGTTTTAGTTAGCCTAGGGGATAAAGAACGTGTAAGAACAAGAAAATGAGTCTGGAGAAAGCCGATTGGCCCATACAAGGCAGATCCCTCTCACACTCAACCCATTTCGTCCATAGGCTATATCTATTAGTAGATATAGCCTAACGTGATTTTCCGGTCCCGTCGCAAGACCACCGTCTCAGCCGAGCCGTCGCAAGATCATCACAAGACGGGAAAAACAACACAGGCTTGCTCCAAACCATTTTACAAATATAGGCCTATAAGCTAGGCTATACAACTTTCATGATAATCTTCAAGGACACTACATCCGCCTTATTAGAAACAATTTATTAGGGAAAATAGGGACCAATAAACTCGCCATATTTTTCTCATTAGCCTAGGCCTAGTCCGCATGGAGGAATTTCGTTATCGACACTTGAAAAACCCTGATTTCACAAAAAAAATACACCAAAAATCTTTCAAAGATGTCAAATAGTGGGGGTGTGGGGACTGGGGGCGGCAGCCCCCACCCATAGGGCTTAATACTAGGATAGGTTAGGTAAGGTTGTTAGGTTAGGCTAGCCTAATGTCCTTTCAAAGCAGTATAGCCTAGGCTAGTAAACACTAGGATAGTCTATACCTGGTCAGAGGTAAGAAGAAGAAGAGTCCTGCTGTAGGCTAGTCTCCTTGAATGTTACCGAAAAAACAATCGGTGGTAAATACTTTTAGCATCAGTCAGTCAGTTGGAATTCGGGAAGTTTAGCCTAGTTCAGTTCAGTTGATTGGCGGGAGTAATGCCTTTAAAAGTTTAAAGCGGCACTCTCTGATGTAGGGTTCTTCTTGCACAGGGCCTAGTCTGAGTCTAGGGCTGGCCTTGGTCTTGGTCTTGGTGCGAGAGTCACCTGGTCGAGGACTCGAGGTGTGGCTAGAATCGGCTCTCTCTCTTCTTCTTCTTCTTATTGTTTAAATGTGCAGTTTGCTTGGAGGGTTGTGGTGTCTCCAGATTACTGCACAGGCGTTTTAGGAGGGGTGAAAAGAACAATTGTTAGTATAATAGGGGTTAGGAGATAGTAAAGGTGGATTTTATACTACTGTACTGTATATGGGGGGTAAGTTTGTCGTTGTCTTTTGAGGTCAGGGTGATTTAAGTCTAGGTGAGGGTGAGGTCAGAGATGATGATGATCAGTTGTAGTGCAGTACAGTACTGCTCTATGTGTACTGTGTGATTCAAATCAAGGTGAGGGTGAGGTCAGAGATGATGATGATGATGATGATGATCAGTGGTGGTATAGTACAGATTCAGTTGGATGGTAATTTTATATGCTTGTGATTTTGTTTGTTGTTCTGATGTAGGTTCCTAGGGCTGATGCGATGACATGTTTACTGTGCTGTGGTAGTTCTCCTCCACCTAGGAT
This sequence comes from Paralithodes platypus, assembly GCA_032716605.1. Classification (NCBI taxonomy): domain Eukaryota; kingdom Metazoa; phylum Arthropoda; class Malacostraca; order Decapoda; family Lithodidae; genus Paralithodes; species Paralithodes platypus. Next base: position 60,829,541 of record CM064482.1, read on the forward strand.
ATGCTTGATGTTGAATGTTCCTCCTTGTTGGGTTACTACACTTCTGAGGTGGGTGCGGGCACCGTAATGTCTGTGGCAGTGGAGTAGATAATGCTCCACTGTCTCAGGTGTGAGGCAGTACGGGCAATTTTCATTTGCTTGCAATCCCATCCTGTACATATGCCCTCCCAGTCTGGTGTGTCCTGTTCTGAGGCGGAGAGCCGCGGTGTTTAAGGCTTTGTTCTTGTAGATGGAGTGTTTCCACACTGACCACTCTGACTTGATGTTACTGTATTGTGTGCCAGCTATGGTTATTTTCCACTCTTCCTCGAAGTCTTGGAGGACGTCTTCTCTGAGGATGTTTGTCCGGTCGGTTGTGGTGTAGGGTATGACTGTTGTTAGGTGGAAGGAGTGCATCCCTTTGGCTAGTCCATCCACTATTTCATTATGGAGGATGTCAATGTGGCTGGGTACCCATTGGAGGGATATTGTATATCCTTGAGAGTGGAGGGTGGTGAGGAGTTGGATCATAGGGTATACTATTTCCTTGTTTGTCTTGGTGTTATAGTTGATGGCTTGTATGGCACTTTTGGAGTCACAGCAAATGGTGTAGGCACTTACTGGGAGGGTGTTGATGATCTCAAGTGCACGGAGGAGTCCATAGAGCTCTGCTGTAAACACTGTGGTTTGTTTGGGTAGCTTCCATCCCATGGTAAGGTGAAATTTTGGGATCCATAATGCTGAAGACACAGATTTGCTGTTGTTATTACTGGTACTGATGCGTGATCCATCTGTGTATTCGTGGGTGGAATTTTGGTGCTGGGTGTGGAGGACTTCGAGGAACTCTTGCTTGAGCTCAGCCGAGTTGTTTTTCTTGGTTGTTGAGTTGATGAGGTCTGTCTGGACTGTGGGTGGGATGTATTCCCATGGTGGGACTGGTGGTACCATGGGGGTTGAGTGGCAACCAAGGAATATGCGTGATTTTCTATGTATAATTTGCCCTACGCGCTCTCGGAAGGGTGCTTTATGGATGGGAGCTCCTTGAGGCTGTACTGGTACATTGCGGAGAGATGCAGAGAATGGGTGGGAAGGTGGGGCAGCATAGATTTTTGAGAAGTAGGTGGCACACTGTATATCCCTTCTGGTGTGGAGTGGGATTAGATTTGCTTCACACTGAAGGCTGGCCACCGGGGTTTGATTTAAGGGCCCCCATTATGATCCTCATTGCTGAATTCTGTACCACCTCCAGTTTATGAAGATGGGTCGGTGCGGCTGAGGCGAATGCTTGGGCACAGTAGTCAAGTTTACTTCTGATGTATGCTATGTAGAATGTTCGGAGGGTTGTGGCGTCTGCACCCCATGTTGTGCCTGCGATTGCTTTCATGATGTTCAGTCTTTGGTTGGTGTTGTATATCAGGTAGTCTATGTGGTCTTTCCAAGTGAGGAGTGGAGCATCAAAAATTACTCCGAGATATCTGTGGCTCTGTGTAGGAAGCAAATCTTCTCCATTAAGCGTGAATCTTGGAGGTCTGTAGTTTTTCTTTCTCGTGAAGATCTGGTATAGCGATTTGGTTGGGTTGATACTTAGTTTTGATTCATTAGTCCAGTTCCCTAGGATGTTGAGGGCGTCCTGAATCCTTTGTTCGGCTATTTGGGGATTATGGTCTGAGGCGTATATTGTTATGTCGTCGGCGTATTGTATTGTTTTTGCTGGGTTTATGTTTGGCATGTCCGACAGGTACGCGTCGAATAAGGGGGGGCTGAGTGAGGATCCTTGTGGTAATCCTTTTTTTGTTGTTATGGTCTTAGACATCTGGCCTTGGATGAATACTTGGTTTGTTCTGTTGGAGAGGGAAGACTTTAACCATTGCAGCATGTGTCCTTTTATTCCCATTCTGGATAGTTTCAGCAGTAAGAGTTCGTGGGGAACGGTGTCGAAAGCAGAGGAGAGATCTAAATATACTACGATACAGGTCTTTTGGCTTGAAAGGGCTGATAGTATTACCTGTTCCAGGTTAAGTACCTGGTCTAATGTAGAACAGGTAGGTCTGAAGCCGGCTTGTGAGGAGGGGATGAGGTTATTGTTTTCAAGGTGCCAGGAGAGTCTTGTCTGGACCATTCTTTCTGCCAGCTTGCTTATGCTAGGCAGGAGGCTGATTGGTCGGTACGATGATGACAGGCAGGGGTCCTTTCCTGGTTTAATGAAGGGCAGGATGATACCGTTTTTTCCAGTCCTTGGGGACGTTGCCTTGTGTCCATGTTGTGTTGATAAGGTGAAGCAGTTGGGTGTGCATTGTTGGTGGTAGGTATTTGATAAACTCGTATGGTATGCGGTCATGTCCTGCTCGTTTGCCTGTTGGGAGGTGGGCTATTGCGGTTTGCATTTCAGAAGTGGTGAAGGGCTTGTTCATTTGTGTAGGACGATGTATAGCTATGGTGATCTCATTACTGATCCTGTTGGCTTCTTCTTGGTCATCTGGGGGTTCCTGGTGTTGGTTATTTTGTATGCGGGTAGCTATTGCATCGGCTCTGTCTTTGGGTAAAAGGCACATCTCTCCATCTATTGTGAAGGGGAATGATGGGAAGGAGGGTCGTCCTCTGATGCTGCGGAATCTATTCCAGACTTCTGAAATTGGGGTGTCATGGTTTATGTTGCTACAGTATTCTCTCCAGGAGGATTTGCAGGTTGATCGGATTGTTTTTGTGGCAAAAGCTGTAGTTTTTTTAACTTGGATCCAATTCAGCAGTGATTTAGACCTTCGTTGTTTTGGATAGCCCTTCTTCGTGTCGCTACAGCTCTGGAGCATTCCTCGGTCCACCAGGGTCTCAGAATTTTGTTGGATGGGAGTCCTGACGTGAGTTTGAAGTGTTGTGAGGCTGCTGTATCTATTGCTTCGGTCATTTTTGTATGCATGACGTTGGGGTCTGTATGGTTGCCATCTGGATTTTGTACAGTATTTTCCCAGGTCTTCCAGTTGAACTTAGGGGGGATACACCATTTGGGTAGGGTAATGGGGTATATAGGTGGGCTGAAGTTTGTGAACTCTATGTGTAGGGGCCGGTGGTCTGTGCCCAGGTCTGGCCCTACTTTGGATCTTACCTCTGGGGAAAGGATTCCCGAGCCAAGGCATATGTCGATGGTGGAGCTGTAGTTCGTTTGTAGGTTGAAGTATGTTGGGATGAAAGGTTCTGATAGTAGGCTATAGTTGCTGTTTTGGATGTAGCTAAATATGTCGTTCCCTGCTGTATTGGCTGTACCTCTGCTCCAGGAGGGGTGGTTGGCATTTAGGTCGCCTATCACCATGAAGGGTGTGGGTACTTGTTGGATATAATGAGTCAGCTCCTGATGTGATATAGAACCCCCTGGATTATATGTTCCAATGATGGATAGTTGTGTTTTTTATATGGGAATGAGACAGCTAGGATTTCTAGTGTTCCATTAGGGAATGGCCTGAGTTTTATTTCTTTTGCAGAGAGTTCGTGTTTGGTTAGCAGCAAGATTCCTCCTCCTGGTCTCCCTACTCTGTCTTTCCTTATGCTGATGTAGGGTTTAAGGTTGGGTTTATACTTGTCAGTTAGCCAGGTTTCTGTTATAATTGCTACATGTGGGGATTTTGTTCTTAAGTAGATTTTTAGTTCTGACAATGATGTTTTAAGGCACTTGGTGTTCCATGTCATTACTTGGAGTGGAGCCATAGTTACTAACGTTTTTTGTTGGTGTTTCTGAGGTTTCTGTGGCGGTTATCCTGAGGTGGTGATGATGGATGTTTGGTCTGGGTATGGGTGGTGTTGTTTTGGGGTTTTTTTGGGTGCTGAAAATCTGCCGTTTTGATGGTGGGGTTTGGTTGGCCTTGGCTTTTACTGTCGCTTGTATTTGTTTGTGTTTTGTTACTTTCATTTAGGCTATTTTCGGTTGGGATGCTCTTGAGTTGGCTGGTATTCCCAGTACTGGTACCAGTATCAGTTATTATTTGTTGTTGTTGTTCCGTGGGCTGTTGCTCTGTTGAGTTCACTTGGGTCATCGTGCACTCTGGTGACTCTGGTGATGGTTGTGGGGTGGGTGAAGCTGTATGGGCTGATGTATTTGGTGCCAGTACTGGTGGTGCTGTGGTATCGGTAGTTGTATCTACCGGTACTGGAGGTGTTGTGCAACTTGTGCTAGTTGCATCTACCGTTACTGGTGGTGTTGTGATAGCTGTAGCTACTGGTGCTGGTGGTGTTGTGGCTGTTTCAGTTGTAGCCTCCAGTATTGATGGTGCTGTGACTTGTAGCTACTGTAGGTGTTGAGATAGTTGTGGTTGCAGGTGGTGTCGGTGTTGATGATGTTGTTATAGTTATGGCTGTAGTATGTGATGAGTGTGGTAGGGGGGGTTTTGGGCCTGGTGGAGGGACTTGGCATGTCATTTGTGGGGGGTCTGGTTGTTGTGAGGGTGGCGGTATGGTTATGTTGGTGGAAGATGGTCCACCATCTGTATCAGTGCGATTATTTTTGTTTGTACAGCATGTTGGAGGTTGCTGATGATGGAGGCCATTATGTGTAGCTGCTCCTCCATTGGCAATGATGTTATGGTGTTAATTATGTGTATGTGCTTGCCTTGGTCTTTGGGGTTTGGTGCTTGTGGCCTAGTGTTTGAGTTGTGTTGTGGGTGGATGGGAAAGTTTGTTAGATAATTGTGGGATGTCCTAGTTGTGGGGTTCTGATTCTGTAAGACATGGGAGTATGATGTGCTTGGGTGAGGGCTAGGCTTGTTTCCCACTAGCGGATGGTATTCTGGTTGCACAGTTTGCACTGATGCACCTTGTTCCCTTGCTAGTGGTACCGGTACTGATGCAACTTGTTCCTGGATTTTATTCGTAGTACTGGCTCCCTGAGGGTTATTTTGGTGTTTTGCCTTTACAAATTCTGGGCAGATGCTTGAAGTGGATGGGTGGTCTCCGCCGCAGTTTGGACATCTGAATTCTGTGCTCGTGCATTCACTGGTTGGATGTAGTTGAGCGCATTTGGCGCAACGGATCGATGTTGCTCGGCAGTTTTGGTCATGTGGCCCCATCTTTTGCACTTCCTGCAGCTGAGGGGCGGTGGGGTGTAGGGGTGACAGTGCGCTGGAAAGTGGCAACTTTGATCATTGTGGGGAGGGGGGATCGAGAAGTGATCCGCACTCTTTTTGAGGGGCACAGCTCCCCAGTAGTATAATTTTTATCCGTAAATCTAATGACATTGACTATATTGCTATCTAGGCCTATTTCTGTTTCTAGTAGACTGCTGGTGATTTCCTCTACAGTTATGTAGGTGGGGATGCTTATGATACTGTGGGAAAGTTGCTGGTTATCCCTAGGTAAGGACACTGTAACTTCCCATTGTCCGATGTTGGTGGTTTGTAAAGCATTGTCTATTACTGAGGTGCTAAGTTCAGTGTCAGTGTCCACTGCCAGTATGCCCTTATCTTTGTTTAATCGTACGTTCAGGGCAGTAATGTGGAGATGTTGTTCAATGTTTTTGAAGAACTCGAGGTACTTTGTGTCCTTGGAGAAGAATGCTGCATCTTTGGGTTTGACTAGTATGGTATGAAAAGTTCGTGAGGGGTACTTACCAGCGATGTTTGGGCTTACCGCTGGGGTTTGTTGTTCACCATGCCGCCTATGTATTTTGGATGATTTTGCGTTATTACGAGAATGGAAGGCACAGTGCACTATCTAACCATTGATCGTTGTCTGTGGGGCAGTCAGAGTTTGTGGGGGTCATTTGGGGGGGGTTACATGCATGATAGGTGAGGTAGAAGAGGTGTTAGTAGCGGGAGAAGCTAGTGGGACCTCCCCTCCAGACGCCATCATTTCCTTCACCTCCTTTCCCCTAGTATCCCTATGTGTGCATTCATGTCGTAAACACTACCCCTCCTACAGCTGGCGTTTTTGTTCTTGTTTTTTGTTGTTTTACGCGAGTTAAAGGGCTATTGTCCACGGCTAATACGTATAATGATGTGGAAAGTATCGAATGAATCCCCCCAGCACATCTACCTCCACACCACACCTCCTTCTTACTTCCTCATTAGTCTGTCTATCCCTCCATGTAACTCCGCACGCACTCCTTAAGTAATTAATTTCCACTGCTCTCACTCTTGGTCTGAGTCTTTCAACCAACGTCCATGCTTCGCTTCCGTAAGTCAGTGTCGGGATTACCACACTGTCATGCAAGGACTTCTTCACTTCCATACTGACCACCCTATTTCTTGTTACTGCTTTTAGCATTCCTACAACCCTCTTCCCCTGTTGTACCCTCTCCCGCACTTCTTCATCCATAGTCCCACCTTTACTCAACACACTGCCCAGATACTTAAAAGAGTTAGTATAACTAAATAAGTTGGTCACCAATTATTTTGCAATATTTGAAAACAAATATGGATTTTATATGCTCTAAACATAATATGAAAATGTGTTTTAAGCCTCGGCAAAACCTAATCAAATGATATGGTACTAAAATGGAATTTTGGTCATAACATGGTTGTCAATAACTTCCTACTGTATAGACGGCACCGATTCGTACACACGCCATTTTCACCTGTCTCCCGAGGTCTGTCCACCAGCTTTTTAGTCCACTCCACCTGCCCATCTCTGTCGATAGGTTGGGTTGTTTGGTTAGGTTAATATACTAGGTCTCAGAAACAAGATTCGTAGTTGCGGTAGTATTTACGGTATCTGGACACTTCGAGCGAATTCATATTCGAGCGGAGGCGCATTTAGGTTAGGTTAAGTTAGGTTAATTAGGTTAGATTGTGCATCCGCTCGATCAGGAATTCGCTCGAAGTGACTCGCATTCGTATTTACAGATATGGCCGAATACCGGTAGGCTACTAAATGGGCGCCGGCCCAACCGCCATGTTGTATTCCTCGTAGGCCTACTAGGTAGCCTACTACGGACACATTGTAGGCGTTAGGTGTGGATTAGGCTTGTATCCAATGTACTAGGTCTATGTTACTGGATATTTATGATTTAAATATATAAGTGCTACGTTTTCGATAAATCTGGTTATATGGCTTTGCAATTAGGGAAATCATGAGCCGATTTCCGACATTTAGTTAGTCTTTTTCGATTCTCAAAATACGATCCAAGTTTTGCCAAAAATTGGCTCGGGTTTTCCAAAATTATGCTTTTTGGGGTTTGCAATTTAGGGAAACATGAGCCAAAATTCTAAATTAGGTTACTGTAATTTGTTTTACTCTTAAAATTCGCAAATTCCGAGCCAAGTTTTACCAAAACTTGGCTCGGGTTTTCCAAAATTCGGGTTTTATGGCTTTGCAATTTCGGGAAACCTGAGCCAAATTTCTAAATGAGGTTACTGTCATTTTGTTCTCTACAAACTCTCAAAATCCGAGCCAGCTTTGGCCAAAACTTGGCTCGGATTTTCGAAATATTGGGTTTTAGGCCTTAGAAATACCTTAAAACCCGAGCCAAGTTTTGCTAAAATACGTTTTAATCGCCGTTTTTACGCATTTAACCCCTCATTTTCCCTGTACTTCATAGCCCTCCCCACTATCGGGCGGCGTATCTTAAGATCGTTGTATAATGGGGAAAACGGTTTCGCCGAGGGTTGTAATTACTTCCAACACTATATATTGATGAAAACTAACAGGGAAAAATAAAAAAATCCATGAGAAAATTGGTGACCATCTTATTTAGTTTTTCCAAAGAGTTGACGATCTCCATAGCCTGACTGTTCAGCTTCACGGTCTTCACCTCACACTCTGTGACTTCACCCCTTTCGAAGACCATAACCTTGCTCTTCCCCGCATTTACCTTCAAATTCCGTTTTTCGCACACTGTTCCAAACTCATTTACCAGACCCTGCAAGCAGGGTGTCAAACTAAAGCTAAGTCCATTTTATTTAGTCCTTATTATTGTGTTTGGAGAGATGATATTGTGGTTTATAGTTCATAGTATGACTTTGGATATTATTAAATGAACAAAAGAATACTATTTCACGTTAATTTTCTTGTATTCCTTCTCATATTCATTCAAGTCTTCAAACAAAATTGCTCTAGTCTGACACCCTGCCTGCAACTCCCATTCATTATCAGTCATCAGAACTGTATCATCCGCAAACAGCAGTATAGGTAGCTTCCACTCAATTCCCTCCCCTTTCAGCGATACACCAACATCCACTGCTCTTGATAGTATTTCTTTCATGACTCCATCCATATTTTTATATTTAGTCTAAAGGCAGTCAAAATAGACGGGAACATGATGGGAAAGGTCCGACGCCACCGCGTAGTGTAAACAAGGCTGGCGGTACGCCCGCACTTAACATTCTTGCCCAAGGCTGTCCGGGGTCTTCAATTTTTACCCGCTTTTGTCACATTTGAGCTGATTTTGGTAAGATTAAGAGTAGTGGGCGTACTACAACCGACATACAGCATAACTCATCTATACAATGTTAACCTAACCAAACAACCTAACCTAACCTAGTTTTCATGTAGTAATGAGAATACTAGGCCAAGGTTAAGTTATGTTAGGTTAAGTTTTTATAGATGATTTATGCTGTAGGCCTATAGTGGTAGTGGTATGCCCACTACTCCTAATCTTACCTTGATTTTTCTCTTATCAATAGCCTAATCAACCCTTTGTTTCTTGCTACAGGAACCTTCATCTGTCATGCCCAGCTTCCTCTTTGTAGTGACAACCACCTTCTCAACACCACTTTCCGGCTTCATAATAGGCCTAGGCCTACCTTCCTCTTTCATAACTTCATTTTCCTTCCACCTCAGAGCTATGGACGGCTTTTCGGGAGCTGCCTCCTCCTCCTTAAAGTAAACTGAACAAATTTTGTCAATACTCTTTTGCTGCCTTTCCTTCACAAAGTTCACATCAGTCGTCTCCTCTGCAAGACCATGGCCGGGAGAGAAATATAGTCGCTTCAGCGTTTTAAGAGCCGACATGCCAATTAAGGCTGATGCGGAAGGCTGGGCAGTAGGATTATCTTCTACTAGTATATCTACAACAATGCTTGTTGACCCTACAACAATTTGATGATTTGGAATATAGCCATAGTACTGTATCTTTCCAGAAAACGTGGATGCGTAGACTGGTTTCTTTAACGGCTGTATATCAAGTTTTAAACTTTCAGCTATTTTTTTAGTTAAATATACATGGCTGCAACCTGTGTCCATCTTAATTGGAAATTGGTACATATCTATTACCTATGAGACACTTAGCAAATTCGCAAACTCGTGGAATCGGTGAGGCTCGAGTGTTTCGGACAAACAAAAAAGGATTTTCGTGGTCAGTATCTATGAAACACCTTTGACTGAACAATACATCAGTGCCGAGAACACCACACACATTATCCAAATGCTGAAACACAGTAACATGTGGGCGAAATGTAAACCCATTTTTGCACTCAAGTGAGCAAAGCCCTACAGTGCCTATCATGCTAACAAAGCTGCCTTCAAATTTACTAATTTTCTTGAATTTACTTTTGAGGCTTAATAGTTCCACTTGCTGGACGGAAATGCCTGTGAAGTGGGTACCCGAGTCCACCAGTAGTTGAAGTTCAATTCCATTCACTGTAACATCCAAGAACAAGCAATCGTTATCCCACCGAAGAAAATTTTTAGCCATCGTTGTTTATGAAACCGATTCCAGAGCAGCTAAGCTAATAACCTATATATATATTAACCCTATATATTAGATAATCACTTAACAAAGCCTATGACCAAATCAATTCGACACAATACACGTAATAGACGTGGTTTTCCTTTACCAAACTTCACTGAAGGTCCGACACTTCCAGATCGAGGCGTGTGCCGTGTTGAATGTTGTTGTTATTGTTGTTGATCAAGGAACTCCTGAGTCCCGAGCCAAAAGCAGTGGTGCCAAATCAAAACTTGAAATACCACTAGATATTTTCTATATTCTCTACTTGGTAGAAAAGAATCAGTCAATGCTGATAAAAAAACTAGAGTGACTCCACAATCTATACAATATTGCTCAATATGGTCAAATCTTCAGAAAATCCCTAGAATTCATATAGTTATACCTGATGTTATGCCAGCTGATGATCGAGAATCGTGGATGTGGCACGTGCGCGGTAATGTCTCGTGATTGGTTAGAGTGAATGTGTTTGATTTCGTAGGTTGTTTGTGATAACATTTAAATAACTTTCATTGTAATTATTTGACTCATCATATCTACAAAGTATAATAGTATGTTCTATTATAAATCTCGTAAATGCCGCTTAGTATTAATATTTTGCAATACAAGCAGGCATTAACCAAAAATGCATCTGTACCAAAGTCAACTGATGCCCAAACGAACACTACATTTAAATTAAATGACATTTGACTGTCATATCAAAGGTAGTAAAACACTTTAGTACATGGAATATAAGGCATGTACTACATTTAAAGTAGCCTACATGTTCATGACATTTATTAAATTTAGTGTTGTTGGGGGAGGGAGGGAGCAGGGCTTTCCCGCCCACAGACCATTCCGACTAGAAGATCCGCCCGCTCAGCTAGGTCCTTCCCGCCCGAATATTGTGGGCGGGAAGAGCCAAGCAATCAATCCTTCCTTGGCTGATTCCGTCCTCTAAGATTAAACCTTCCCACCCATTTGTACGGAGTCCCATAAGGATCCGTCCTATCGCCCGCACTCTTCAATCTGTATATGCACGATATAACTACACCCAATACGCCCCTAATAAACTTAGCCTCCTATGCAGATGACATATAACACTCACATGCACACACCATGACCCAAAAAGAGCAACAGATCTCCTTCAACCCTATCTCAACACACTACATGGCTGGTGCACTACAAACAGACTTAATCTAGCCCCAGCCAAATCCACCGCAACCCTGCTCACAAGTTGGACAGGAGAACACGAATACATCCCTCAACTCACCATAAACAACACACCCCTAACACATACACACACACACAAAATCCTAGGAGTAACATATGATACTCATATGACATTCAAACAGCACACCACAAACATTAAAAAGAAACTGACACCCAGACTTAACGCCCTCAGGTCACTTGCTCACACAAAATTTGGACACAACAATAAAAGAAACTACCACCACAGTATATAAACAATACATAAGATCAGTGATGGAATACGCAAGCCCAGCCTGGGCTTCTAACCTAGCTGAAACACATCATAAGACCTTACAGACTATTCAAAACAATGCCCTGAAGATCATTACAGGCTGCACAGCTACTGCACCCACAGATCACCTACATCAAGAAACCAAAATCCTCAAAGTCAAAGACCATCTAGACATGAGAGGCACTCAATTCCTGGCAGCAGCCTCCACGAACCAAGACCACCCACTAAACTACATGGCAACACACCCACAGACACCAAGAAATATCAAAACAACACCCAGCACACGGTATCACACACAATTATTGTCCTCTCTCCCTCCCTGCCCACCCCGAACCAACTTCCAGAAGCACATCCATACTCATATCTCTCACCGATCCATCCACTCACTCACACACAACACGCAGCTGCATGCACGACCTCCCGAAATCCATCCTTCCGAATCCTCCCTTCCTCGCGAGGACAGAGTCCACCTGGCCAGGCTGAGATGCGGACACCATCCAGCTCTCCTGAGCTATCAGAAGAGACTGGATGACTCCGTTGTCGACGCCTGCCCGGGATGTAACACAGCACCCCATACCATTAAACACATCATAGAAGACTGCATTTCACACAACCACTTACGCCAACAACACAATCTACACTCAATGAGAGCTCTGTGGGAAAGCCCGATCGTGGCCATGGCCTTCCTCAGGGACTCGGGGCTGTTCGGCCAGGCAGCTTAGGGAACAACAACAACAACTTGATTTATTTGTTTCGAGTGAGATATACAAACATGTTCCTACACTTATCCACCTGATTCAACATCTGACAGACATAAATAGTCCAGAGAGAGCCAAACGTAATGACAGCGGCGACACAACTTATTCGGCCAACCGTACATAGAGTAGAATTATTGCAACAACTTCATTTATCCCTTAAGGATAACTATACCCTTATACCCTTAAGGAAGCCATACTGGCGATCTGAGAGCAGATTATGAGAAGAGAAATGCTTAAGAAATTTGGAAGCAAGAATAGTTTCAAAAACTTTAGAAAGACAAGAGATGAGAGCAATTGGACGATAGTTGGAGGGTTGAGAGCGGTCACCCTTCTTTGGGACAGGTAGATTAGGCTATAAACTTAAGAAAATCGTCTAATGGTAACAGTTTAAGAAGTAGGCTAGCCTACCTATGTTACTAAGAAGGCTTATTAAGATCGTATAGGCTACCCATCTGAGTCTTATAGGTAGATTATATACCAAAGAAAATCGTCTAATGGTAACAGTTTAAGAAGGACCTCTTTTATTAAGATGATTTATTGAGGTCGTATATACAATAGGCTACCCATATGAGTCGTATAGGTAGATTATCTTGAAGCTCTGTATCGTTCTTGATCCTACTATTGTGCTAGGTAGCCTATTCCTAGTAAAATACATTGCTCGAAAATGGAATAAGCAATGCTATGAATCTTCGTAAGATACTTTGAACATTGCATTAATTTATCGTCTAGAATATTAACAGTTGAAACACGCACAATAGGATATAATAAACCTAAACTTTAATGCAAATATATTTTAACGATGGCGCAATATTTGTTTTCTAGGTGTATGCAGGAGACAAAAGACAGGCTGCCTGTACGAGTGTCTCCCCCAAAGCCAAAAGAGAAGCAGAGCAAAATTCAAAGGACGTTGGGTCAAAATGCCTGGACACACGAAGTTGAAAGCAGTTTAAGTCATTGGATGAAGGAAAGATTGATTGAGGGAGAGAGTTCCCGAGTTCACTTGTTGAGTAGAAGATAGTTTGAGAAAATTTGCCAATTCTTGGGTTGGAGGCTGGACAGAATAGGAGCGGGACTGTGTTGAAAGGCGGGTGCCTCGCACTCTCCACAAGGGAAAGGGTATGCACTGGGAGAACTCTAACGAACACTGATTGTTGCAATAGCGATAGAAGAGTGAAAGAGATGCAATATTGCGGCATGTAGAAAGAGATTGTAGGGAACTAGTAAGAGGAAGTGAGTTGATGGCGAAATGCTTTAGATTCTACTCGTTCGAGAAGTGTGGTATGGGTAGAGCCTCCCCACACATGCGAACAATACTCATTACAGGGGCGCACTGTGCCCTGATACAGAACAAGCAGCTGTGCGGAGGGTGAAAACCCACGGAGACGGTTGAGCACACCTAACTTTTGGGAAGATGTTTTTAGCAAGAGTGGTAATATGATCTTTCCAAGAAAGATCAGATGAAAAAGTTACACCTAGAATTATGAGAGAAGATGAAGGGTTGATTTGTGTGATTTTGAAGAATAATTGATAGTCTTTCGAAAGATTATGATGGAGAGATAGAGGGAGAAATCAGGTCTTGGAGGCGTTGAAAGTAAAACAAAATGTTCTGCCCTAATCAAACATAATTGATAGATCAGAAAATAGGCGGTCTATGGCCTCGTCACGTTTTATATATAGGCTAGTGGTTAAGGCCCCATTAATTGCTCTTTCCATTCACATATGCATAGCCTACGTGAGTTGCAGTTGGGATGTGTGTACATGCTTAGATTGATATGCAGGATTCGAAGTTGTATAATAAATCGTAGGCAGTGTCCACCATTCTTTAACTGTCTTCGTGGTGCGATGCATAAGGTGTTGATTTTCGGTGTGAGCATCCTGGATTCGAATCCACGGACTGCCACATGTGTTTGTAAAATTTCATTAATCGATTTTAGGAGTATAGTTGGTTGTTGGAAGGAACATAATAATTCATAGTGTAGTGATTAGATTAATATCCAGTATTCGATAAATGGATGGCAATCGTGGTCATGTGCTGTACTTATAACTGCCTTGATGGTGTAATGGTTAGAGTGTTTAAGATCTGTATGTGGCAACCCAGGTTCGAATCCCGCTAGGATCACATTCTTTCATTAATTTCATTTGAAGGTGTTTGGTGTGTGTCTGTGGGGGATGTGCGTATGTATGTGTGTGAGGCAGCTGTGTATGTGCGGACTGGGACAAGTGCGTGTGTGTGTGTGAGTTTGACAGTTTTAAGGTATGACAGATGTGGACTATGACAGGTGTATGTATGTGTATATTACTGTATGTGACGTGTACGAGTATGACAGTTGTACGTTACGGCAGATGTCGAGTATGACAGGTATGTGTTTGCGTAACAGATGTGCGTACGACAGTCGAAAGTTATGACAGATGTGGACTGTGGTAGGTGTACGTTGGTGTTTGGATACATGTAAATGTGGATGAAACAGGTGTGCGTGTGACAGTTGGAAGTTGTGACAGGTGTGGCTTATTACATGTGTAGCAGGTTGGTGGCATAGTAATCGTAGTCTTGGAAGTCATCGTTGCAGCACCTGTAAAATACATTATTATTATTATTATTATTATTATTATTTGGGCCCATATCTTAAATCACAAGAGCATCAAATCCTCTTTATTTCAAATTGATAGCCTTTCATATCCAGTAATATGTTGGCTTCTTTATCCCTTGAAACCCCTCTTCCAATATCACGTGATATATTTAGCATGGGGTTTATGAATTTGTATTTTCGAGATGAAAGCCAAAACGCTACTGAAACTACACCTTTCATAATATAGACGGCGTTATAATTTGAGGATTCGCATATAATTAGAAAGATTTACATAGTGATTTCTATATTTATTATTATTACTGTTCCAGAAATGGGTGTAATATTAATTAAGGTTCCGAGCAATGATAAACTAAGAAGCTTGCGTCGATTCGTATTCGTTTTCTTTCATCGCATTTGCATTGTAGAAAACTATATTATCATGGGAAACTCTCGTCCCCCAAATCACAGAATATTTATTTTTGGCGATATTTCACACTGGCGCGGACAGTACACATACCCGCACATATGCACACACACATATATACAAACACACACACACACGTTTCGGAAATAACGCTCCTCACTGTCTATATGCTTGTTGAAATGCTAGGGTTTTCCAGGTTAAATAGGAATGGGAATTTATCCCCAGGCTACCTTTAGGATCAACCATTCCTGGTACCTGGCGCGGGGTACGAACCTCTGAAGGGAATTTAACCCCCCTAAAAACCCACAGGTTTTGAGATGCCTTGGGTGGGGTTCGAACCCTGGTTAGTGACGCACCACCATCACCACCAGGCCCGCGCGCTAACCCACTGTACTACCACGGACGTACAAAAGTATAGCAACCTTAGTCCGATTTTTAAGAACCACGGTGATGGTCTCTCGAGATGAGTTTATTGGACTTACCATCTACAACTATTTTCGAACAACGGTGATAGTCTCTCGAGACGAGTTTATTGGACTTACCATCTACGACTATTTTACGCTATACCTGACGTCAACTCGGGTTAGTATTATTGTGGGTGCGGGACATTTTCGAGGGCATTACACCACATTCCTTTTTAGTTAGGCTAGTCCCTAGCCTCGTAAGGTCGTAGGGTATCGTAGCCTTTTTACCTTAGCCATCTCAATTCTTGGTATAGGGTTCGCGTGACGGGTGCTCCACGTAGCTACCTGGTCACATCCCACCGCTGCCACCAATGAAATGCTAGGTTTTTCCAGGTTAAATAGGAATGGGAATTTATCCCCAGGCTACCTTTAGGATCA
This sequence comes from Paralithodes platypus, assembly GCA_032716605.1. Classification (NCBI taxonomy): domain Eukaryota; kingdom Metazoa; phylum Arthropoda; class Malacostraca; order Decapoda; family Lithodidae; genus Paralithodes; species Paralithodes platypus. The sequence goes on from CM064482.1 coordinate 60,845,219, forward strand.
ACCATTCCTGGTACCTGGCGCAGGGTACGAACCTCTGAAGGGAATTTAACCCCCCTAAAAACCCACAGGTTTTGAGATGCCTTGGGTGGGGTTCGAACCCTGGTTAGTGACGCACCACCATCACCACCAGGCCCGCGCGCTAACCCACTGTACTACCACGGACGTACAAAAGTATAGCAACCTTAGTCCGATTTTTAAGAACCACGGTGATGGTCTCTCGAGATGAGTTTATTGGACTTACCATCTACGACTATTTTCGAACCACGGTGATAGTCTCTCGAGACGAGTTTATTGGACTTACCATCTACGACTATTTTACGCTATACCTGACGTCAACTTGGGTTAGTATTATTGTGGGTGTGGGACATTTTCGAGGGCATTACACTTGTACTTAAGGGGGATATAGGATAACAAATCAAAGAAAAATCTTCCATAGTCCCACTGCGTTCCTTCCCACGTGCGTGCGCAGCATTCAAATAATACACACACACACACACTCATTCATCGACAATATTTTCCTGGTTCTTTGGGTTAGCACAGAACAAAATTACTTTTTCTTTTATTTATCATCAAAGGGGCTTTCAATATTATTAGTCCTTTCACCCTGTCACTTAGAGGTCAACTTGTCATGGTGACGGAGCTTGAAGTGATGTCGGTGGCTTAAGGGGGGTCACCGGCTTTTTTTATCTTTCTCTCCTTTTCTCTCTTTCCCTGGCTTGTATCCATTCGGCCCCATTCAGCCAACTGCTTTAAGACGTTTATCCCCATCCAGGTGTCGATTTCTTCCTGGCGAGCGATAGAAAGCCAGCATTGTATGGAGAAATCCGGCTTTGCCGGAGAAATTTTTCTATCGAAAAATGTACAAATTTAACTTGCTGTCAAAACAAAAATATATAAATGCTGGCTCGCTACCGCTCGCCAGGAAAATATTGACACCTGGATGGGGGTAAACGTCTTAAAATAATAAGCTGATAAATACGTAGGTAGATAATTAAAAGCACATATGTATTTCAATTTTATTATTGCAATAAACCACTCAAAGTGCGTTTCCTTTAGACAGGATAAATTTGCATTGATCAATGAAGAAGCTCGTACAAATATAAATAGAAAACGGCAGGTGCGTCACACACACCTGAAAATATTAAGGGGGGTGACCTGCTTTTTTCTCTGTCTTGGTTGTATCCATTCGGCCCCATTCAGCCTACTGTATCAAGACATTTATCCTGATCCAGGTGTTGTATTTTCCTGGCGAGCGATAGCGAGCCAGCATTTTATGGAGAAATTCGGCTTTGCCGGAAAAAATGTTCTATCAAAAAATTTAGCCAGCTGTCTAACTCATAATCGAAAATATGGAGGCTTGCTATCGCTTGCCAGGTATAAATTTACACCTGGATGGGGATAAACGTGTTAAAACAGTAGGCTGAAAGGGGCCGAATGGATACAATCCAGAGAGAGAGAAAAAGCAGGTCACCCCCTTAAGTTAGAGGTACAGCATCAGTGGATAACGTGATAGTGCACCAGAGATCCATCATTAATTATAAGCCTGACATACACACTCAGTTTGGTCTGTCAAGTCTCAGCAAATCACAAGCCAGTTTTAGCGTGTATAGGGTGGTGGTTTGATGGTTTGTGCAGGTTTCACAGGCTTGTACAAATTATCAAACAATTTCTGCAAGTCTCTCTTGTAAAGTCAGTAAAAATAGGTTAGCCTAAACAGAACCAGATGCGGAAATAACTTGAGCCGACCAGGCCAAGTGAGATATCTTTCTTGGTCTAACTGGTAGAGTGTCTGCCTCATAGCCTAAGGGCCCCGGATTCAATCCCAGCCCATGGGCATATATTCGGGAGGCTATTTCAGCATCTAACGAAGTTTAGGTGTGTTGGTAAAATTGTTAAGGTGGTTGAAAGTAAGATCGGAGCTCCAAAGCTCCTCTTTCGGGTATGGTGTAAAAACCTATTCCTACACTGACTTTTACAAATTGTCAACCACCCACAGACAACCTCAAATTAGTTTCAAATTAGCTTGTACAGTGTTGGGCCTGGCATGTCGAACTGAGTGTGTCTGGCAGCCTTTAACTCACTGCCACATAGTGACAAGACATACTGCACACTAAATGCAGAATGCAAAAATAAAATAAAAGAATAACACAAATAAAAAAAACACATAAAACCCTGGATACACTGGAATGCATATACATAAATAAATATTCGAGCTATATACATGACTGCTATTGGCTGGCTGTGTGTACAGTTGGAGACATGAACCTGTTACAAATGGTGTGGGAGGCTGGTTGTGTTTCACTATCATGCGTTAACCCTCTCGCGATAGGGTTACGCGTTTCTTTTCTGTTTTCTGGCAATTATTTGACGATATTATTCTGATTAGGATGGGTATATGGAAGTCAAGAGGGTTAATTGTGATAGTTCTTATCCATTTAATTTTCACAGATCCTTCCTAAGCTCTATAAAATGATATAATGACTGCTAGAATAAACTGTGATGACGCGGCATAATCCTCAAAGGTGTATTATGAATGCATGGACTTACACACTTCTACATACATTATTGCAAAAGAGTACATGCATAAACTCAACTTAACACTATGAATAAACTTGAGAGAATTAAACCTCATCACCACTTCATAGCACATGTACCATCTTTAAAAGTCTTCAACTGTACACAGAGCCCGGTGGATATGTATAGTAAATCGTGATACTACAAAGTGCTGGTATGATATAATGTGTAAATTACATAAAATCTACATATGTACTGTATATAATACAGGGTCACATATGTTGCAATAAGTCGGGTATTTGTAAAATAGAATACATTTCAAGAGCACACACAAAATAGCATAAATTAAATCGACTAAAAATGCATCAACAGGATAGTGATATAAGTTACAGAGAGGTTTATCTGTCCCTCTCTGCTTATAAGTTACAGAGAGGTTTATCTGTCCCTCTCTGCTTATAAGTTACAGAGAGGTTTATCTGTCCCTCTCTGCTTATAACGTTTCTGAATATATACGACCATAAATCGCTTACAGTGGTATAGAGAGTGTAACTTCCAGTAAAATAAAGCAGGGATTTATTTTTTAGAATCGAGCCTGGTACGTTCTGGCGAGAGTCCAAGATAAAATATATACCTAATTTGAATCTGCTCGTAATAAAAATACACAATATTAAAAATATACTATGGTTTTAAGTTTTTACTATGTATTATCATGTCAACAGTTTTAATAAATGTCTATACGTCTTAATAGATTGGAATGCCAATTGTTTTCAATTCTATCTATTCTTATGTTACAGTGTATATACAGTACATTGGTGAGATTTATCGATAAGCAAATTTCGTTCCAAGTTGTTGAAAATAAATAACGAAGAAAAAAAATATATAGACTAGCTTATATTTCACCAGGTGTAAAGCATATCTCCAAGCATAGCCAAGCACCTGACATTACTGCTCTGTGTAGACAATTATATTGGCATATAAACAGTAATTACACATAAACATACAAACAGGTTTAAAGACCAATTCATCCACAGAGAGTGTGGTTTCTGTCCTTTTACTGTAGTTCAGTACAATAAAGTCTTGCCACAACATTGCCTCATTATGTCATCACTGTGGCTGATGATATAACGTTAACAGTGCCTTAACAGCAAGACTCAACAGAGTCCCCCTGCAGCACTTGCACCTGCAGAACTACAGCACCCATACAACAAAAACACATAGTTCATAAATATGAAAAATAGTAGCCAGTTATGCTACAGACACCCTTTACTAATCTTATACAATAAAAATATAAAATAACAAATATAAAATAACTAATAAGCTCATGCAGAATATATAATGACCAACATCAATAGGCAGCATCTTTAGGAGAAACATTAAATGATAGTCATATATAAGACAGTATTTTGTATTACCTGGGATATTACGGTTTAAGTTTTTGACGGCTATGTCTATCTATACAAATGTAACCTAAAGGCCACAATCCACATTTCCTAGCTTTTTTAGTTTTCTAGTATTTTTTTTTTAGAAAATTAATACCTTACGCAATATCTGATACCACGTATTACATGCTTCAGACACGAAATATAATTATGTCTGTCCTTACTCTCCTATTATTACTGCTAAGAGATTTGTGGAAGTTATAAGGTAACCCTTAACAGATTATGACGCATTTTGACAGTGTATTCTGGCTATCATTGGACTATTTCATACTGCTTAGGAAGGATCTTAGCGAATTAAAATGGTAAATACTATCTCATTTAACCCTCTTACTCCCATAATTATACCCCTCCAAATCTGAATACAGTCGCCTAATACAGCCAGAAAAGAAAAAAACCCGAAATGCGTCAACAATATCTTGTAAAGGGTAGGGATCACGTCAACTAGTGTAGACAAAAACAAACTTATTATGCTATACTTTGGTGTATGTGGTCCCCTTCCTCCATGTTTACATCAAAATAAGCTTATTCATGTTCACGATATTAAAGTTACATACAATACTGAACTCACTATGATATTACAGTACAATACATACATAAAATAGGATAAAAAGAGTAATAAACTAATAGATAAGGGAACTCTCAGTCTCTTTGGATCCACGTGGTCTATTATATATATATATAAGATAATATTATATAAATCATACTATATTGCACTGAAGTTAGACAGAATGTGGGAAAACCTCGTTCCGGACTCCTAAGGAGAGAGGGAACCAGGTACCAAGGTGGCCACCACACACCACTGAGGAAGCTCTAGGGTATTGTAATTAACCCTTGGAAGATTATGAAGCATTTTGTCAGCTTTTTCTGGCTATCATTGGGCGATTTTATGTAGTTTTAGGAAGGATCTGTGGGGATGATAAGGGTCAAGACTATCTAGGTTAACCGTCAGACTTCCACATACCCTTCGTAATCTGAGTAAAATCATTAGATTATGGCCAGAAAACAGAAAGAAATGCGTCATCGTATCTTCGAAGGGTTAAGGAAACTATGAATAGTTAACGAGGTAAACTCCATGATAAAGGGAATGTGCAAAAGGGATACATTTGCCGGGTTTGGGAAAGTTGCTCATGATTCTTTTGGGTTCAGATGGGTTAGGGATAAAACAAATACTATATACAACTATCTTGGAAAACACGGTATCTCGGACACTATATATACTGCATATATATATACAGTATAAGTTCCCAATATAACTATTCATTCCAAATAGTCGACACAATGTACAATATATAATCACCAAATCAGGAGGAGCACTTCAATGACAGCTTGTGAACTTTTAAACTTTTGATCTTCTGGTAAATTGGATTTCGAGAGTAGTTAGATAAGACATCTTACACTAAGTTTAAAGATTTATAACGGACATTTCCTTGGGCCTTTTGATGTTAAAACATTGAATTGATTCTTATATTTCCTGTGCAATAATATTTTTGGCAATTGTGTTTTGGGAATCCTAGAGGTTTCTTACTGGTAGTGTGGCATGGCTGGGTAGTAGTGCTGAAATATAATAGCCTAGACTGGACTAGTGTTGTATAGCTTATTATTATAAATATTTTATGAAAGACAACAGTGTATGACGAAATCATTCCGTCAAACTTTTAAATTATTCTATATAATGAACCTACTTAAAGTATCTCGAAATAATACATCAGATGTTAGTATTTCCTTCAATGACATCATAGACGTCTCCGGAGCCTCTTCAAGCCACAAAATAAACCACCTGTTATAAGGTCAAACTGCCTTCCAACACTGTATAGTACACTGTATATTCTTCAATGTTTTAGGTGGTGTTATATTTTACAATTAACCCTCTCAAGATACGAGGACGCATTTAATTGTATATTGTATGGCTATTATTAGACGATTATATTTAAACAAATAGGAAGGGTATTATGGAAGTCAGAGGGTTAATTGAGATAGTATTCATCCCTCTAATTCCCACAGATCCATCCTAAGATACAATCATCTAATGATAGCTAGAATATAGTCAAAATGCATCATAAAACTCAAGGGGTTAAAAATTTCAATAGTATTTTTCTCACAGCATCACAGTCAATATTCATTCAATTACCTTCCACTATATATTATTATGCCACTTATAATACATATTTTGAAAGTTACACAACCTATCGTAGTTAACCCTCATGGCAAGCTTATTAATCTCGCCATGAGAATGAGAATGCCAATATGAGAAATTAAAGTCCTTTATTTTATTTTATTAACGTTTGCTAAGAAAAGAAGAGGTTTGACTTTCATATTTCTCACAATTTTTTTTATATTATATTCTTATATCGTTTTATTTTTACGTATTCATACTCTCAATCTTAAAACACATCACCTTTACATCACTTAAATGGTTTTTGGAACAATGTTTCTAAAACTTATCAAAATCTATTTTTTTTTTTATTATCTACTAATCCATTTGTTGCACACAACATAATCTTTCTTGCACTTATTCCAGTGAAGGATCTAACTCCTGCACCTATCAGCTGGTTTCCTGCAGATATCCTGTATACAACTCTCTTCAATTAATTTCCAAAGGAGTTCCACTGATCCTAACTGTTCTGTTGGTCAACTCCACTCAGTTGCATCTATCAATAAGCTTCCATAGGCCATCTCCAAACTAATTTTGTAGATCTCCATTAGTACTATTTAACTTTTGTATTAAATTCTCTTCACCTGCTTGGCTGACACAATCAACTTGTAATACCTGTTTTTCACGTTAAACTTTAAATTGGCATGATTTCACTCGTGCAAAAATACTAATTAACTAATCTTTAAAAACAATTCTAATACAGCACACTTTGGCTTCATTTAGATAGCTGTCTTTTGCAAAAAAAAATATCCTTGGCTGTCTCTATACCTCTTTCCTTCACCTAACTACCACAGGTGTTCTCCGAATGTTGCTCTTACTTCTAAAGCAACTTCACCAGTCCTTGTGCTGGTGACACTGGAAGCGTCAGGTGAGTGTCGCCAACAAACAGAACTCCAATGAAACCCCAGACCTTCTTATCAGATGGATTGCAGTAGATGATCAGGCATACTCGAAACTTGGTATTCAACCAGAATATAATTTAGGTTCTCTCCAGTTACTTGTCTTTTGCAGCCAACTTCATTGGTAAGTAGCCAGAATTCAAATCCCCCTTTCATCCTATTTACCCTCTGCAGCCAACTTACATACCCTACAGTAGTTGTTTTTTGTGATTACCTTTTCTATCCTTACACTAGTGTCACTGGAGATCCCAGAGAAGTGCCATAGCATTCACTACCAAAGCTTTTTCTATGTTCCCGCTAGTGTCACTGAAGATCCCTGGCGAGTGTCTCCTGAGAACAGAGGTCGAGGGAGGAGAGGGGCACGATGACGGAGCCTGAGGCCTTCTCGCCGGGCTGGTCTGGGTGGCGGTCGTAGAGGGTCAGACGTAGAAGGTACTGGGTCACCTCTTGGTCGTCCACCTGTACCGGAATATCAGAAAAGTTAGTTTGCAAAAAAGTGATCGTAATAGAAACAGATTATAAACAATGCATAATATAAGAATAATACATTCATGTATTTAGTCATCATGAAAACTTGAATTTCCTTCATTCATCACTTTCAACATTTTTTGAAGAGATATTAGATATTTTAACCGTGTCCAGTAAATAAAATGGTGTCAACATTATTATTCCTACTACAGTTCCAATTATATTTTAATTATTATTTCATGATTACTACTTAGACACACACACTTACCTTAAACCTGAAGGTCTGCTTGAACACTGGCGCCGAGGACGCCCTACGTGTGCCCGTGTTGGCATTGGCTTTGACAGTGTTGAGCGGCGTCAACACCACCGCCTCCACCCACACCTCCCCGGGGTTAGAGCTCCACCCCCGCCCTCTCGTGTACCTGGTGGGAGATAGATTAGTAAGCGATGGGGAGATAGATCGCTACGTTGGGGGTAAATAGAGGGACGGATATATACTGATGATTGATGAGAGTATTGAGTGAAATAAGATGCACAGTATAGGACGAGAAACAGCATGTGTGAATGTTCTTCAAATGATATGTATCTTATCTGGTACGGCATACTGTGTGATAAGTGCAAACATGGAATGATTGGTCTATGATGAATGGAAGTATGTGATTTAAATGTCTGCATCCATATCATCATGGAATAGCCTAGACAATGTTCCAGGGAGCAATGTTAGTTATTTTGCTTAACATGTACTAACATTCTTTAATGCATAATAATTAAAAAGGCTAATAAATATTGCAAGAAAAAGTTGTCTTCGGGTTTTGGTAGATAAAACGGTAAGCTGTACATTTCTATTTATCTATTCAGGACTGGGTTTCCAAGAGAGCTACTGTAATCTGAAGATCAAGTGCTTTAAAGTGATAACGAAAGGGGCTGATAATATATTCATGAAGTGGAAGTGGGAGATGAAGTACTGCGGTTTGAGAGGATGATTATGAACAAATATAAGTGATGATTCAAAAGATGGTGGATCAGAGGGTGGCAAGGGAGAGGCCATGCACTGTTTACAACAAAAATTATACCTTGTTCCAAAAAGGTATGCCAGAAAGAGCGAACCTAACCTCTATAACTTAAAAACAGCTGGAGAAAATGGGCTGTACATATCCACACCTATTCCCTGGCTGACCGTTTGAAAATGGTAGAAATGTTAGCTCGATTACTCTAGTCGTTTGTGCGTTATAGAGGTTAATGTTCAACATATTTGGAACAGGATATAGTAGTCCCAACTTATGTGGTGCATGTGTGTTGGAGAGGCATATGCAAGAGAAGCAATGATGAGATATGCAAGTCACAAGTTTCAATTTGAGTGCTTTTCGTAAGTGGGATGAGACAGATCAACCACAGTAGGAACATCTAGTCAACATATTCTACAAGCTATGTGACGGAGCTGCGTAAATGTTGGTGCCGAAGTCAGAGCAATAGGAGCGCTCTTATGATGTCTAACAATTGTGTTGAATTTTGTGATTGATACGGGAAATGGTGCATCCATAATCATGCCATGCCCCATGAGAGTCAACTGAAATCCTTACAACTTCTGGTTTACTTTCGATGGCTTCGACGGATTATATACATTATACACCCAACAAAATATATCCCAACCAAATATGAACTCTTCAACTGCAAACTAAACCTCTTAAATGTAATTGTTACTTAAACAAATTGTTGGGAAGATTCGATTTCTTTTCGAGATAGCTTCGAAAACTTAGGCCCCAACTCATATCATTGGGTGTACAGATAAGCTTTTCGATGGCTTCATGAGAACATAGGCCACATTTCAAGCCAATAATAACAATATTAAAGTACACTGTCCAAAGCAAAGGGCATGCTTCTTGCAATAGTCGACATGGGGGGACTGAAAGACTGAATAAATATCCCCATTAGCAAAGAAAAAAGAGGATACATGCTTCACAATTAAAGGGAATGCTGCTTGACGGAAGTGAATAATGGACAATAGAAGCTTATGATATTCACAGAAGAGAGTGCTCTGAAGTGAAGGGGGTGAGATTTACATGCAGATCTACACTGATAAAGGAACATCGAATACAGAGCTGAGAGGTCAACTAGGTATACACTGCATTCGTAAAGGCATGCATACGGGTAATCCAAAGAGATCGTTTGGTGCAGAAAATGAATGAGACATATTTGATTTAAAAAAAAGGGTTTGCCTGCGGTGATGTGATAACCTGTGTGTAGACGGAGGATGACGAGGGATGAGGGTCTGAAATAGAACCTCAGAATGAAAGGATAGGACAAAGCTGCTGCAGGTGATGATGCAGCAGCTAAGAAAGTGGCTGACCCGAGGAGCTTGCTTTGAAAGTGATGGTAAAAAAAAAAAAATAATATATATATATATATATATACTGTATATACAGTATTTATATATATATATATATATATATATATATATATATATATATATATATATATATGTATATATATATATATATATTATTCTATGTAAGCATGGTTTATTATAAGGTATACATAGATCGCAATTGCTATAGCTTAATTGATAGACTAGTATTAATTTTATTGCATGTAAGTGTATGTGAATTTAAGAATTATGGAAGACAAAAAAGAGCATGAAAAAGGATTCTGAAATTTTCTTGTTGGGACAACCACTGACATGAAGAAGCTATACATGTAAAATTGGCAATATCTTATTATTCCTCAGATGGTGTTTATATTGAAAGGTACTTGTGAAGTGGTCGGGTTGAGTTAGAGACGGTCTATGAACGTGAAGGCTGATTCATACACAAGTGTTTTTTCCGGTAAAGTTTGATTGGGATATTAACTGAAGGTCGATGATTTTATGTGGCTGAATTCTTGTATATAATATATTTAGAAGTTACTAAACGAGCGTAATAAAACAATATTGCAGGAAGAAACGCTAATATGGATCCGCCCGCTGTAAGCTATATGATCTTTATGGAAACAGCTTAGGGATAATTTGAATTTGTATAATTGTTTATGTTTTGTGTTTGTAATTTTGGCGTGTTTTAGTTTGACATTTTGCTGTGTTTGTACATGTAGTTTTGATGTGCTTAAGTTTATATTTTTGCTGTGCTTACTTTTGTAATTTTTATGTGCTTGTGTTTATTAGTACCAGTCAGGTGTATTTGAATTATGTTGGTGAGTTTGAGAGTGTATTTTTGGGATGATCGAGAGTGTAATATCGGTATATATGTGTGTGTACTTACTCTAGTTGTACTTACTCTAGTTGTATTGCGGGAGTGAGCATGCTCGTTATTTCCCGCCTCCTATATGTGTAGGTGTTATATGTATCGTTGGAATGGCTGTGGATGTGTGTGTAGTCTGTATTTTTAGCCAATTGGCGACATCGGAAACGAAGGCTTAGGGTGGATCTGTATGGTACCATTCTCACTATAGACGGTACCGTCTCGCCCGAAGGCTTAGGTAGCCATCAGCTTAGGTGAACCATATGATACCCATCTCGCCTTGTACCACTTTTGCCAAACCCAGATGGGACGTCCCAACGTCGTCCACTTATTCCAGGTACCTATTTACAGCTAGGTGAACTGAGGCTAACACATGAAAGGAGACAAGCCCAATTTGTCTCTGCCCGGCCGGGGATTGAACCCCCGACCCCTCGTGTGTGAGACGAGAGCTCTACCTACTAGGCTACGGGCTATGTGTGTGTGTGTGTGTGTGTGTGTGTGTGTGTTTGTTTATATTCATGTGTATTAATATATATTGATTTTACTTTTTTTCGAATTTTTGCACTAACCTGGCGTGGAGAACTTTGAGAACGAGGTCCGAGGTGAGGTAGTCATAGAAAACGGAGAACCACAGACGACCGTGACTGTTGGTGGACAGGGGCGGCTCCATCCTGAAGGAGGAGGGAAGGTTGGAATAAAATAAAGTCACATACAAAAATATAGAATAATTACAGCTCCGCGTCTCATTTTTTTTTAGCGAGTACAAGAAACTTATTAACCACGCGTATTTGTGATTATTTCTCTATATATATTAATTACAAGTGGCAAATGATCAGGATAGTTTACATTCAAGTACTGTACATTATATATCATAATTATGGATGCTAAACAAAAATACCGTCTTAAATACTATAATTTATTTAGATATTTGGCTAAAGAAGACAATCTTTTACCACAAGCACTCTTGTCCGAACTGCAAACACTTGATGCTAGTACTGCAGTTGCATAATGGTATACTATTTTAACTTAGGGAAGTAGTAATCCAAGGATTTTTTGTTTGTGTATCAACATTATTAGTTCATATCTACTATCACTTGGATGCAGTGCGCACCTTCAGAATTATTGACATTAGTCCCCATTTTCATCACGCAAGGAAGGATGACTCTGACTAGTCTTCCTTGCCATAGGGTGAAAGCGAATCACTACTACTACTGTTCTATTACTACTGTGCAATTTAAACAACAAATACTACTACTACTACTACTACTACGTTCAGTCCTTTTTCACTTGTACGTAGCACCTCTGGACGTCTACTACTATTACTACTACTACTACTAGGTAAGAAAGGGGAGCTGAATAATGCTTCAACTAATACTATCACTACTACTACTACTACTACTACTACTTCTTTGATTTGTATTACTCCTACTACTTAATATAATACTACTCACGTAAGGAAAGAAGGCGCGGGTTGGTCATCCTTGGCATTGCCCTGTACAGCTAAGGTGAGGGCCTGGACTAGGGCTGGGGGCAGGAGGGAGAGAGGGTGATCTGGATGGCCGTTGGTAGTAGCTTCGTACGTGGTCTGGGGTCTGAGGAGAACAGGAGTTATTAGCATTAAATAGCCAAGCACTGTTACAACCATGTGTTAATTTGCAATAATTATATCTTTCACATGAACATGTTAATTAGTTTACATATACAGTACTAGTTTGTACTGGGGGCATAAAGACCTACAGTAGATCCAAACAAAAATATCGACCTTTGTGTTCCCCAATGACAGTTCTCGATAAGGTAGAATCAACTGCTCTCTAGTACAATAAGCACGCGAAAAGACTAGAGTGTATCATGAAGCCCAGGTTTGTTATGATTTTAAGCTGCATGCCATTATATTCCGTATCCAAAATGGGCGATAGTCCTAATATAGATATACATGCAAATACAAAATTACATGATGCCAATTTAAACAAATACATGCCTACACACACAGTATGACGCTATTAAAGCTGCCATACTTCTATGACTAAGCTAGACACTTCATTGATCTCCATTGATCTTCATTGATATCTACTATTTGAAGAATGTTGAGAGGGGAGAAGGGGTGTTGCAAAGAGTGGAAGCTGTTGCAGTAGTTTTATCATGTGTGTTATTGGCCTGTATACGTCGCGACTCACTTAACAACGTCGCCGCCGTTTTGCTGGACCTTCCGTTCGAGCCGCTGCCGCCGAATTTTCTGCACGAACACTATGAAGCAGATGAACACCAGAAACACGATGCAGATCCCCACCAGGATCAAGGCCGTCGCACCTGAGGGGGAAGAATAGGACAGGTTAATGATGAGGATGATGATTAAAAAGGTGATGATGATGATTATGATTAAAAAGATGATGATTAAAAAGGTGATGATGATGATGATGATTAAGGGAGCCCACCTCTCTTGTTTTCTCTTTCTCTCCCTCTCCCTTTGGCTTGTCAATATTTTCCTGGCGAGTGGTAGCGAGACAGCATATATATATTTTTGTTTTGACAGCAAGCTAAATTTGTACATTTTTCGATAGAAAAATTTCTCCGGCGAAGCCGGATTTCTTCATACAATACTAGCTCGCTATCGCTCGTCAGGAAGAAATCGACACATGGATGGGGGTAAACTTCTTAAAACAGTTGGCTGAATGGGGCCGAATGGATACAAGCCAAGGACAGAGAGAAAAGTAGAGAAAGATAAAAAAAAGAGCCGGTGACCACCCTTAAGATGATAATGATGATATTTATCAAGGTGATGATAATTTTGAAGGAGATGATGCCGGTTATTTATGTTAGGGGTCAAGGAATATGAACCCCTATTGAAATATAATAATAATAATAATAATAATAATAATATTATTAATAAAATTATTATTGTATTATTATATAAAATTGTTTCAAACAACGACTCCAACAAGACAATCTGAAAGTGCATTGCGAAAATATCAAAGAACAGATCAATATATTATACAAAATACATGTACAGGTATTTATACTGCAAATACAGAAAAAACAACAACATAACCAAAATGACAACAAAAACACTAAACCAAAGTCACGGGGCCGAGGAAAGAAAGTGAAAGTGAATTCATGAGAACACGTGAAACTCACATGTTGGAGAGAGAGAGAGAGAGAGAGAGAGAGAGAGAGAGAGAGAGAGAGAGAGTGAGAGAGAGAGAGAGAGAGAGAGAGAGAGAGAGAGAGAGAGAGAGAGAGAGAGAGAGAGAGAGAGAGAGAGAGAGAGAGAGAGAGAGAGAGAGAGAGAGCGCGAGAGAGAGGTGTCATATATAATTTAACAAGCATACCGTTTTGCACAGTATAATCCACATAACCAACCAACCACAAGTCGGGCATATTTGTGCAGATAATAAACTAATATTTGCTCAGCTATTAACTACAGCAAGGTCTTCAATAACTTTTGGTTGATGAGAATGCAAAGACTTGTCACCCATAATGTCAATCATTTGTTATTCAGAATTAATGTTCGACAATTACCCGTTTTCGTTCATAGTTATCCTTCGTTCATAAATCATCTACACACACATATTGTCTCTCTTATTATTATTATTATTATTATTATTATTATTATTATTATTATTATTATTATTATTTCTCTTGATACAGATCGGAAACTTGGCAATCATATGAAATGTCATGGCACGAATTACTCATATGTTAAGGGGAGACAGACCGGGTTTTCTGAACCCCCTTCTCCCTAATGTTTAGCCCCACTAGTTTTGAGATTTTAAGACGTTGGTTCCATTAGTTTGGATATTTGATGACCTTTCACTCCATTTCTTTGTCAATATTAGGACCCTTCGTGCCATTTAGGTGTCGATTTTTTCCTGGCGAGCGAAAGCGAGCCTGTTATTATAGGAGGAATCGGCCTTTGGCCGGGACATTTTTCTACCGAAAAATGTACAAATCTATCTTGAAGAGGGGTCTATGGGGTGTTTTTCTAAGCTTGATGGAGGTCTAGGGAGGAAACTAAACAAATATATGAATAAATGAATTAATAGACCAAACAAACAGCCACTGTCCCCAAATAGCCCTCTCCATGTCTACCCACTTCCCTCCACACACACACACACACACACACACACACACACACACACACACACACACACACACACACACACACACACACACACACACACACACAACCACACACACACACACACACACACACACACACACACACACACACACACACACACACACACACACACACACACACACACACACACACACACACCTGACCTACCGCATCTGGAAAAAAGCGGATAATAGCGATTGTCAGTTTACATTCCACGCTGTAACCTCCAGACACCCGGCCGGCCGCCCGCCCGCCCGCCCGCCTCACTGAATCCGTGGGATGGACTAGGATAAGCACCTAGTATGAAGCAGGATATAGACTAGTGAAGGCGAGAGAAAGTATGGGCGATATTTATAGCCCTATAATACGACGATTGGTTTCCGCTTAAGGAGAGAGTTAGTTGGATCAATTGAGATGAGATTGTACCCTATTGGTCCTTTGAGGCACTAGATATGCAGACTATAATATGCTATAATAGCAAGGATGATGAGCAGCAGCCTCCACTCCATCACCAGCCTCCTCTTCTGCGTCGTCTGAACACTCCGAGTCCAACATGGGAGAAGAAGTCGACGTGGAGGAGATATCCTGGCGAGCAATAGTAAGCCTGCAATTTAGGAGGAAACGGCCTTCGGATAAGGCATTTTTTCTACCATAAAATGCACAAATTTATCTCGAAGGTGGGTATTGGGGTATATTTTAAGCTTGATTAAGGTCTAGGGAGGAGAGAGAGAGAGAGAGAGAGAGAGAGAGTACAAAGGAGTACAAAGGAAATCAAGCAACAACAGATCTAGTGACCCTTCTAGGTTGCTCGTCCTCCAAAACACTGAGGATCAAGTGTCCAAACAATGGTTTAGAGTGGGTAAGGGAACATTGGAAAGGGAATTACTGCCCTGGAACTAATGTCCGTGGCAGGATTAGGAAGTTAGTAGGGGACAGATGGGTTAGTAACTGAGGGGGGGATAAAATAAAGTTATTCATTTACAAACGCAGGCAGTCGCGGGTTTGATGCGAGATATTTGTCTAGGCGGAGTTTAAATGAATCAACGGTGATGCAGTCTATAACGTTTCGGGGAAGCCCATTCCACAAGTTGACAACTTGATTGAAGAAGAAATTCTTAGATTCGTGTGAGTGAGAGAGAGAGAGAGAGAGAGAGAGAGAGAGAGAGAGAGAGAGAGAGAGAGAGAAAGAGAGAGAAAGAGAGAGAAAGAGAGAGAGAGAGAGAGAGAGAGAGAGAGAGAGAGAGAGAGAGAGAGAGAGAGAGAGAGAGAGAGAGAGAGATAAATAAATATATAAATAAATGCATGAACAAATTAATACAAATCTGCCCTTGGCTGTACGGCTTCCTTCTTAAGTGCCCGGGTATGGAACAGGATATAGATCAGTGAAGGTGAGAGAGAGAGGCGAGAGTGAAAGACCCACACTTATATATATATATATATATAGAGAGAGAGGCTGGCTGCTGTCCCTGAACGGCTTTCAATTGTTGTGGTGGTGGGGTGGGTGAGTGGGGGTGTTGGGTGGGTGGGGGGGGGGGGTGGGGGCATTATGGAGGGGGGAAGAAGGTACAGTCAGGCATAAAACATCGTGGGCCTTATTTTTTTATTTATTTATTTTTTAATAATACCCATCGTCATTGAATTATGAATGCAACTGATATGCTATCAGATGATATATGATTTTATATTAAATGTAGGCTATAAAGTATTAAATACACAAACTAGAATAAAGCGAATTACTGGTATTTAATCAAAATAGTGGTCCATGAGTGCCTGTGCAAACACACATAGGCCTCAACCTCATACATTATTCATTAGGCAAATATTATTATAACTTAATTGTGAATATCTTTACATAATCACTAATTACAAAACACTATATACTGTATATAATTTACAAAGAAAAATAGTTCCTTAAATGAAATCAAAGGTACAGTATACAATATTTGCCTAAAGAAAAACAGAGGTCCCGAACCAATACATAACTTCCCCGTTGTATGTCCATTTGAGCTGGGTGGTAACAAGCGATGACTAGTGGAAATCCTTAATTAAACAGTATTTTAGAGGCTCAAGCAGGTTTTTGTAGATAACGCTTGAGTGTACTGTTATTGTACCACTAAAAGCTGTGCAAGTGTATCGAGGTCAAGTTACAAAAAATAAAAATAAAAATAAAATAAATAAAACAAATGAGGAGAAAACATTATGGAAACTATTAATTGGGAATAGATACACGATATATATATATATATATAACACCAGTGTATATATTGATATATATATATAGATTAGATATATATATAGAAAAAACCGTTATATATATATATATATATATATATATAATATATATAATATATAATATATATATATATCCCGGTATATATATATAATATATATATATATATATATATATATATATTATATATAAGAATATTCTATATATTATACCGGTTATATAATATAATTCAATAGATTATATAAAGAGAGAGAGAGAGAGAGAGAGAGAGAGAGAGAAGCGGAAATGAAAGTACACAAGAATTTATTCGACAGTATGCAGAAGGGCGATGGATTTGGCCTGTATTAACCCCTTCTGTACCGGCGACGTCATTTTGATTTGATATTCGCTAAATTTAGACATTATTAAGAAGCTTGGGAAGGATGTATGGTAGCTAAAAGGATTAATTAGGATAGTATGTAGCCTTTTCATGCGTAGACGCTCTTCCTTCGCTGAATAAAATCGTCTAACAGTGGTCAGAAGATAATGAAAAGGACATCACCGGTACTGCATGGGTTAAGCCAGTAACCAACAAAGATCACATTTTCAATTATCAAAGTGGATAAATATGAACTCGATTAACCCATTGATTCTCACAGGTCCATTCAAAGCTTAATATATTCGTCTAATAATAGCCAGAATATAATGAAAGAATATTTTATTTTATCTTTTATTTTAGCATGGTATAGCTACTGAAAAGGTTAAATAACAAGCATTCAAAGCACTGATGGCCTCCGTCGAACGCTGTCAATCATGCAGCAGCTACAAACCTGTTTATTCCCTTCCACCCTCACTCTAACCCCTTACAACTCTTGCGGCTGATCCAGTCTAAGAAGACGAAGAAGAAGCAAAGACAAAGACGAAGACGAAGAACAATAATACCCGGTACTAATAATAATAATAATAATAATAATAATAATAATAATAATAATATTAATAAGAAGACAAATAATAAGAAGACGAAGAAGAAGAAGAAGAAAAAGGATGAAACTAGCGGAAATAAGCAAAAAACAGGTATGGTAGTCCTGTGAAATTTTATATAACGGGAGAGCGCTCATAAAAGGGGGGAATTGGGAAGGGATTTGTCCCCTGGCCTGGTATCCACGTCTCCGGGAAGCCTGTGGGGGAGCAGGTGGGGGGGGGGGGGGGGGGGATGTGCGGGGAAGAGGGGGTGGTGGAATAGGAAGAGGGGGAAGATGTGTGGGGAGAGGAGGACAGGTGGAGGAGGAGGGGGAAGATGTGCAGGGAGAGGAGGAAAGGAGCAGATGGTGATGGAGGAGGAAGAGAAAGAGGAGCGGGAGGATGTGAAGGAAGAGGAGGAAGAGGTGGAGGAGAAGGGGGAAGATGTGCAGGGAGAGGAGGAAAAGAGGAGGAGGTGGTGGAGAAGGAAGGGGGGAAAGATGTGAAGGAAGAGGAGGAAAGACGGAGCTGGTGGTGGAGGAGCTGGGGATATGTGAAGGGAGAGGAGGAGGAGGAGAGGAAGAGGAAGAGGAGGAGGAGGAGGAGGATGTATAGGAAGAGGAGGAAGATGGAGGAGAGGTAGAGGCAGAGGAGGAAGAGGAGGAGGAGGAGAGGAAGATGAAGAGGAGGAGGAGGGTGATGATGTGGAGGAGGAGGAGGAGGAAGAGAAGCGAGAAGAGAAAACAAATGTGAGAAAATGTAGAAGATGGTGGAGGAGGAAAAGAAACGGTAAGAAAAGAGAAGAGAGGGGAAAGAAGAGGAAAATGACTAATCAGAGAAGAAGGAGCAGGAATAAAGGAGAGATAATGAGGAGGAGAAAAACGAAGAGGAAGAGGAGAAGGGATGACAAGAGGATGAGCATTAGGAGGAAGGAATAGGAAGAGTAGAAATAAGGATAGTACAAAGGAATATACAAAGGAGAACAAACTGCAACAGACCTATTGGTCCTTACGGGGCAGTT
>CM064482.1:60864327-60963412 GCA_032716605.1 Paralithodes platypus
GTCACATTATTGTGGGCTACCATTACAGTTATGTTTTTTACGCATTTCATAACAAATACAATAGTTTATTCAATTTAGAGATAATTTGGAAGAGTTACAGGTGGTACACATACACATACACACACACACACACACACACATACATACACACACACACATGTGAAAAAGAGTTGAAATTATTAATATAGATATATACAAAATATAGATATACAGATCAAACACCAAACCCCAAGGCAAATTATTAGTGACGGTGGATGGACTTCATCACACACAAACACACACACACACACACACCACACACACACACAAACCACACACGTACGTTTATATAATTATGTGACCATTCATCCATCTACTATCGGTTATCCATCTAAAACGGAACCACCACAGCCTACTTCCCTGATCACTTGCAGCGAACGTTTTAAGAAGTTCAAAGGCGTTCTATTCAGAATTATGATTAGCGAAGCATTAACTCATTTCGTTACGACCCAGGGCTGGCCAAACTTCACCAGGAATAATACCAACAGCTATGATCTGATGATCGAAGATTGCAAATATTATATTAACTATATTTGATAGCAGTACGCTTGTGGAAAATCTTGAAAAGCGTTCCATTTTAATTTTATGCCCGACCCAGTGTATTCAAAATCGATCAGTGTACCTCTAATTAATGTATAGTACTGTACCCACTTACTTGTGTAGGTGACTGTACATTATAAATTTCTGAAGCAATATACCTGTATATATATACCAGTATATACTAGGTATATAGATCTATATATTATAATATAATATATATTAATATATTATATATATATAGTATTATATATTAAATTTTGTTGTCAGCAGACTGTAACAAAACTATCTATCTATCTCTCTTCTCTCTCTCTCTCTCTCTCTCGATCTCTCTCCTCCTCTCTATTCTCCTCTCTCTCTCTCTCGCTCCTTCTCTCTCCAGAATACACTTGCCATGTGAAAGTGGCTATATGAAAGTGTCATAAGAAGTTGTTAAACTGGAGTAATCCGAGACTTCTACGTTAAGCTAAAATAATAACAGAATACATTGTATTAAACACCATGAATAAAACAGAACTTCTATATAAATATTAATATATATATCTAGATAACAAATGGCAGAAAATTGTGAATGAAACACGACAAGGGGATGGAGTTTTCTGAAAAAGGGGCTCCAGTCCTGACGCATATTTCTTGACTTACAGTGTGCTGGCTTAATAATCCCATACAGAAGGGTTGAGAGCCTCTGAAGTCCTATTTTAAACCTAACTACAACACTAATCGAAATTCTACAATGCAAGGAATCCATAGTATGTATCAATATATTTAGACAATACATTATAAAAATAGTATATATAGTTACCTTTGTATGTTGCGATGCCACTTTCATATTACATCATTAACCCTTTGAGTACCAGCGACCAGTCTTAACAATTTTTTTTTTTTTTAAAAGCTTAGCAATAATAGCTTAGGACGATATTACTGTAGCTTAGGAAGGAATATGTGGTAGTTAAAAGGATTGGTGTGAGCTTCCAGTTGGAAGCCTTATTATTGCTAGAGGGTCATTCCTAAAGCTGAATAAAATCGTGTAATAGTTGCCAGAATCACGATGCAAAGGACGTCCCCTGGTACTGTAAGGGTTTTAAGCATGATGTTCATGTACTCAATCGATTGCTGCTTTCATCAGTTTATAATTCTTAAAAACCTGGATATATGCCGGCATTTTCTACCAAATTTACAGTATTATTTTTATTTAATACTCACCAACCACACCCCCAATGAAATTAATTAAATATTCGAAATAATTGAATGTTGGCCATATGTTTTTTTATTTACTATCGAAAACATATCCTAGGGGTAATCATGTCAGCATTTGGTAATGTGTATGTATGTTGGTTTAAGGGTGAGCCCACCTCGGCTTTTTTTATCTTTCTCTCCCTCTCACGTTGGCTTGTATCCATTCGGCCCCAATCAGCCTACTGTTTTAAGATGTTAACAACCATTCAGGTGTCAATATGTCCTGGCGGAGCGGTTTCATGCGAGCCAGCATATATATCTATTTGTTCTTGACAGCAAGCTAAAATTGTAAATTTTTCGATAGAAAAATGTCTCCGGCGATAGCCGGATTTCTTCATACAATGCTGGCTCGCTATCGATCGCCAGGAATAAAATCGAACACCTGGATGGGGATAAAACGTCTTAAAATAGTTGTGCTGGAATGGGGCCGAATGGATACAATCCAGGGAATGAGATAAAAGGAGAAAAATATAAAGAAAAAGCCGTGGTGGTGATTTGATCCTCTGAATGGTATCACCATGCATATTATCCTGTACATTAATACAATTACTCTAAATAATACATATAAGGATGGAATTAAATACATACTATACAATAATACATATAAGATGAATTAATACATACTATACAATAATACATATAAGGATGAATTAATACATACTATACAATAATACATATAAGGATGAATTAATACATACTATACAATAATACATATAAGGATGAATTAATGCATGCTATACAATAATACATGTAAGGATGAATTAATACATACTATACAATAATACATATAAGGATGAATTCACATTTGCATGATTACGTTCATGTAACCTACCGCATGCAGTTTATTATGTGGAACATTTCGTATAGAAACAAATGTATTTCTAAACTTAATCAGTAATGCCATTTTCATGGTAGTTTGCCTTTAACTGTTTCAGCACGATAACAATCGTACGAACACATAAGAACTTACGGTAATTGGAGAGTTAGTACTTATAACCTCTTGATTTGCAAGGTCCATCTTAAGTTGAATTAATCATCCAAAAGGCAATCTGAAGACAATGCTAACGGCATCGTACTTAAGGGGGAATAAATGATAGGGAAAGTGAACGAAGGCAATGGAGAGTGGCATCTGAGCGAACAACAATGATACACATGCGAGCCACAGAAAGTGAAATTAAAACGTGGGAAGACAGATTACCGGACAACAAGAGAAGTACAGTCGTGGGCTTTAACAGCTGCGCGCCCATTTTAATCAGTATCAAACTTGCAAAGTAGACAATACAATGTTATAATATACCTTAGAGGCTTAAGAATAGTGAGAAAATGTACATGAAAATATGTACAGACGACACAAATTATATAATAAACACAATCTCAAACAATTGATAGCGAAAAGTAAGCACTCGTATAAATTGAAACAATATACTATGAATGAAATATACTCATGTCAACAGAAAAAAATGAAACAGAGAGAGAGAGAGAGAGAGAGAGAGAGAGAGAGAGAGAGAGAGAGAAAAATGTACATACTGACCACGCAGACCTTATGGTCCAAGCAAAGTGGTCAGGACTTGAATTGTAATAGAGATAGTAGAACCTCAAATAAAGAGGAGTGGAAGAAAAGGATAGCACAGCAGATGAGAGAGTGTGTGTGTGTGTGTGTGCTGGAATTCTACCATATAATAAAGCCCTCAATAAAAAACAAACAAATCAAGTAGCCTGGCAACAGACAAACGTGAGCAAGAGAACAAAACCTAGAGAAGAAAGTCCATTTAGTTACGGTTGGGTGACTCCCTTGACGAAACGGTAGGGTGTGTGTGTGTGTGGTTAGTGTGTGATGTGTGTATGTGTGTCAGCAGTGTATCTGTGTGTGCGTGAGTAGCTTGTGTGCTTGTGTGTAATTAGTGTGTGTATGTGAGTAGTTAGTGTTTGTGTGCGTCAGCAGTGTGTATTTGTGTGCCTGAATAGTTTGTGTGTGTGTGTGTGTGTGTGTGAGAGAGAGAGAACAAACCAATATTAGTTATTAGTTAAAGCAATGTAGTTGAACATAAATGAGAAATATAATGATGTAGAGAAGGCAAGAGTGAGTATGCAGATAGATTAGTTAATATTTAATGTGTAACAATAACATAAATATCAACATACCATAAAAGCATAATTATATATGGAAATTCCGTGTTTAGGAGTACCATTTATTTTGTATTTAACTGCGAACAAAGGTTATATAGACGTGTGTTTATACCCTACACTCGGGCAATTCATATTAACCCCTTCTTTACCGGTGACATCTTTGTAACCTCTTTCTGGCTACTATTAGACGCTTTTATTTAGTTTCAATAGGGCCTCCAGTAATTAACAAGCTTAGAACTATCTCACTTAACCCTTTATACTACCACACATCCTTCTTAAACTGCACAACATCCTCTGAATATAGCTAGATTATATTTAAAAATGCGTTGCCAGTACAATAGGGGTAAACACATCACACACAAGTGCTCAAAATCACGTTCACAAACAATTGCATGTACGTTCGAACACAATGACGCACATACACACAAACAGAAAGCACAAATTGATGGACAAGCAGACACATACATAAACACAAACAACCTCAAGCATAGTAACACACACACACACACACACACACACACACACACACACACACACACACACACTGATACTCCCTTTCCTCGTCTCCATCCCTTCACTATAAATAATGAAGAACTCTCTCTCCAAATGTTAACAAAATACAAGAAGCAAACTCTCATACAGACACATATATACAGACAGACAGAGAAACACAGCGACATACTTGCATACAGACAGGAACATAGATAGATTAACAGACATACTGACACAAACACACACACACACACACACACCTCCATCCCTGAACGACACCCAATTACCACTCTCTCTAGTGTTTACAAAACACTTGATTGCAAGCTCTCACCCACACATAGGCTACATACAAACAGACAAACCACAGAAACAAACACAGCCTAACACATACATACCGAGAATCATACATTTACACACACACACACCCACACACCAATATCTCTCTTCAACATCCACTCCTCCACTACACCCAATGAAGCACTCTCTCTCTCTCTCCAATGTTTACCAAAGTCTTGAAGGTTATCCATGATCCCTGACTCGAGCCTCTGTCAGCGGTGTTTGTAAATACGATGGTGTTGGTATGCTATAGGTGATGTTACACGAGCGCATTTTCCGACAATTTTCGATGAGCAACTTATTTCTCGTACCCCTTTTTAGGCTTAATTGCACTGGAATCGGAAACTAGATCGAAGGTAAATAATTGCGTTAGGTAGTTTCATTCTTACTACAATAATTGTCCATACAAAGCTATGGGAAAACCGCTCGTGTGACACCTCATTAAGGGGGGATCACAGGCTTTTTTTCTCTCCTTTTCCCTCTCTCTTTGGCTTGTATTAATTCGGCTCAATCACCCTACTGTTTTAAGACGTTTACCCCCATCTAGGTGTCAATATTTTCTTGGCAAGTGGTAGCGAGCCAGCATATATATATATATATATATATATATATATATATATATATACATTTGTTTTACAGCAAGCTAAATTTGTACATTTTTCGATAGAAAAATGTCTGGCGAAGCCAGATTTCTCCATATAATGCTGGCTCGCTATCACTCGTCAGGAAGAAATCGACACCTGGATGGGGATAAACGTCTTAAAACGGTTGGCTGAATGGGGCCGAATGGATATAAGCCAGAGAAAGGGACAAAAGGAGAAAAATATAACAAAAGCAGGTGACCCCCCCTTAAGCTGGTGAGGCGGCCCCATCTAGGATATGAGGACAGCGTGAGGAGATAAGGTGCTGTAAATGTTTAAGATATGACGGTCACAGTGAGATGATAAGGTACCGTACCGTAAATGTTCTGAGTATCCGGAATATTAGGATATGACGGTCAGAATGAGATAAGGTGCCGTAAATGTTCTGACTATCTGACACCCTAAATTTCGTTGCGACATCACCACCGCTGTATACATAACCACCGCTGTATACATAACCACCGCTGTATACATAACCACCGCTGTATACATAACCACCGCTGTATACATAACCACCGCTGTATACATAACCACCGCTGTATACATAACCACCGCTGTATACATAACCACCGCTGTATACATAACCACCGCTGTATACATAACCACCGCTGTATACATCCCCGATTCTTCTTCGCACTGTGGTTAATTCTTTGAGGTCCAAAAACACCCCCCTTGAACCAAATAGGGTTGAGGGGGGATGGGCCAGTTTTCTGGACCACTGGCTTTCTCCCTCATGTTTAGCCCCATTAGTTTTCAGATGTTAAGATGTTTGCCCCATTAGTTAGTCGATTTTAAGACCATTCGCCCCATTTCTTCGTCAGTATTTAGACCTTTCGTGCTATTTATGTGTCTATTTTTCCCTGGCGAACGATAGTGAGCCTGTAATGTTGGAAGAATCGGCCTTCGGCCGGGATTTTTTTCTACCGAAAAATGTACAAATTAATCTAGAAGGGGGATCTAACGGATGTTTTTTTTTTTTTTTTTTTTTAATGGAGGTCTAGGGAGGAAACTAGAAAAATAATGAATACATGCAAAAATCGCCCAAAAAGTGAACTATCCCCCCTTAATGGCAATACCATTGCATTACAGTCTGGACATCATTAACATGAATATATGACAGCGCGACCACTTGTACATTATGCTCGACTAGTTCTTGCTTTCATAATTCCACGTCTGTCCAATGAGTAAAGGTCAAAGGAAACTGATCCAATTTACCTATTAAAGCCTGACTCGGTATCTTAATTATAAGTACTAGAGTTAATTACTTAGCATTGTGTGGTAGCCGTTGTGCATATTGCCTACGTAATTACACTCTTATAGTACATATCAACTTGTGATGATAGTAATTAAGCTGCTGTGAATCAAAATATAGTAATTACTTAGCATTGTGTGGTAGCCGTTGTGCATATTGCCTACGTAATTACACTCATATAGTACATAATTATCAACTTGTGATGATAGTAATTAAGCTGCTGTGAATCAAAATATAGTTTCGTATTTCCCAACTAATTCAGTTTTGTATGAATGTGTGCGCCTGTGTTTGGGTATACATAAATTATATTACAGTCATGTTACCTTGTACTTGCACACACCTTTGCTTGCGTGTGATTTGTGTTCACCTGTGTATGCGTATGGGTGTGTGCTTCTGTGCGTGCTTCTATATAATTTCCTATGAAGGAGACAAAAGGCAAAGCTGTCTGTAACAATCCCCCCAAAAAAAAAAAAAAAAAATAAATACAAAACAAAAATAAAATAAAATAAAAATGTTGAAAGAGTGACGGGTCCAAATTTAATGTACGTTATAGTCAAAATGTCTAGACACACTGAGCTTGAAGCAGTAAAAGTCATAGAAATGATGTGCTTAAGGAAATTGACAGACTGAAACCTCAGAAATCGCCTGGCCCCGATGAGGTATATGCCAGAGTATTAAAAGAATGCAGAGATGAGTTAAGTTACCCATTAACATTTCTTTTTAACAATTCATTAGAAACAGGTATAGTTCCAGAAGCTTGGAAACTTGCAAATGTAGTTCCGATTTTCAAAAAAGGTGATAAATCAATAGCATCCAATTACCGTCCCATTAGTCTCACTTCAATCATAGGAAAGCTACTAGAGTCAATTATTGCTAGAAAAATGAGAAACCACTTAGAAACATTTAACTTAATCAATTCTTCTCAGCATGGATTCACTCAGGGACGTTCTTGCCTTACTAATTTGCTTAGTTTTTTCTCAGAGGTATATGAAGCAGTAGATAATGACAAGGCATACGATATTATATATTTAGATTTCAGTAAAGCTTTCGACAGAGTCCCTCATGAGAGATTGATGAGAAAGGTTGAGGCACATGGAATAGGTGGGGCGTTGTTGGGATGGATTAGGTCATGGCTAATTGGTAGGAAACAGAGAGTCAGCATAAATGGTACCAAGTCAGAGTGGGGAGCAGTCAAAAGTGGTGTCCCCCAGGGATCGGTATTAGGTCCCCTGTTGTTTCTTATATACATAAATGACCTAGATTTAGGTATAACTAGTAGGATAAGTAAATTCGCAGACGATACTAAAATGGGGAGATCAATTGATTCAGATAGCGATATAGAGTGCCTCCAAAGGGATCTAGATACCTTACATAAATGGTCAGTAAATTGGCAGATGAGTTTAACATTGACAAATGCAAGGTATTAAAGATAGGGAAGATGCAAACAAATGTTAAATATAAACTAGCTAATTTAGAATTAGAAAATTCAGACTGCGAGAAAGATCTAGGTGTGTTTGTTAGCAATGATTTGAAGCCTAGAAAACAGTGTATAGGCGTTCGTAATAAGGCAAACAGGATTCTCGGGTTCATCTCTAGGAGTGTGAGTAACAGAACTGCTGATGTTATCTTAAAACTTTACTTGTCATTAGTGAGACCCCATATGGATTATGCTGTCCAATTTTGGTGTCCTTATTACAGAATGGACATAGATTCATTGGAGAGAGTACAGCGTAGAATGACAAAAATGATCCATAATATTAGAAATCTTCCGTATGAAGAAAGGTTGAAGAAATTAGGTTTACATTCGTTAGAGAGACGCAGAGTTAGAGGGGATATGATAGAGGTGTTCAGTGGGTTAGTGGGATTAACAAAGGGGACATGACAAATGTACTAAAGCTCAGTGATAGCGAAAGAACTCGTACCAATGGTTTCAAATTAGATAAATTTCGTTTCAGAAAAGATATAGGCAAATATTGGTTTGGTAACAGAGTTGTAGATGGGTGGAATGGATTACCAAGTGCTATAGTGGGATCTAAAACTGTAGGGAGCTTTAAGATAAAATTGGATAAGCATATGGACGAGAAGGGTTGGGTGTGAAGGGGGATCAGCCGGGTTGGGCCAATCAGCGCTCTGCAGACCCCCATAATCCTGCGTTAATCTCTAACCGTTTTGGTAAGATGATCCTCAGGGTATTAGAGTGTTGAGCCTATAATTGGGCTTTGTAATTGATTTGGGGTTGTGTGGGACAGGGATCTGCCTTGCTTAGGCCAATCGGCTTTCTGCAGACTCCCATTTTCTTATGTTCTTATGTTCTTATAGGATAAGGGAAAGACAGTTTGAGGGAGAGAGTTCCAGAGCTTACTTGTTGAGTAGAAGAAAGACTAGGAAACTCGGCTCAGCCTTGGGTTAGAGAGTTACAGAATCAGGGTGAGAATGTGTGTGTTTATGTGCGTATGCTTTTGTGGTGCGTGTTTTGTTCGTTGTGCGTGCGTTTTCTGTGTGTGTGTGTGTGCGTATGTGTATGTGCCGGTGCATGTGCTGCTGAGTGTATAAAAGAGCGAGAGAGAGAGCGAGAGAGATGTGGGGGGGGGGGGGGGGTGCTCCTGTTGATGCCCTTATATAGAGACCAATGACTATTGTATTGGCATAGTAAACTTGACCTTAATCAACCGGTAAATTTGAAGACAAGGTTCAGGGCAAGGATGAATTGCAGGGATTAATACTGTTTGGTCTGAGGGGGTCTTTTTTGGATCTCCCCTGATTCCTTTCATTAGTTTTGAACATTTGAGAAGCTTCACCCCATTAGTTTGGCTATTATAAGATTTTTCACCCCATTCATGTTTACATTTTTTTCTGGGCGAGCAAGAACGAACCTGTAACTCAGAAGAAACCAGCTTTAGGACGGGACACTTTTCTATCGAAAGATGTACAGGTTTAGTTTGAAGGGGGTAATTTTTTTTTTTTTTTTAGTATGAAGGAAGTCTGGGAAGGTGTTTTCGTTAGTCTAGGGAACAAACTAATATTCATTGCTGGGAAATGGCAAAAGCAATGAAATTCCTCAAATAATTAAACAACATAATAGAATAACCCCTAAGACATTGGGCAAGATAGTGTTAATTATACTGGATTTACACGAGTTCTTTATTCACACAACTTTCATCCGCTACTCGGGTCTGGCAATTAAAATATGTAATTGATATATATATGTATATGTAGTATATATTTATTAGAGATTTACTATATATATATATATAATATATATATATATATATATATATATATATATATATATATATATATATATAATTATATATATATATATACAGTATATATATATATATATATATATATATATATATATATATATACACAGTATATAGTTGATATACTATAGACTTATATTAGACTTATATTATTTAGATTTACATATTTTGTGGAATAAATTTTGTTTTCGAAATTTGTTATATTTATCTATGTACAGTCAAGAGCATGAATGGGTACGCAACCATCTGAATCCGTATCGAACGCAAACGAAACAATACAATGCTTTGATTACCCCAGATGCTTCAGAGCTTGGCTGTAGTTCTAATACTAAAATTGCTGAAACCTAACTATACACTATAAGGCCTAATTTAAACCCTCGAACACCAAAACAAACTTTTGACATGTAAATATTAAGTAAGGCATTAGTGAGAAGATTCGGGTCATTTCGCGATAGCTTCAAACACTTAATTACACGATTTACGTCCTAGAATGTACATAATATTGTAGCCGATACCAAGGCAAAAAAGGTCATATTATTGCCAGATATGGTTAGCAGACAAAAATAACTCTTATAGATTGATTATTAAGTAACATTGGCGAGAAAAGTGAAGTTGTAGGTAAGGCAATCAACTATCTTCTGGTAGACAATTTTTAAGTTTAGCTATAAGGTCAGGTATAGCAAACAAATCAGTCATGATCAACGTAGTCTAGGTTAGCTATGTTAGGTAAGGCACGCAAATTAATCATGACTGACCATATTCTAGATTAGTTATAAGGTCAGGTAAGGAACACATCTAATTCAACTTACATTATTCTCCAAGTTAGCTGTAAGGTTAGGTAAAATAAACAACAAACTTGAAATAGACAATATTCTAGGTTAGTTATTTTATAAGGTAAGGCAAACAACTATCTAATGGTAAACAATATTCTAAGTTAGCTATGAGAAAAAGTAAAACAAACATCATGATAAAACATAACATAACAAAACTAACTAATGGAAAGACAATATTATACGTTAAATAAATAAAGCTAAAGCAATTGATGTAAAAACCAATATACACACAATATATAATTATATATAATATTTTGGTAAATCAATATATTTACACAAGAATAGATAAATATAATTATATACAGCTACAAAACACACATAGAAACAAATGAACAAACAAATACATAAACAGGAAGAGATATATTTAACATTTGATTACGTAACCCGACCACTTAACCCTTTCACAGTCCATATAACCTAATAATTAATGAGACCATAGAGCGCGATACTTCCGCCATATTAGTAGCTGTGAAATCCATCACCATTATCACCAATCCTGGAGTGTATATCATTTTTTAGTAAACTGTAATAGTTTTTTTTTAGTATATTAGCTTTTTGTTATTTTAGTATATTATTTTGTTTTATTATACTATATTTATTATCATTATTATTATTATTATTATTATTATTAGTAGTAGTAGTAGTAGTAGTATTTGTATTTGCATATCATTATCCCATCAATTGAACTGTGTATATGTATTAATTAATGTATAGGTTTGGAAATATATGTTAACCCATTAATGGTGGGAGACTTTTCCTGATCCTAGTGAAATCTTTAAGTATTAGCTAGAATACAAGTAATCAATGCAAACTTGTACCGAATGAGTTACATTTAGATTTAGACCTATTGGCAATGAGACTTCTTTCCTAATATACTGTATACAAAATTGTCTAATGTTAAGCAGAATAAACTTCAAACATTCGTAGCCACGCTGAAAGTCTTAACGCTGTCATTGTATATAGCGAAACCACTAACTAAAATTACAATATTCCAAGATGGTATCAGTTTGACCATTCTATTATAATACAGGTAAGGAACTAAACCATACTCTATTCACTCCAACTGATTTTAAATGATCTTGTACTGATTTACTTCAATTAGTACAACATTTAGAAAGCTATATAATCTTTGCAGCAATGCAAAGGTTGAAAGTGCAGTACGGTACGCCCTTTAGCCTCGATGTGAATATATAAACACTGGTAACATATGCACCCATAAACGGTGTTCTTCGGTGTATCTATTCATATTAAAACACACAATCTATAAGAACCCTCTTTATGTGCAATATATTTCTTACGATTCAGTGTTCATTTTCATAGTGTATTTTTACTTGTATCATATTTGGTATTTACTGACAAATAATTGAAAGTCAAACATATGGCATTATATTAATATTTCATGTGAAAAGTATTGGTCTGTCATTTTAGCTTATGTTACTATACATCCATAACACTCCAATAACTGTAATATATAACTATAACTCTATAACAGGTGGGCGAGAGAGGAGCTGCACAGTTGCCTATAAGTCCATTTGCTGGTGCCGTCTGGATCTTGGTAGTACTACATTACCACTTCCCTAACGTAAAATACAGATGGGCCAGGGAAAATTGTAACACTGCTGCCAACCACCCTTTACACTTGTTTAACGTCCCCCCCCCCCCCCCAACCACCAATGTCGCCATCATAAACCCGCCCACTCATTTGAATAATGCAAGGTCTCTGATACCCCCTCCACCTGTCTTCGTTATAGTATTGTACACACACACACACACACACACACTCTCGAATGGAACTAATAATGGATAGTGTGTGAATGAAGTATGTATTGGATTAACATAGGCTATACTGACAAGACATATATCCTGTCAAATAAACAAATATTTTGTTTATACAGTGCCCATATGCAAGCATATTAGACTTATAAAACATGTAATTCAAAGTCTGATTAGTTCATACTAATATATATATAATTATATGCTATAACTAAAGAACTCATAGAGCGCATACCTCTGCCTAAGTTGATCAAAACTCTAAGGAAGCAAATCGTCCTTGGTGCATATCCTATCTGTCCACCAAATGTCGTGGATCGGTTCATAACTTTACGAGATAGCCTACCTGACGATGGTATGCGCTCTACCGATCGGCTCCATAACTTAATCACTTCTTCCCAGGTGAGTACCCACCAAATTTCAGGAAGATAGGTTCATAGGTTTTTTAGATATCTTGTACACAATTACACAGACAGATACACCGACAAACAGAGGTGAAAACATAACATCTCGCCGCTTTCGCAGGCGGAGGTAATTAACCTGCCTATAATGGTCAGTGGGGGTGACGCTCGGATTAAACTCACTCAATATTATATTGACTATATTATCTCATTGGTTATAAATACACTTGCCTCAGTGAAGAATGTCCATATTAATGGGAGAGCTGTCTGTAACGAGTGCCACCACCCCTTTGATTTAATTATATATACAATGTATATACCGGTATGTTATAAATACCATGGTCACAGGTAGGAATGCACAAATAAAATTAGATATTACTTTATTTAAAAATAAATTATTATTTTTATGCAGAGTATTTATTTGTTATAAATACATTTGGTCATTGGCAGGCATATTAAATTAAGCCATGTTATAATGTTACATGTAATTATAATGTTACATGTAAAATGTACGTTAAACACAAAGATTATAATGATTGGTTTTCGTTGTCACTTTCATTAGACTCCTCACTACTGGTGTTTGACTGTGAAATTGTAATGGTAAAGGATTCAAACAAGTGTTCAAAGGCTGTGTCTTTATCTCTGTAATCTGCTTCAATCTGTCGCGTGTGTTCAGTGCATTTTCGCCAATAATCCGGGGTTACGTCATCAATAGCCTGTCGTGTAAGCTGCTCCACCTTCTTGAGATATTGCTTATCATTGGAATTGTGTTTCTTCACATCTTGCTTGACTTTGGCCCAAACAAGCTCAATCGGGTTAAGCTGACAATAATAGGGTGGCAGTCTAACCACTTTATGTCCGGCTGCTTCTGCAAGTTCGTCAATCTCGTAGGACATAATACGTTTCCGGTGTTGTTTAACCAATTGTAAGAGTTCCATTCGGGTGTGAGAGGGTGCATGGGGGATGGAGTTCTCTGTCAACCACTTCACTATGACTGCTTTCCTGGAGCTGGTAGTTGGGGCCTTGTTCAGCTGCACGTTGTGGTAAGGGGCATTGTCCATAACAATCAACGAGTTTGCAGGGATGTTTGGTAAGAGTTTCTCTGTGAACCATTTCTTGAAAGTGTGTTGGTTCATTGCATTATGGTAGTCCCCTTTGTTACCAAACTTGGATTGGAACATAAGCAGAGCACCTGGGATAACACCTTCAGATCCGCCAGCATGAACAATGATGAACCGTGCACCTTTACCTGTTTTTGTTTTAGGCCCAATGGTTCCTTCTGTGTTGGTCCAACACTCGCCAACGCAGGTGTTTTGGTTGACCCATGTTTCATCAAGATATTCTTCGGGCCTTGGGTTAACGCTATGCCGGTTCTCATTTATTTCTCTGAGATATTTATTCCGTGCCGCTATAATGTCAGTTCTCTCCATCAGAAGGGCTCTGCTGCTACAATGTTTCTTGTACCGAAACCCCATCTCCCTCAATATTTTCCATAGACTGTCTCTTTTTCCTGTAAATGCAATTGGTGGCTTAATTAACTTTTCTAGAAGCAAATCAAGTGTTGGTATTTCTCCCCTTTCATAGAACGCCAAAACTTCTCTCCGTATTGGTTCCTTGTCAAAATCGTCCACATATACTGTAACAGGGGAAACTCTCTTTTTCCTAACTGGTGACTTTATAACCCCATCATCAGTCTTGGAAGCGTCATATCTGATTTTTATTACGAGTGACAGGGACACTTTCGTTGCCTCAAAGGTTTTCTCCATGATCTCTTTTACTGGTCTATTCTTTCCTTGTTCTTCAAAGTACTTGAACACATTCAGTACAATATTTCGACTTTGGCTATCAAGTCGTGGGGCATTAGCGGGTCTGCTTGCACCAGCTGGAGGAAATTGAGGAAGAGACACCGCCATCCTGCCTCTATGTATGGGACAATGAGTGACGACTTTCATGCCAATTTGTCCGTTCTCCGCCCTTCCAGCCCCCCCCCCCCCCCCCCCCCCTCCTCCTCTCCATTCTCCCTGTACCGTATTCTCTAAACAGGTGTGACGACATACCTAGCAGGATATATTAAAAGGAATAACTATTATGTCTTCAGAAACTTTGAATGAATATCATTACTTATTATATAATAATATTTTGTAGCAATATTACAAGGACACACATCCTTGTAAAGGAGAGACAGGGAGAAGAGAGAGAGAGGAAAGGGGGAGGGGGTAAACTAGGGGGATATTGGAGAGACGTAGCCTGCATTCGCGCATAAAAATATAATGCGTGAAAGTTACTATAATTGCATAGCAATATAGTTTATATGGAATGAGCAATCAATGATTGATGGACAGTAGGTAGATGGCATTACACTGCTGGTTAAAGGTACTATACGTACTGTACAATATAAGAATGGGAGGGAGGAACAGGTTTTTACAGGTGGGCGTGGCTATAGCGGAGGTAATGGAGAACAAAATTGGAGTGGAGAATTATCGGGAGGGTGCAGCAGCACTGCCAACTCTGGCTACTGCTGGTCTAAGGTCCCTAGACAACTGTATGTTGGGGAAGAAATGCTAACAAGTACTACCAAGATCCAGACGGCTCCAGCAAATGGACTTTACATAAATTCATGTTCATCCGTGCTTTTAACCCTTTCAGCACCATGACGCCTTCTTACCCTTGATTCTGGCTAAAATTAGACGATTGTATGCAGCTTGAGAAGGACCTGTGTAACTAAGAGGGTTAATTGAGATCGTACTTACCCATTTCACTAGAATAGGTAGATTATAAACTAAAGAAAATCGTCTAATGGTAACCAGAATCGGATGACAATGACGTAATGGTGGCGAAGGGTTAAGTATGACAATAAATACATTATGCCTGATTAACAGAGAGCAGTTTATATCTTGTGGTTTATTTACCATTTCTATCAGAAGATTCGCATTATTAATATACCTCCGTTACCTCAAGGCGAATGGATTTAGGTTAAGAAAGATCTGTAATAGCTAAAGGGTTATATTAGTTCCTAAGCAGACTAAAATGAAAAGACAATACTATAAAATAATACAGTAAAGAAAGCATTGTTTGAGGGGTAGTTAGTCATTAGAATCAAACTCTTAACATAGCCAGTAAGTCATAATATACATTCGATAATACGGGTGCATGATATATAGTTTGGGCTTCGGATTTTAATTTTACGTGATCAAGATAATTGCTCTGTCCTTTGTATTCATTTTTATGTTTTGTTTTATATTTTTGTCTTATAGGCTATATTTATATATTTATATATTTTATGTATATGTATTTTAATTTTCTATTTATTTATTTAATATATATATATATATATATATATATATATATATATATATATATATATATATATAATTATGGCACCAAAATGGCGTCCACAACATTATATGGCCCATCTCTCTCCCACCAGGATCTCTATGCATGGTCACCCTACCGAATCACTGTACCTTGACCTTGACCTTGACCTACTGGAATAAGGTAAAGTCACAGGAGCAGGGATAGCATTTATCATTATTATTTACTTATTTATATGTTTTAGATTTGTTTTGCTTCTTGTATCGGCAATACTGGTACGAAAGTTCCTATATATTTAAAGGTTTTGTTAATTTTCATTCAAACGAGCGCTTTTTCCGGTAATTTTCTCGTTATATTATGAAGCTATTTTGCATTGACATCGATAACTAGATTGAAGGTACGTTAGGTGGTTGCCTTCTGATAATACTTACATTTTGAAGATGCCAGACGAAAATTGACGGGAAAGAGCTCGTATGACACCGCCTTAAAATGCTGTATTGTTTATTTAAGAGGGTGGTAAATTGACATGTCTCGATTTTTATGACATATCTTATGTTAACGAAATATAATGTTAATTATGTAACTTGGCAATAGTATGATGAAGAGCCATAGTGATGTCAATTCGATAAATCAGCTGCAAAGGGATTTAATTTTTTGCCATGAGTAAATAAACAAAAAACAAATATATATATATATATATATATATATATATATATATATATATATATATATATATATATATATATACAGTATATATATATATATATAAAACAAGCTATAATGACATAATATAATGGTCTTTATTAATTCGCAGAAAACGTGCTAAGGTTGAATTCGTAAAATAAATACCAATCGTGTGCACGGAAAAAAATAGCTACCAAATTAATCCATATCTGGTTTTGTCTTATTATACTGTTTCAAGCTCCACCCCCTCTTTCTCCCCTTTCTATAACTTCTTCCTTCTCCTACACCCCTTTATAAATTAAAAGATATATTATAATAAATAAATAGATGATAAAATAAAGAAATAGAAGAATAAGCTTGCAGATCAGAGTTGTGGACAAACCTAAACCTTGACCTTGTGTCCCTGAGAACAAGATTGAACTCAGGAGGTCTCACAATGATTCGGTCCAGTGGTTTGACTTTTTAATTAATTGATTTTTGTGTTTGATTATTTTGCAAGAATATAATTATCGTTACTTTGCAAGGTGTATCCTTAACTCTCTCTCTCTCTCTCTCTCTCTCTCTCTCTCTCTCTCTCTCTCTCTCTCTCTCTCTCTCTCTCTCTCTCTCTCTCTCTCTCTCTCTCTCTCTCTCTTTAAAGAACTGAATGATATTGCAAAAACGGCTGGCTTTGAAATCAATTATAAGACTAGCAATCTGTAGCAAAGTATGGCTGACTTGACTGCAGTTATTATTAATATTAAAGAGTAGCATAAACACATTGGCTAATCGAGAAATTTGAAAGCGTAAGACCTAAATGCATACTCTTCTATCTTAAGGGGAGACAGACCGTTTGTTTAGTCATTCATTCCTTTATTTCTTAGTTTCCTCACTAGACCTCCATCAAGCTTAAAACAAAAAACCCTAGACCCCCCTTTAAGATAAATTTGTACATTTTTCGATAGAAAA
The DNA here is from genome assembly GCA_032716605.1 of Paralithodes platypus. Taxonomy (NCBI): domain Eukaryota; kingdom Metazoa; phylum Arthropoda; class Malacostraca; order Decapoda; family Lithodidae; genus Paralithodes; species Paralithodes platypus. The sequence continues at coordinate 60,882,199 of CM064482.1, forward strand.
ATTTCCCGGCCGAAGGCCGGTTTCTCTTAAAATGTCAGGCTTGCTATCGCTCGCCAGGAAAATATCAACATCTAAATGGCACGAAAAGTCATAAAATTGACAAAGAAATCACCTATGTGCCTTCCTATGTGGAGTTCGCCACTCTTGCTAGTGGCACAGAAGAGTGCACCGCCCTTCGTTGTTGTTTGATAATTGGTGCAGCAGACTATTCGAAGAGGTGGAGCGCACCCTTTTGGGGTCGAAAGGTGTTAAAATCGCCAAACTAATGGGCCGAACGTCTTAAAGTCTCAAAACCATTGGGGCTAAATATGAATTAATAGACCAAACAAACAGCCACTGTCCCCTTAATGCTCAACAGCCCATGCCGTTACAGAATATAATTAAAGAGTGCCGTGATTATGTTGTCTAGACACTTAAGATGTTGCAGTTGAATCTAAAGGTTAAACTGATGCCCTTAATAATATTGTTTTTGTGTACACGATGGCATATATACTTAATGACATATATTATTCACGTCCACAATTATATAGTCTCGTTCTAGTTTTATCCAGCTGTTTATTCACCTTCTGTAAATTATATAGTAATAGTGAGGCAGTTAGGTAGAGAAATTGTGCATTACGTGATAACAGTAACATATTTGGCACACGCAATCAAATAGTTAATATAATCAAAATTGACATTGGGCCATCATAGGTTTACTCTACATTGGCTTTGACAGTCTCCTTCTAATTACTTTCCACAAAAGCTCTTAACCACTGATTTTTGACCCAAACTGTATACCATGGTAGAGACGTCAAACTAGTCTCAAATGACTCGTTTGGACATGGGTAACAAGTTATTCAGACAATGTTTGGCTAATGTTGACTGTTTGACTTGTACTGGTCCCTGTAGTTATCTGTTATCTGTTATAAAAATCGCAACCTGTAAGTGGCACCGATTAGCGTGTCGCCCATCGGTAATTTGTGTAGGGTTTTTTCCCCTAGATAGGTTGCCCGCCAAGGCTATCGAGTCCCATCTACCCGGAAACACCCCTTTCAGATACCAGGGGGACAGCTATCACCAGAGACACCCCTATTACAGGGAGACACACCTCTTTCAGATACCAGGGGGATAGCTATCACCAGAGACACCCCTATTACAGGGGGACCACACCCCTTTTAGATACCAGGGGGACAGCTATCACCAGAGACACCCCTATTACAGGGGGACACACCCCTTTCAGATACCAGGGGGACTGCTATCACCAGAGACATCCTTATTACAGGGGGACACACCCCTTTCAGATACCAGGGGGACTGCTATCACCAGAGACATCCCTATTACAGGGGGACACACCCCTTTCAGATACCAGGGGGACAACTATCACCAGAGACACCCCTATTACAGGAGGACACACCCATTTCAGATACCAGGGGAACAGCTATCACCAGAGACACCCCTATTACAAGGGGACACACCCCTTTCAGATACCAGGGGGACAGCTATCACCAGACATCCCTATTACAGGAGGACACACCCATTTCAGATACCAGGGGAACAGCTATCACCAGAGACACCCCTATTACAGGGGAACCACGCCCCTTTCAGATACCAGGGGGGACAGCTATCACCAGAGACACCCCTATTACAGGGGGACCGCCTAACACAAATTAGTGGCAAATGGCAACATTACTTACCAATTTGTGGCATGATGATCAACTACAGCAGACTGTACTAATCAAACGGTCAACATTAGCTAAACAATGTCTGAATATAATTATGTTGTTACCCATGTCCAGATGAGTAATTTGAGACTAGTTTGACATCTCTATCATGGTATACAGTTTGGGGCAAATATCAGTGCTTAAGAACTCTTGTGGAAAGTAATTGGAAGGGGGCTGCCAAAGCCAATGTAGAGTTAACCTATGATGGCCCAATATCTAATTTTGATTATATTGACTATTTGATTGCGTGTGCCAATTTTGATGCTTTTATCACGAAATGCACAATGCCCACAAATTCTGCCACTAAGCCGTTACACTATAAGGACAAATATTTATCTGGAATGGAAATGTCAATTTACTTAAATACATCAAAGGTTTAATGTGTTTTGCCTGAAACTTTACTAATTTATTTAAAAGTAAACATCATCGGTATCCAAACATATATGATGGAAAACGATAAGGAATGAAGTAATGGGAATTACAAAGCCTATCGGTGTGATTTCATTTTGATTAAGCTCAAGCGATTCATAAGCTGAAGAAGGATGTTTCAGAATCATATTGGTTCCAAAAAATAAATTATTCGTCTTAATATGAAGCACTGTTTCGCTTTTTAATTAATTTATATTCGTCGTATAAATATTCAATTCACACCATTGCAAAACGTTATCATATATACAATCTTATTTAACACAAAATGTAGTTGACTGATTCGATATGAATTTAATTTGTTCTTAGCTAACGCCCCTGTGTTCTAGATCAATATTGATTTATATGATTTACTGTGTATAGTAAATGCGAAGCAATAGGGAACCGTTACATTATATGACATCCTTAGCTCGTTGTGACAATATTTTCATAATCTTTCCAGTATTTTACTCTCGCATACACTTTACAATAATCATGCATTACCTAAGCTATATCTTACTAATTTATCGTTTGTATTTTCTCAAGACGTATATATTTTACCGAAAACTATTAATTATTCACCATGCCATTATTAAGAAAGAATCAGGTGCGATGAAGAGTAGAATGGGAGAGTGAGGGAAGGGAGAAAGGAAGGTTAGAGGAAATGCCAGAGAACTAAATCAGGGCAGGAAAGAGAGAGAGAGAGAGAGAGAGAGAGAGAGAGAGAGAGAGAGAGAGAGAGAGAGAGAGAGAGAGAGAGAGAGAGAGAGAGAGAGAGAGAGAGAGAGAGAGAGAGAGAGAGAGAGAGAGAGAGAGAGAGAGAGACGAACGGGAGACTGAGAAATGGAATGCATAAGAAGGTGAAGGATTAAGAAAGTGAACGGGGGAACTGGGAAGGAAGGGCAAAGCACTAATTACTAAAGGGCACAATAAAGGCAATAATGTGAAGGATTAAAGGGCAGAGAATGAAGGCCAAGGCGTTAAAGGCTAAGAAAGGTAATGCAGACAAGCAATCTAGAAAACATAAACATGGATTAATTAACCCTTACTGTACCGGCGAGGTCTTCTTGATTTAATTTCAGCTACGTTTAGACGATTTTATGAAGCTTTGGAAGGATATATGGTAGCTAGAAGGATGAATCGAGATAGCCTGTAGCCTTTTAATTCGCAGACGTCCTTCCTAGGCTGAATAATATCGTCTAATAGTTGCCAGATTATAATGAAAACGATGTCCCTGCGGTACTGTATGGGTTAAGAGAGCAAGCACACAAAGTTATTTACACCGAGTGGTTGATAAAACAGAACACTTGACTTAGGATTATTAAATACAGATACTGAAAGTCGTTCAAAATGGAAGTAAAACTAAATATACACAAAACAACAATGCCTGCAAAAACCCCATTATTACTAAGAAAGCATAAGGAACTTTATTGCAAATACAAAGGTAGAGTGGAGTACAAATTAAGTTTAAGGCGGGTGACCTGCTTTTTGTTATTTCTGTCCTTTTCTCTCTTCCTCTGGCTTGTATCCATTCAGCCCCATTCATCCACCTATTTTAAGACGTTTATCCCCATCTAGGTGTCGATTTCTTCCTGGCGAGCGATAGCGAGCCAGCATTATATGAAGAAATCCGGCTTCGCCGGAGACATTTTTCTATCGAAAAATGTACAAATTTAGCCTGCTGTCAAACAAAAATAATAATTATACTGACTCGCTACCGCTCATCAGTAAAAAATTGACACCTGGATGGGGATAAACGTCTTAAAACAGTAGGCTGAATGGGGCCAAATGGATACAAGCCAGAGCAAGATAGAAAAGGACAGAACAAAAACAGGTCACCCCCCTTAATACATAAGAAACAAAGGGCATGATACTGCTGAACCAAATTAAAGTACAGTCGCGCTAAAAGTCATGTTACAGCTGTCATTACGTTTGGCTTGTTCTGTGCTGTATTAATGTCTGTCAGATGTTGAATAGGGTGGGTTAGTGTAGGAACATGTTTTGTATATTTCACTCGATATGAAGAAATGAAGCTTATATTTTGCTGATACCAATTATTGATCAAAACATACTTGGTGCCCAGACATCACTTATTAGCGCGACTGTACATTCTAGGACTTTACTGTTCAATCGTGGCCTTTGGTTTTCGAAGGTATCCCGAACTGTATCGAATCTTGTCATTAAGGGGGGATGGGCCGGTTTTCTGGACCACTTTCTCCCTCATCTTTAGCCCCATTAGTTTTCAGATACTAAGATGTTTGTCCCATTAGTTAGTCGATTTTAAGACCTTTCGCCCCATTTCGTCGTCAATATTTAGACCTTTCGTGCTCTTCAGGTGTCGATTTTTTCCCTGGCGAGCGATAGTGAGCCTGTAATGTTGGAAGAACCGTTTTTCTACCGAAAAATGTACAAATTAATCTAAAAGGAGCATCTAATGGATGTTTTTTAAATTTGGTGGAGGTCTAGGGAGGAAACCAGAAAAATAATGAATACATGCAAAAACCTCCCAAAAAGTGCTTTTCCAAATATATTGATTTTGGAGGTTCATTTAAGGGGGAGGTAGCTGCTTTTTCTCCCTCATGTTTAGTCCCATTTCCTTTGAGATTTTAAGACGTTCGTTCCATTAGTATGCCGACTTCATTTGGACATGGATAATCGATCTCTCTACTTCTATCTTTTTAAATGTAAGGAATTAGTTAAATTAGACAACTTCTGCGTCTCGGTTATATATAAGAACAAAACTACGCCCCACTACACACCTAAACACCAACAGGATTCGCTTAATGTAATTAATACTCGCTCTCTCTCTCTCTCTCTCTCTCTCTCTCTCTCTCTCTCTCTCTCTCTCTCTCTCTCTCTCTCTCTCTCATCACAATAACCCTGAGACACGCCACCAAGGAGGTCAATGCTTTTACTTGGATTACCTTTACAATTCCACCACCCCATATTTTGTTTTCTACTGGAAAACGCATTTATTAGGCTTGACAAATAAATGAATAGACCTTTCTAACCCGAGAGTGAACCATTATTCAGTCAGCTAACCTAGAAGTCGCTATATGTCTCTCCTTCAATCAAACGGAATATTATATAGACAGGACAGCCTTAAGGGGAGGATTTTAGTGTGTTTCCTAGACTTCCATCAAGCTTGAAATTACACCCCCACGACCCCCTTTCAAGATAAATTTGTACATTTTTCGGTAGAAAAATTTCCCGGCCAAAGGCCGGTTCCTCTTAGATTACAGGCTCGCTATCGCTCGCCAGGAAAAAATCGACACCTAAATGGGACGAAAGGTCTTAAAAGTGACATAAATGGGATGAAAGTTCTTAAAATCGCCAAACTAATGGGGCGAACGTCTTAAAATCTCAAAAGCAATGGGGCTAAACATGAGGGAGAAAGGGGTAAAGAAAAAAAAATCCCTCCAGTGGAAATCTGCCCTTAACTTTCTTTTGCACGTAAATACATAATGGAGTCGGAAATAGTACTCCATTTAGACATTATGATGATTAATATTATAGATATGGTCCCTGAGCTCGTTTAAGGGAGCCCACCTCGCTTTTTTTTTTTTTTATCTTTCTCTTCCTCTCTTTGGCTTGTATCCATTTGGCCCCATTCAGCCTACTGTTTTAAGACGTTTACCCCCATCCAGGTGTCAATATTCCCCGCGAGCCAGCCAGCATATATATATTTTTGTTTTTACAGCAAGGTAAAATTGTACATTTTTCGATAGAAAAATGTCTCCGGCGAAGCCGGATTTCTCCATACAACGCTGGCTCGCTATCGCTCGCCAGGAAGAAATCGACACCTGGATGGGGATAAACGTCTTAAAACAGTTGGCTGAATGGGGCCGAATGGATACAAGCCAGGGAAAGAGAAAAAAGGAGAGAAAGATAAAGAAAAGCCCGTGACCCCCCTTAATTAAACCTTATAAAGTAATTAACTATTGTCATGGTTTCCTGCCAGTGCTACCCATCATGCAACCAATACCTGCCACTGTCATTATATTCATTAGGTTCAGTACCGGTTTATATATATATATATATATATCCCATTCAGTACCGGGGACGTTCTTTTCATCATATTCTGGCATAACATTGGACGATGTTATTCAGCTAAGGAAGGACCTATAGCAATAATAAGACTTCAATCAATCTCAACCAACCCTTTTATAACTACCACAGACCCTTCCTAAGCTGCTTAGTATCGTCTAAATATAGCTAGAATAAGAAATAATACACGTCCCTGCTACTCAAAGGGGTAGATATATATATATATATATATATATATATGCCTATTCAATTATATTTTACTTTCCGTTCCACCCGAGTGACCCACCGACCTTCTATCTCCCTTAATTGGCCAATCAACCCTATATATCCCTTATAATATATACGGGCATACAGTACACTATTTCCTGTCCCCTATATAGTACAATAGCTGCCTATCTCAATTGTCCTTCCTTCCTGTCCGTGTGGCTGTCGGTCTGTTTGTGTACAGTCGGTAAGAATTCCAACTGGCCCAAGGCTCCTTATATTTGTGAAATGTAAGCTATTTACAAATATATAAATGAGAAATGCAAAAGTCAAATGAACAAACTAGTGGGTAGGATAAGTCTGCATATATTATTTGCCATTACTCTACTGCAGTGGTCTTCATTGCGCGGCTCGCGAGCTTCGCAATGACTTGATTGGCGGTTCGCAAGAGAGGAGAGAGAGATAGAGAAAATTCATCAGTAATCAGAGAAAAGTCCAAAGTATTAGATATAAATTGCATCATTATGCTGTATCAGACGTATCACTTAATACAATTGCTAATGGGAATAGGCCTAGTGGCTCTGGCAATTCTTTACTTTTCATAATTATTCAACACAAAGAGAAAAGGAGAAAAGAGAGAGCACCCATTATACAGGAATGATGTGAGAGAGAGAGAGCGAGAGAGAGAGAGAGAGAAAAAAAAAAGAACGCGCCTTCTGTACAGGAACTGTACCTGTGGGTTACGTAAGTTCAGCGCTCGGCGGCCCATACTCGTTTTATTAAGCCTCTCCGACATATGACGCGATGTTGAGCCTATTGGGGATACTTTAAAACCTTTGTTACCATCAGGGGTATTTAGAAACCTTTAGTTTAGTTACTTCAACCTCTGCAGTTGTCTTTGAGTTAGCTGTGGGCAGAAAACTAATTTTGGAGAGGTAATTATAAGAGTGAGAGAACTCTATTTCGTATTGCTAATCTGGAAACCTCTGCGTCATACGTGCGTGAAAGGGTTAACACCACATCAGAACAGTGGGTTATGGTGCCTCGTAAATTAGTGTTATTGTATGAGAAAAAGACTGTTTCGGTATATGCATGACATGTATGGACCTAAACTCGTATTCTTACAAATTCAAACGCTGTACTTTCCACATTTGGTTATTTGTTCACCAATTTGTCGTAGGCCTATTCCTGGCAGTGAATTAACCAGGCTATAATCAAAATGGACAAATGTATTATAAAACGTAAGCACACAAAAGAAGATGAACCACCAGAAATACAGCCTTCTACAAGTGAATCATATGCATCGTGTGTGAATCCTAACACGAATAGCAGTGACAAATTACAAGTAGGCTACCGCATGGAGAAAGTAAAAGAACAGCTGGCTCATTTCCGGTCATCACAACATTAAATGAAAGTATTTATTTTTTAAATTTATATTACCAAAGTCAAGAATTTCAATATAATTTATTTTTACTAAAGAATGTCCATATATTTTGTTTTTAATAAAGAATTTCAATAAAATAATTATTACTAGTCTTGTTCTATAAATATGTGGCAATGGAAACTCACAAAAATATGTAATTTAGTTCCTATATACTATATATTTGTTTCTGCTTATCCTTGTGGCTTATTTGCCTAATGCGGCTCTCACTCTGAATATGTCCTGAACTTTTGGCTCTCTTGACAAAATTAGTGAATAACACTGCTACTGTATAAATACAATCATTAAAACCTGGCCAACTGGAAATTTCGTCGGGTGGACTATCGTTAAAAAAAAATATCCTTACGAAAGTGACGCAAGTAATTTTGACCCATTTACGACGAAATGTGGAAAACATCAACACGCGCGAAAGGCTCTACATATTGTGGGAGTCCCGGGCTCACTCGCGAGAGTAAGGATACTTTTTTGAACGATAGAACACACAAAGCATCTGTGTTTGTGCTTTACCTTTGCCTGAATGTGTGTGTGTGTGTGTGTTTGTGTTGTGTTTATGATTTGTCCACATTGGTTAGCCTGGCTGTCTCACGTGCGTCTGTAGCGGATAATTTGTTCCGACGACCTGTTCTCCATTTCTGTCTTGATAGCATAATGCATAAGTGCGCGGAATTTCGGTGTGAGTGTCCTAGGTTCGAGTGCCACATGTATTTGTTGATTTCATTAATTGAGTTTAGAAATGAAGTTGGTTGGTGAAAAAATATAATTGTAAAATACCGCTTTGTCCGAATTGAGGCCACACGAAAAATTCCCACCACTAAATTCCTACCTATAAAAAAGTACGAAATCTGCCGAAATGTCTCCAAAAAATGCTAATGAAAATTGAATACAAAAATGATCTTGTGACCCCGCCTGCATTCCTCGTCTTTCCTCTCCTCTGTGTTGACCTCCGAGGAAAGCAGTGACCTCGCTTGACCTGGTAACCTTTAACAATGGAAATCGAGAGGGAGGCACAATATTTTTCACAATCTAAGCGCTCTTCTCAGTTTCCGCTATTAAGGGGAGATGGGTAGTTTTTTGGGTCACCCTTATTCCTCATGTTTAGCCCCATTAGTTTTGAGACTTTAAGGCGTTAGACCAATTAGTTCAGCGATTTTAAGACCTTTCGTCCCATTTCGATGTCAATTCTATTACCTATCGGCCGGAACAAGTTTTCTACCGAAAAATTTACAAATATATCTTGACGGGGGGGGGGGGGGGGGTCCAGGGATGTGTTTTTATGTTTAAGGGATGTCTAGCAAGGAAACTAAAAATATATATGAATACATTAACTAATAGGCCAAAAAAGCAAACTAATGAATATGAATAAATTAATTAATAGGCTAAAAATAGCGGCCTCTGCCCCTTAAATAAGAAAGGCGAGAGGTATTACATGGACATTGTAAGCAATACCTTTGACAATTATTATTGCATAACTCATTTAAAGCCTGATACTTCTTTCCTTAGGACAGTTTATAAATAATTCAAAATGTGTTTATTAATGACCAAAGTTTAATCAGAGGCTTTTGAAAATGATTGTTTAATAGCAATGAAGTCACAGGTATGATATCAGTATTTGTAATGCAGGATCTAACCCAAATAACTAAATAGACAATAACAAGTGTTTGAGATTATAAGACGTTCGGCCCATTAGTTTGGCGATTTTAATACCTTTCGCCCCATTTCGTTGTCAATTTTAAGACCTTTCGTACCATTTACTGTAGGTCTCGATTTTATCCTGGCAAGTGATAGCGAGAAAGTGTGACAATATCAATATTTCGGGTAGAAGTCACGTCGGGATACATGTAGGTATGTTAGATTAGTTATGGCATTAATTATATATATAAACATTCCGGCTAGGTCCATAATTTCCACGGATTAGTTTTTCGAGCCAGTGGGAGTCGAGGTACACACACACACACACACTCTCTCTGTCTCTGTCTCTGTCTCTGTCTCTCTCTCTGTCTCTCTCTCGGATGTTTTCTCTTCACACACACACACCGTTACGTACGTTTACAGTTTCACTTTCCACGTTGTTCCCTCCAGGGTAGTCTATATACCTCCTGGCCTTCCTCAATAGACCCGTGGTTTATACTGTATATCTCAAACTACTTAACCCTTTGAGTACCAGCGACGTGTCTTGATTTTTATTTTCCTAGCTATATTTAGGCGATATTATGAAGCTTAAGAGGCATCTGTGGTAGTTAAAAGGGTTTGTTGAAATATGTTGAAGCCTTATTATTACTAGAGGACTTTCCTAAGCTTAATAAACTTGTCTAATGATTGCCAGAATATAAATTAAAAGGATGTCACCGGTACTGAACGGTTTAATATTTGTTTTAATATTTGTGTCCTTGATAGTACGTGTCTCGTTAGACTTGTATATATGTGTGTGCGGAGAGAGAGAGAGAGAGAGAGAGACTTAATGATCATGACAAAATCGTGCACAGACCATTTAGAAGAATTAACCGGCATAATAATATACTGAGCGACTGAAGACGAAAACAGTGACTTATGTTTTCAGACGGTGTAGCCAAGGTTAATAAAGAGTAACCCATGACACTTAAGGGGGTAGTGCTTGGTTTCTTGTCTATATACAGTATATATATATAATATATATATATATATAATAGGATCTTCGTTAGACCTCCATCAAGCTTTAAAAAAAAAAAAAAAAAAAAAAAAAAAAAAAAAATCCTTTTAAGATTAATTAGTACATTTCATGGTCGAAAAATGTCCAGACCGAGGACCGTTCCTTCTAAAATTAGTGCCTCGCTATCACTCGCCATGAAAAAATCTACACCTAAATGGCACGAAAGGTCTAAATATTGACAAAGAAATGAGGCGAAAGGTCTCAAAATCGCCAAACTAACGGAACGAACGTCTTAAAATTTCAAAACTAATATGCTAAACATGAGGGACAAGAGGGTCCAGAAAAAGCTAGTACCTCCCCCTTAACCGACTTTGTTTTATTATTAAGACAAGAATACACTATTGCAGTGGAGTATAATTGTATTGAATATCGGATATAATGTGTAAAGATTTGCTTTGCCAGAGTTTAATCTTTCTGATACAACTAAAGACTCGAAATTTTAATCCTAGGCCCAATCTATTCGAGTGTTTTGTCTTTCTTTATTTTTCCAAGTTTTGGTTTCCATGCAATGAAATTCTAACGCCATATTAGTGAGCCATGCACAGTTACTTTGCCTGGTAAATTCTTCGTAAGGTGAATGACTGTTACCAGGACATTGAATAAATATTTCAAGTGGGCACATTTACCCTCACCTGAGACTCTATTCTGTGTTGACAAAATCGAGAGGTGGTAGCTAGAACAATACCTAATTGTTATGGATGTAAACTAGTCAGGAATATTGAGAAAGAGAAGAGTGTTTTATTTACATTTATCGAAACAGGAAATGATAGGTAACCGCACCATGTAAGAAATACAAACCCACATTGGATTAGTATACAAGACAATAAATAATGGAATATAGTAAAGGAAACACACATTATGAGGGAAAACACCTGCACAATATAATACAATAGATGAATCACAATAGATATGTACATTATATGCAAGAGCTGACAAGTGAAAGACCAAGGACTGAAGGTGGAAGGGAATACAAACCAGAGACAAAGCCAAAACAAATAACTAAGACAAAGTAAGGGAGGGGAGAGAGGAAGGAAGAGGAGAAAGTAACCATCTCTTTGTTTGGACGCCATTTTGGGGGACGTAAATACCAAACAGAGGGATGATGTTTTCGTTTTGATCATGTAGAATATAGTGAAGATCCAAGGACCAAACTATATATCCTGAGTCAGAATAGCCGAATATGTTAAGGGTTTTTATTATATTAATTTTGTTGTTACCCCCTTCTTCATAATGTTGAGCCCTATTGTGATTTGATTATTTTAAGACCTTTCAGGCAATTTAGGTGTCAATATTTTCCTGGCGAATGAAAAGCGAGCATGCAATTTAGAAGAGGCCGTCGCAAATCTGAATGTTAGGTTAAAGCAAGGGTGTGTGATGTCCCCATGGTTGTTTAATATATATATATATACAGTAGATGGAGTCGTGAAAGAAATACAAGGAAGACGAGTGGATGTTGGTGTACCGCTAAAAAGGGAAGGAAATAAGTGGAAGTTGCCTGTACTGCTGTTTGCGGAAGATACAGTTCTGATGAGCGATAATAAATGGGAGTTGCAGGGTCTGGTAAATATGTTTGGAACAGTGTGTGAAAAATGAAACTTGAAAGTAAATTCGGGAAAGAGTAAGGTTATGGTCTTTGAAAGGGGTGCAGTAACAGAGTGTGAGGTGAAGTTGAATGGTCAGGCTATTGAGAATGTCAGCTCATTTAAGTATTTTTTGGCAGTGAGTTGAGTAAAGATGGGAGTATGGAGGAAGACGTGGGGGAGAGGTTGCAACAGGGGAAGAGGGTTGTAGAAACACTGAAAGCAGTAACAAGAAATAGGGTGGCCAGGATGGTAGTAAAGGAGTCCTTGCATGACAGTGTGGTATTCCCAACATTGACGTACGGGAGTGAAGCATGGACGATGTTGGAGAGAGACAAACCAAGAGTGAGACGGGTGGAAATGAGTTACTTGAGAAATGCATGTAGAGTTACATGGAGGGATAGACAAACAAATAAGGAAGTACGAGAGCTGTGTGGTGTGGATCTAGATGTGCTGGAAAGTGTGAAAAGGAACACCTTAATTGGGATGGTTTGGCCATGTAGAATGTATGGGAAGCGAGAGAATGACTAAGAGAGCATACGAGAGTGAAGTAGAAGGACAGAGAGGGAGAGGTAAACCGAGAGCGTGGTGGAAGAATGAAGTATATGCATGAAAGCGGTGCTGGATGGGAGGAGAGGCGTCGACTAACTGGGGACAGAGGTGCATGGGGGCGATTCATTCGTTTCCATCCCTTCGGGGATCACGGCATCCGGCAATAGATAGATAGATTTTATATAAGTATACCGGTTGACATGAAACTATGCATTACATCGTGTATTTTATTAGCGAACGTATGTGTGTTGATTTTACTGAAAAGCTTTCTATGCGTTATAGGAGTATTAAATATATGAGTGTTAAGATAGGCTAATAACACCAATTGTCACCAATATGGCGGAGGTTGGCCACACACCAGGGTACCTTAGGAAGAGGGGAACTAGGAAAGACAAACCCCGTATGTAAATTTGAGACGGGCGGAGGTTAGTGGCGATATTTTTTGTGAAGTGGCAAGGGGAGGTCAAGAATGTTTACCTGTGACTCGGCACATTCAGAGAGAGAGAGAGAGAGAGAGAGAGAGAGTACAAAGGAGTACAAAGGAAATCAAGCAACAACAGGTCTAGTGACCCTTCTAGGCTGCTTGTCCTCCAAAACACTGAGGATCAAGTGTCCAAACAGAGAGAGAGAGAGAGAGAGAGAGAGAGAGACAGAGAGAGAGACAGAGAGACAGAGAGAGAGGGAGACAGAGAGAGACAGAGACAGAGAGAGAGAGAGAGAGAGACAGACAGAGACAGACAGAGAGAGAGAGAGAGAGAGAGAGAGAGAGAGAGAGAGAGAGAGAGAGACAGAGAGAGAGAGAGAGAGACAGACTGAGACAGAGACAAAGACAGAGAGAGAGAGAGACAGACTGAGACAGAGACAGACAGAGAGAGAGAGAGAGAGAGAGAGAGAGAGAGAGAGAGAGAGAGAGAGAGAGAGAGAGAGAGAGAGAGAGAGAGATTGAGCACAGGGGCACATTACAAGCAAGATAAGCTGGGTCAAGGGGAGAGAGAGAGAGAGAGAGGGGAAAATTATGTCACAGGAGGCACGAGGAGGTGAACGATGAAAGTGTGAAGAAGAATTATGTCAGTGAAAGTACAGTTTTAACCCTTTCACTACCGAGGTAATTTGTTGTTCTTTCAGCTATATCTAGACGATTTTATGCAGCTTAGGAAGAATCTGTGTTAGTAAAAACGAGTAATTGAGATAGTATGAAACCTCTTAGAAGCCCTACATCCATACAAAGCCGCAAACATCGTCTAATAATTACCAGAATATATTTAAAAAGTCGACACCGGTATAGAAGGGGTTAAGGAGAACAATGTGGAAGGCGGGGAAATGCAGGAACGAAATAAATACCTGCACAATTAAATATATAAGTAATCCAGGAATAATTAGACCAAATCGCAGAAAGACCAATCTAACAAACTTTAGATAAATATATACAATAAAGCCAGATACTGCAGAACATCCAACATAGCCTCACATTACAGAACACAATATTATGGGGAGCTGGGTCTTTATTTTGTTTGTATTTTTTTTTTTTTTGTATTTGGCTCTTAATTCAATTAGTCTTTTATTTTTTAGTTTCTTCACTAGACCTCTATCAAGCTTAGACCCCCCCCCCCTAGACCCCACCCCCCCTCTTTCAAGCCCTCTTTCATGATAAATTCATACATTTTTCGGTAGAAAAAATTTCCCGGCCGAAGGCCGGTTCCTCTTAAAGTATCAGGTTCGCTATCGCTCACCAGGAAAAAATCGACACCTACAGTATATGGCACGAATGGTTTTAAAATTGACAACGAAATGGGACGAGAGGTGTTAAAATCGTCAAACTAATAGGCCGAACGTATTATAATCTCAAAACAAATGGGGCTTAACACGAGGGAGAAAGAGGAACAGAAAAACGACCCTCTCCCCTTAAGGTATAGGTTTCAATCTATCTCATAACAATAATGATACGGACAGGTTTACTGGGGAGATTGTAGACCCCAATCGGGCAGGGTAATACCCAGGGGAGGCCTCGTAGGCATGGGATGAGGAGTTGCTGGAACTCCTGTTTCATTTGTCTGGCTTTCCTTACTGTTTCTCTTTGTGTCTCACCTACACATATAGTAATCCAGCTAGCTCTCATAAACACCGTCTCCCCCTATTCATTTCACTACGCCATACTTCTTTCCAATGCACACATACAATACACTCTTAAAATAGCGACTATCACTTAACTTTGGTGGGAGACACTTGTCACACACACCTTTACCTTTTGTTTCCTTCATACACATAACAAATAATGGCATTCTAATAAAATGAAGCAAGGGAAACTGTCAGAAAAGGCACAATATAAACGATAAAAATGTGAAGAAAAATTATGTTAGTGAAAGTACACGTATGAGAACAATGTGAAATGTATCAAAACAATTATTGCAAATACATAATAAACACCTTCACACATAAATATAGAAAAAAACGCAGAAGGAAATTAATAAATATTGCAACAAGTTATAGTGTAATGCCAGATGTTGCAGGACAAATATATATATACCTGTATAATAAATATTAAAGAAAAAGGCTTAATTTAGACACTGCAAAAATAACTATTCTAATAGAATTAAAAAATAATGCCAGATATTTCAGAAAAATAATAAAGCCAGGGAGTGAGAGGAGGGAGATACTTTTTGTTTATATAGGGGACACTATGCCAGAAGGCTCATTATAAACGAAAGTGTGAAGGAGAATAATGTCAGATGGCAGAAGGGGTGGGGGAGGGGGTCAGTGTGAAAGTCGTCAAGGAAGTGGTGGAGGGAAAAACTAATTTATAAAATATGATGGGGAAGTTATTATACAATGAATCAGTGCAGAAGATGAACAATTGAACCTCTTATAAAAGCACAATTTGAAGTTACCGAACTCAAGTATTACAGATGACCAAAGAAAGGTAAATACATAAATGAACTTATTAAATAAATATATATATAATAAAACCTATGCCCAATGTTACTTAAAAATATGCTAGATACTGCAAAAACTCAGCCAGGCACCTCAAAAGAAAGGTAACCTTATAATTTAGGGGAGGTGTGGTGGAGTGGTCATGCCACTGGATTGGTAATCCAATGGACCCTGGTTCAAATCCCGATATGTCAATGGGAAGATATTATTGGGATTGAATTTGTGCTGTACCTAGTATCAGTGCATTACCACAAAGCCCACCGAAATGCCAAAAAAATACCCTCATTGTTCCCTGATTAAATAACACTGTATGAATATTCCCATATTCAAAATATGTTACAGGGGGACAATGCCTAGTGAGTTCACTGCTCAATAGGTGGTGTTCTGAGAGTGAGGGTCTGAGTCTGGAGGGTGAGACGGTGAAGCACTTGAGCGAAGCAACCAGCCGCTTCAGAGATGGAGCTGCTTTGAGCCATGATGGATGCTTCACATGTCTCACTCCCCAGGCTGGAACAAGACCTCACGGGCTTCACCGTGTTGAGCGGTGGAATGTACAGGCTCTCAGCCTATGCCCGAGAGGGAGTAGTTGGAATATAGAAAAAAAAAAAAAAAAAAAAAAAAAATGCCACGTATTACAAACAAATATATATATATATATATATATATATATATATATATATATATATATATATATATATATATATATATAGAGAGAGAGAGAGAACAAATGCCAGATGTTGCTGAAAAGTAAGAAAAAAATATTGCTGACAAATATAATATGCAGCTATATTAAAGATAAAGGTAACTTATAATTTGCCCCAAATATATATATATATATATATATATATATATATATATATATATATATATTATAAATATTTGTATTATTCTTTATTATATATTTTTTTTTACAGTGTGTTTGTGTATTTTGCATGTGTTACGTGTGAATAAGTGCGTGTGTGTGTGTAGGTGTGAATGTGTGAGCGTATATGCCTGTGTGCGTATGGCTAATGGGCGTAACCGGATGAACAGTGTGGACAAAGATTAATGAAGACCCTTTACAGATAACCAAAACGCTGGCCACCTTTCTGCAATTAGTTCCGGGGTGGTATTTACAAACCCTTTATGATATCATTAGTTTGACTTTATTCTCATATTTGATTTGTAAATAACCACATTATATATATATATATATATATATATATATATATATACAGTATATACCGGTATATATATATATATATATATATATATATATATATACTGTACATATACTGTACATATATAATTGGATATGATTTATCTTAAAAGGTCGATAGAAAAACAAAATGATTACTATTCAACTGATACTTCATAGATTAAATGCCAATAAGATTAAAAAAAAAAAAATCTCTCTCTCTCTCTCTCTCTCACGATCAAAGGTCGTGTCCCACCTCCAAAATGTAAACAATAATTTTCTCTTTTATTATTGTCCCTCCTTGAACATAAACAAAGCTCAATCATTCAAGCTCTATTTGAATTGTATTAATATTCAAGCTTTATTTGAATGGTATTAGTATTAAAGTTTTATTTGAATTTTATTATTATTCCAGCTTTATTTGAATAGTATTAATATTCAAGGTTTGTTTGAATGGTATAAATGTTCAAGCTTTATTTGAATAGTATTAATATTCAAGGTTTGTTTGAATTGTATAAATAATCAAGCTTTATTTGAATGGTATTAATATTCAAGCTTTATTTGAATGGTATTAATATTCAAGCTTTATTTGAATGGTATTAATATTCAAGCTTTATTTGAATGGTATTAATATTCAAGCTTTATTTGAATGGTATTAATATTCAAGCTTTATTTGAATGGTATAAATAATCAAGCTTTATTTGAATGGTATTAATATTCAAGCTTTATTTGAATGGTATTAATATTCAAGCTTTATTTGAATGGTATTAATATTCAAGCTTTATTTGAATGTTATTAATATTCAAGCTTTATTTGAATGGTATTAATATTCAAGCTTTATATGAATGGTATTTTCCTCTGTGCAACTCTCCAACCCAAGAGTGAAACGTTACTCTGTCTTTCTTCTATTCAACAGCTGAGCTTTGGAACTCTCTCTCCCAGAATCTGTCTTTCCCTCCTCCTATGAGTTAAATTGCTTCAAACTCCGCGTGTCCAGGCATTTTGGCTCGAACGTCCCTTGATTTTGGCCCTGTCACTCTCTCAACTCTGGGGAGGCACTCGCTACATGCAGTTCTGCCTTTTTGTCTCCCTCACTCATATAGAAAAAGCAAATCTACAGTATATATATTAAGAGCGCAACATAAAGAACTACCGGACACCCATACTCGTGTGGAAGAAAACGCCTACATCCACATTATTGACATTTAGGTACAACATGACCACCAGAGGGGTTCCTAAGAGATAAGAGGGAAGGGAGGGGGGGGGGGGTCATCATTCCTTATAGGTGACTCACGGAAGCCAAGGAGGGATATCGAGGTAGTGTTTTTTCTATTTGATTATGTCTATGTATTATTTATTTACTTTTTCACATTAAGTTTCTTATTTCTAGCCGGCACTTTCCACTTAAGACAATTTCTTTCGTTTCTCATCTACATCATACAGATCTTAAACATATTATTTGATATTACCTTTCGCTTTCTTTTCTTATCTTTTTCGTTAAGTTTCAATTGAACATTAACTTTATATTCGTATTTGTTAGGGTCCTCGACACATTATTTTTATCAGTATAAAATTCACTTTCTTTCCTTATCTATCCAACCCTTAAGGGGAGATGGGCTGGCTTTCTGGTCGGGGGTTTCTTCCTCATGTTTATCCCCATTAGTTTTCAGATTTTAAGATGTTTGTCCCATTAGTTTGTCGATTTTAAGGCCTTTCGCCCCATTTTTTTGTCAATAGTAAGACCTTTCGTGCTATTTAGGTGTTGATCTTTTTCCTGGCGAACAATAGCGAGCCTATAATTTTGAAATATCCGTTTTTCTATCGAATAATGTACAAATTAATCTAGAAGGGGGATCTAATGGATTTTGTGTTAAGTTTGAAGGAGATCTCGGGAGGAAACTAAAAAAATAATATACGTATGAAGTAATCGACCAAATAATATACGTATGAAGTAATCGACCAAATAATATACGTATGAAGTAATCGACCAAAACGTAAACCCTTCCCCTTAAACACGATAATTTGAAGTCTATGCCCTAACCATTGTTGTTTTCAATGGCGAGGACCTTGCATAAACATAAACAAGGAAGTACATATTTTCGGTTTTGTTAACTGTTTGTTAAATTTTGAAAGGGTACACGTGTAACGGGTAAGGGGAGGTGTGGTCGAGTGGGCATGCCACTGGACTGACAATTCAATTGTCCCGAGTTCGAATCCCGATGTATCAATGGGAAGATAATATTGGGATGGCATTTATGCTGTACCTAGTATAAGTGCATTACCACAAAGCCCACCGAAACGCCAAAAAAATACCCTCATTTTTCCCTGACTAAATAGCACTGTATGAATATTCCCATATTCAAAATATGCTGCAGAGGGGCAATGCCTAGTGAGTTCATTGCTCAATAGGTGGCGTTCTGAGAGTGAGGGTCCGAGTGTAGGGGTTGAGACAGTGAAGCACTGCCTTATTAAAAGGAGTGAATATTTGAGATATACCAAAGATTACGGATTATCTATATTGCCATTCAAACCAGAACTACCGGTATATATAAATCCAGAATTGAATTATGTTTGCGTGTATGTATCCTTATGTGTTTAGGTATATCCTTGTGTGTGGGTATATCCTTATATGTTTGGCTATATCCTTATGTGTGTGGATATATCCTTCATCACGTTCATCAAACTTTCCTCAAGGACCCTTCAATAGAAAGTTAACCGCTTATAACCTTTGTTTAAATCCCTGAATCATGCTCCTATCATCTGACATTAACCCCTTCAGACTCATATGACGCAGAGGTTGCCAGATTAGCAATAAGAAATAGAGTTCTCTCACTCTTATAAATACCTCTCCAAAATTAGTTTTCGGCCCACAGCTAACACAAAGACAACTGCAGAGGTTGAAGTAACTAAACTAAAGGTTTCTAAATACCCCTGATGGTAACAAAGGCTTTAAAGTATCCCTAATAGGCTCAAAATCGCGTCATATATCGGAGATGGTAAAGGAGAGACTGACCGTTTGTTTGGTCTATTCATTTATTTATTCATATATTGTTTTAGTTTCCTCCCTAGACCTCCATCAAGCTTAGACAAAAGAAACCTAGACCACCTTTCAAGATAAATTTGTACATTTTTCGGTAGAAAAATTTCCCGGCCAAAGGCCGGTTCCTCTTAAAATTGCAGGCTCAATATCGCTCGCCAGGAAATAATGGAGACCTAAATGGCACGAAAGGTCTTAAAATTGAGAACGAAATGGGGTGAAAGGTGTTAAAATCGCCAAACTAATGGGCCTTATTTTTACCACAGATCCTTCTCAAGCTGTACAAAATCGTCTAGATATAGGTCAAATAAAAAAACAATAATAAAACGTAGCCGGCACAGAAAGGGTTAACCCGTTCTGTACCGCGACGTATTTTAAAACGTTTTTCTAGCTAAATTTAGACGATTTTGTATAGCTTAAGAAGTATCTGTGGTAGTGAAATGGGTTAAGAGAGACAGTTCAAAGCCTGTAAATTGCTGGGAGGCTCTTATTAAGCTGAATATAATCTTCTAACAGTAACCAGAGTAATGTTTAAAGGACGGCACCGGCACAGAGAGGGTTAACATAACCAGAACCACTCTTGAACCCCTTCTGTACCGACGACCTCCTTTTAACTGTTTCTGGCTACTATTAGACGAATTTATTAAGTTTATAAAATACCTCTAGTAATGAACAGCTCTCTAACTACCTCACCTCATCCATTTTACTACCGTAGATCCTTCTGAAACTGCACACAATCGTCTAAATATAGCTAGAATAAAATTAGATAGACATCGCCGGTACAGATGGGGGTTAATATTGACAAATGGCAGTCGTCGTCCACCTGACCTCCTTTCCCTCCCTACCAGTTTCCCTTCCTTATATATATACCCGACACCGGTACTTCTGGGTCTTCTCTCTCTCTCTCTCTCTCTCTCTCTCTCTCTCTCTCTCTCTCTCTCTCTCTCTCTCTCTCTCTCTCTCTCTCTCTCTCTCTCTCTCTCCTGCTCTCTATACCTCCATCAAGCTTTAAAAATGATTCCCCCAAAACCTGTCAAGATAAATTTGTACCTTTTTGGGTAGATCGAAGGCCAGATACCCTTAAATTGCAGGCTTGCTATCGCTCGCCAGGATAACAATCGACACCTAAATGGCACGAAAGGTCTAAAAATTGACAACAGAAATTGGGCAATAGGGCTTGAAATCGCCAAACTGATGGGGCGAACGTCTGAAAATGTCAAAAGTAATGGGGATAAACATGAGGGAGAAGATGTCAAGAACAAAACCTTAACCCATTCTATACATTCTAGCAACTATTAGATGATTTTGTTCAGCTTAGGAAGGACATCTACCCAATCTAAGGCTACAGACTATCTCAATTAATCACTTTAGCTACCACGTATATCTTTCCTCAGCTTCATAAAATCGTCTAAATGGAGCTTAATTCAAACGTCGCCAATACAAAAGGGGTTAATGTTGACAAATCGCAGTCGCCCACCTGACCTAGTTTCCCCTCCTTATTATACAGTATACCCGACTCCGATACTCCGTTTTCTTTCTCTGTTTCCTCTTTCGTTTTCTTTCATCTATTTATTTATTTTTTCTTAGGGGGGTTTATTTTATGGTGTATATATTTGCTTATTTATTTATTTATTTTTAGTTTATTCCCTAGACCTTCATCAAGCTTTAAATATACACCCCCAAGACCCGACTTTGAGATAAATTAGTACATTTTTCGGTAGAAAAATTTACCGACCGAAGGCCGATTTCTCCTAAATTACAGGCTCGCGCTCGTTTACCAGGAATAAATTGACATCTAAATGGCGCTAAAGGGTTTAAAATTGACCAATAAATGGGGTCTTAAAATCACCAAACTGATGAGGTGAATATATTAAAATGTCAAAGTTAATGGGGCCAAGCATGAGGGAGAAGGGAGCCACCTGACCTCCTTTCCCCCCACCAGTTTCCCTACCTCGTTTACCCAACACCGATACTTAACACGGGGTCACACGCGCCATTTTTCCGTCAATTTTTACGAGCAATTGTAGTCTGGCAGCTTTATTATATAATTTTCATGAGATTCAAACTACCTAACATAATCCACCTTCGATCTAGTCTCCGATTCCCAATGCGAAAGAGCCTCAAAACAGTACGAGAAAACAACTTACTAATCGACACCACCTTAGTATTCTCTCTCCCTCTAATTTTCTGACGTTTCTTCATTATCACGATTTATCATCCACCTTCCTCATTACTTTTTCTTAACAATTTGTTTCCGTTCTTTCATGGTTCTTTAGTTCTGCGATTTAACTCTTTCAGTATCTGAGCACGCAGTTTTTAACGTTATTCTGGTTATCATTAGATGATTTTATGTAGCTTACGAAGGATCTCTAGGAATCACAGAGGTGTAATCTACCTCGGTTAACTCTCTAGCTCCCACAAGTTCTTCCTAAGCTAAATAAAATCGAGTAATAATAGCCAAAATATGCCGTCAACACGCGTCATGATCCTGAAGGGGTAAACATTGTCTGTTAATTAACACTTCTCTCACATTTTCCTATAATTATGTCCTGCTTCATCAATAGTGCGATTTAATATCCGTGTTCAGTTGTTTCTCTTATGTTTTATACTGTTTGATATCACCTTCATTAAGGGGAGGTATTTATTTTGTTCCCTAGACCTCCATCAAGCTTAAAATTACACCCCCTTGAGTCCCTTTCAAGATAAATTTGTACATTTTTCGGTAGAAAAATGTCCCGGCCGAAGGCCGGTTCCTCTTAAATTACAGGCTCGCTATCGCTCGCCAGGATAAAATCGACACCTGAATTGCACGAAAGGTCTTAATATGGGGTGAAAGTTCTTAAAATCGCTAAACTAATGGGGCAAACGTTTTATAATATCAATAGCAATGGGGCTAAACATGAGGGAGAAAGGGGTCCAGAAAAAAATCCCTCAAGTGGAGATCTCCCCTTAATACGACCAAATTGTTTGGAGTATTTCTTGTTTCGCAGTTTTTTGGGATTGCTTCTCTTTATTTCACTTTATGGTTCACTTAACTCAGTATATTTACTTCTTAACTTTACCTGTGATTATATTTACTTGTTAGCTTTACCTGTGATTATATTTACTTGTTAGCTTTACCTGTGATTATATTTACTTGTTAGCTTTACCTGTGATTATATTTACTTGTTAGCTTTACCTGTGATTATATTTACTTGTTAGCTTTACCTGTGATTATATTTACTTGTTAGCTTTACCTGTGATTAGATTTACTTGTTAGCTTTACCTGTGATTATATTTACTTGTTAGCTTTACCTGTGATTATATTTACTTGTTAGCTTTACCTGTGATTATATTTACTTGTTAGCTTTACCTGTGATTATATTTACTTCTTAGCTTTACCTGTGATTATATTTACTTGTTAGCTTTACCTGTGATTATATTTACTTGTTAGCTTTACCTGTGATTATATTTACTTCTTAGCTTTACCTGTGATTATATTTACCTCTTATTTCTACCTCTAAATTACCTCTTCTTATATTTATCTCCTCTTATAATTCCTCTTATGACCCACCTTATTTTATTTACGCAGTATTATATCACATTTCCATCTATTGCTGTATCTACTGTCATTAAGGGGAGATCTCCACTTGAGAGGGATTTTTTTCTTGACCCCTTTCTCCCTCATGTTTAGCCCCAATGCTTTTGATATTATAAAACGTTTGCCCCATTAGTTTAGCGATTTTAAGAACTTTCACCCTATATTAAGACCTTTCGTGCAATTCAGGTGTCGATTTTATCCTGGCGAGCGATAGCGAGCCTGTAATTTAAGAGGAACCGGCCTTCGGCTGGGATATTTTTCTACCGAAAAATGTACAAATTTATCTTGATAGGGACTCAAGGGGGTGTAATTTTAAGCTTGATGGAGGTCTAGGGAACCAACTAAAATACCTCCCCTTAACCCCTTCTCTACTGTCATTAAATGTGTGTTAATTATCCTCAACTTTTACATGTGCCTTATTTACTTTGTCCTTTCGCTTTGTGCCTCAAGACTCACCAAATCCACGTGAAGTTACTTTGTTTGGTAATTGTTATTGTCTTTATAAACTAATAAACGAAAGCAAAATATTCGCTAAGCATCTATGGGAGTTTGGAAGATGAAGGAATGCTTTACCGTTTAGCTTGTATGCTATATGTAAGTAAATAAGTTATTACGTTAGTGATATATATATATATATATAATGTGTGTGTGTGTGTGTGTGTATATAGCTGGATTCTTGACATAGATAATGATGAATCAGAAGACGAGTTTTATCATGTGTATAATTTCTTCTCTATTCCTATTCTCTTCCAATGTGTTGTACTTTCATCCTCGGCATTATGTCTTTCTTGTGAAGGATATCGTATCGTTCATATTCTCTTATAAACCATTTTAATTTGTTTCGTGTTATCCTTTTTTACATGTTTCCGTTAAATTCAATCCCGTTTTTTGTTATTGTCTCTCTTCTGCGGTTACCCGACGCGGCTCTTCTTTCCTAGAGTTAACTTAGTAAACAGAGACTGGGCTACTGCGGCACACTGGGAAAATAGAGGTTAAGGGGTGACTTTTGTTTTATTTCTGTTCTCCTTTCTCCCTCATGATTAGCCCCATTAGCTTTTAATATTTAAGACGTTTACTCCATTAGTATGGCGATTTTAAGTCCTTTCGCCCTGTTTATTTGCCAATATTAAGATCTTTCGTGCCAATTTGGTGTCGATATTTTTCTGACGAGCGATAGCGAGCCTATAGCTTAGGAGGAATTGGCCTTGGGCCAGGACAGTTGTCTGCCGAAAAAATTACTAATTTATCATGAATGAGGGTCTTGGGAGTGTTCTTTGTTTAACCCCTTCTGTACCGGCGACGTTTTATCAATTCTATTCTATATTTCGAAGCCTGTTAATTGTTGGAAGCTCTTTTAAACTGAATACAATAGGCTAATAGTATCCAGAATATAGTTAAAAGTACGGCTCCGGTACAGAAGGGGTTAAGCTTGATCGAGCTCTAGGGAGGAAATCCCCCCCCCCCCTTGCCTTAAAACACTACCAGTTAGCTCACTTAACCCATTCATTAGCAATCATTGTGTTTGGAAAATTGACTGTTTATTGTAAAGACAAAATATTTGTTTTTATATGCACATAGGTATTACATCATTGATTAATTTCATCATAAAATGCTTTGTATCAATAAGATTATCAACAGTAGATGCTCATATCTTAGATTAACATACACAACATTCCAATTACGGAGTTTCAACATTGTTATGGTTTCAGGCCACTGACCGAGTTACCCCTTAACTAGCCACTTCAAATCCGTTTTCTCTTATTCCACAGGTTGAACGCGTCGGGCTGCACCACATATTCCAGACCAGGTATGTTCTGATATTTTATTATCCATTTGTATGTTAGAAGTATATATTTGGATTTTGGATTATTAGACTCATTAACTATGTACCTATTAGACACTATAACCATTTACGGCCTTCAGCATATACATTGAGATTATAATAACGGTAGGGGAAGTGTGGTGGAGTGGTCTTGCCACTGGCCTGGTAATCCAAAGGTCCCGGGTTCAAATCCCGATGTATCAATGGGAAGATATTATTGGGATGGAATTTGTGCTGTACCTAGTATCAGTGCATTACCACAAGCCCACCGAAACGTCAATAAAATACCCTCATTGTTCCCTGATTAAATAGCACTGTATGAATATTCCCATATTCAAAATATGCTATAGGGGTGCAATGCCTGGTGAGTTATCTGCTCAACAGGTGACGTTGTGTGTGTGTAAGTGTGAGAGTCAGAGTGTAGGTGGTGAGACAGTGAAGCACGGGAACGAGGTGGCTTCAGAGATGGGGTCGTTTCGGGCCATGAGTGAAAACCATGCCTCATGTGAAGGCAAGATGGCAGGTGCTCGTTGTACTCTACGTGCTTCACATGTCTCACTCCCTAGACTGGAACAAGACCTCACGGGCTTCACTGTTCATTGTAAAGCGGTGAATGTTAAGGCTCTCAGCCTATGCCCGAGAGGAAGTAAGTTGGAATATAGAAAAAAACAAAAACAAAAACAAAACAAAGATAGTAAGTATGGGTGGTGTATCGTATTTATAATGCATACTATTGTCCTAAAATTTGGGTTGGGCATTTCGAGGGTTTGCATTACTTCCATGCTGTATTCCTTCTGCCTCACACTGATGGTTCAATATTACGTTTAAGGCCCTCTCCATAATATGCGTTATATATTTCCTTATCATTATATACAGTATAGCCTACCATCCTCTTTCTCTTACGTTTGGTGTATAGCTATTTATAAGTAACACCCCGTTCTTAACATCAATCATCAATTACAAACCCCAATGTACTTGAATAAACTAATTAATAAATAACAGGAATCTTAGTACCATCAGCGTGGAGAATGATAGCAATGATAAGAATGCTAGAATGGGTGAATGTGAGTGTGACAGAGTGACAGTGTGACAGAGTGTACCTTATTGTGAGACAGGAAGTGAGCGACAGGGCAGCATCCGGTACAGTCATCCGGTACACGTTATATATATATATATATATATATATATATATATATATATATATATAAAATCATAAAAGTTAGACAAATTAATGCCAACGACTGTACCCGCATGTATATAATGCCATGACCCTGTGTACCAGGCTGGATAACTTGAAACAATACGCAATGGACAACGATGCGGAGATGAGAACAGCGTAACCTGGCGTAAACCCTATAATTATTTTACTTTGCATTACATTAAGTGCCTCAGAACCCTCGATAAATTACCTGTATATAACTGCCATGGATGTGTCTGAACTGGTGTGTGTTGGTCTGATGTCTAGGTATGTAAGGAAGGCAGGGATAACCACACGAGTACTTTATCCAGCCATTATTTAACCAGCGACTGTTTTCAGGAAATATTGATGGGCTTTATTTAATTCGTACTGGCAACCAGACTTCGTTGCGTTAGATTAGGTTTTCATGAATCGCTATATGTGTCTATACTTGGGATCGAACTATGGCTAGCTAAGTGCGAATCTCAGCTTCTACCATCCTATCAAGTTAAAAGGACGGCACCATTACTTAAAGGGTTAAAATTGCCTAAAACAAGAGTGTGTTTGTGACGTCTGGATTTGTAAGGAAAGATGGAATAGAGAATATAGAGAATGATTGATCTAGTTCTATTCTCTCAAAAACCCTACGATGTTGCTAGCAAGATGTCCCGGTTATATGATGTGGAACTAGACTTACAGAATACTACTATATATTAGGTCCTTTTTTTTTTTTTTTTTTTAATTAATATAAAAATATCAATAACAAGTACAAAATAACATTCCTGCAAGCATGAATGACCGAAATATTGCTGAAAAACTATAGTCTATTCGCTGTAAGTAGGCGAGAAATCATGCCCTCTATCCTTTGTAACGCAAAAAGGGCTGGAGCAAATGGGCTGTACATTTCCACATCTATTCCTTTGACTGACTCTTCCCAAATGGTAGAAATATTAGCTCGATTGCGCTAGTCGTTTTTGAGTTACAGAGGATAGAGGTCATGATTTCTCGCCTACTTACGGCGAATAGAGTATAGTACACGTGCCAGCGGTGAGGGTGTGTCTGTGGCGTATGTTGGGACTCATGCCGGGTTGTGTAATAAGGAGGGTCAGGAGGAGTCAAGGGTAGGCGTGAATCACCTCCTATAAATCGCTGTTCTAGGAAATAACTAATGTGGTTGTCTACCGCCGTGTACTTTGAAACGGGAAACGTACGTGAACACGTACTGTACAGTCACTCATTAACATTTCGGGACCTCACCTATGCTGTTAACCCCTTCATTACCGGTGACGTCTTCTTTAATTGATTTTATCTGTTTTTAGACGATTTTATTCGGCTTCGGATGGTAGTGTGGCAATTATGAGGCTACAGACTATCGGAATTAACCCCTTTTACTACCGCAGATTCTTCCTAAGCTGCCTAAAATCGTCTAAATATCGCTGATAAAATACAACATACATTTCCGGTAGTCACAGGGTTAAGTAACACCGTTCTTAACTCCAATATCTCCCAATTATAAAAGTATATATTTGGAAACGAATTTATGAATATTTATTTTTATACATCAACTACAAAACAACATATACTATTTATTGAAAAGTAAGCTCCATCAAAAAAGCAAACCAGATAGCTAATATTGCTTAAGGGGGGTGACCTGCTTTTTGTCATTGCTGTCCTTTTCTCTCTTTCTCTGGCTTGTATCCATTTGGCCCCATTCAGCCAACTATTTTAAGACGTTTATCCCCATCTAGGTAAATTTTTCTATCGAAAAATTTACAAATTTAGCCTGCTGTCAAACAAAAATAACAAATATGCTGGCTCGCTACCGCTCAACAGTAAACAATTGACACCTGGATGGGGATAAACGTCTTAAAACAGTAGGCTGAATGGGGCCAAATGGATACAAGACAGAGAATGATACAAAAGGACAGAAAATAAACAGGTCACCCCCCTTAAAGGAAGACAACGATGGGGGGGGGGGGAGTGAGTGAGTGAGTGAGTGAGTGAGGGAGTGAGGTAAATCAGCAACCCTCCAATTACCTATGTGAACGTTTTTACTAATTTCTCCCTTATTGCCATTGTCATCTTGCACTTGCTCAATTAAGGGGAGATGGGCTGGTTTTTCTGGCATCCCTTTTCCCTCGTATTTAGCCCCATTGTTTTTTTTTTTAGATTTTAAGACGTTCGGCCGATTACGTTGGCGATTTTCAGACTTTACGCCCCATTTCTTTGTCAATATTTGTCATTTAGGTGTCGATTTTTCCTGGCGAGCTATATCGAGCTTGCAATTTTATGAGTAACCGACCGAATTTTGAAGGAGGGTCTAGGGGCTGTTTACATACAGCTTGATATGGAGGTCTAAGGAAGAAACTAAAAAAAACATAACGAAATAAAAACAATAAGAAAATTTATACGCCCATCTCCCCGTGGGGGAGCATCAAAGCGTCAAAAACTGATCCTATCATTTCATCAAATCTGCAAAAAGCTATCAATACATCAAATTTTCCAGATGTCTTCATTTTGTCAAAAAACAGTTTTTCCCCAGATCATATCAATGTGTTAGGTTAGGTTAGGTTAGGTTAGGTTAGGTAAAAAATAATTGATGATATGATATCATCCAGTCAGTTTCAGCCTTTTGTCAAATTGAAAAGGTCCAACTTTTGTTATGCTTTGAAAAGATTGGGTTTTTGATGTATTGATAGGGCTGACACCCTTGGAATAGTTTTGACGCTTTGCAGGCGCCCCCTCCCCGTAACTGGTAAAATATTCACACTTTCTTGCGTCTGCTTTGACCTTTTGTGATTGCCTTTTACTACTTTCTACTTGCGTTTCATTTCTACATATTTGCAATTAGGCTCTCGTACGTGCTGCTTCATACTAATATTGCTCTTTTTACTTTATAACCTCCGCCAACGAAGTAAGAAGAGGTTATGCTGTTGCCTCTGTTTGTCTATCTACATCAATAGCGGAGGCAGTGACATTGAAACCATTATTACCAATTAACAGAGATAGCCATGACGCCACCTTAACTACTGGTGCAACTAAAGGAAATACACTCATAAAGTGTCATGCAACTAAAATACACACAAGGAAAACACAAGCCATGAACGAATGACTACACACACACACGCACACACACACGCACACACACACACGCACACACACACACACAAACACACACACACACACACACACACACACACAGCTTAAACATACGTCATTAGCTATTAAATCTATGTCATGCAAAAACATTAACTAATGCAATTTGGATGCATAAGAGTGCATAACACAGGCTCTGAAGATATCAGAATATATATGTTTCTCTTGTTGCTTTATGATATGATAAGCAGGATTATGATAATGAATTGGTGTTATATATATTTGAGATTATTACAATCAGTGAACACGATAGTATGCGATCTTCAAAGTTCTAACTTAAAGGAATTAGAATCTACATTGCTAAAGTAAAAAACAACAAAACAAAACAATATCTATCAGTGTATTTTAACAATGTGGTGTAGTGGGTGTGGCACTCGGTCGACCACACACACCAATGTCAGTAGCCTACACCAGACAATTAACAGTTGTGGTGAGTGGCGGACCCTCAGCAACCAAGGTCACCCTACTGTACACCACTTGCGAACAGTTTATCCATTGCCGCACGGTCACAGATCCATATAGTTTCCTTACCCCCGGAGTTGATAGCAAGTTGAAAAATGGAACAGTCTCCTACATAAGTTCGGTTCTTCTCTCTCTCTCTCTCTCTCTCTCTCTCTCTCTCTCTCTCTCTCTCTCTCTCTCTCTCTCTCTCTCTCTCTCTCTCTCTCTCCTTATATTTCTTGTCTTGGCTGTCTACGATGCTCACACTCATTACAGAGAGAGAGAGATATATATATATATATATATATATATATATATATATATATATATATATATATATATATATATATACAGATACAGACAGAGATACAGACAGACAGACAGAGACAGATCATTGTGGAAAACCCTATGTTGACCTCCAGGCTGGTCATGTTACTCATCGTATAGAGTCAGCTGGCCGTGACAACAATACACCAATATATTACAGGTATACATCATTGTGTGCAGCTTATGAAGGATCTGTTGTAGTAAAAAGGGTTTAGTGAGATAGTTCGAAGCCTGTTAAAATCGTCTGTTATACAAAACAAATAGTATCCTGTCTTAAATTAAATTATAAGTATAGAGCTGGTAGTGAACGGGTTTCTTGGCATGCTAGACACAATATTATGGCAACACGAGCTTATAAGTGGCACGTATTCAAAATATAGAAACATTCCTACATAAAATACAAACTAAGAGTATATACGGTATATACGGCATTATATCGTTTTGTTAATAATGCGCTCACATTAATTTGTCATATCATTAACAAACCGATATAATGCGTAATTTTAATATTTTAACATACTTTTAGTTTGTATTTTATGGAATGAAGCATTATAGTTACATCACATTTCATTGCATTCACAATATTATGGAAATACGATCTAACGTGTAATGTAGCCTTATTTTCTGAATTATGTAGAGTCGTAAATATAGTCTATGCGGTTTCAATACTTATCATATAATTCAAAATATGATGGTAGTATGATTTAATGGATAGTGTTTGTTTTAATAAAGTTTTTTTATCGTTTGGCTATATTCGCAATATTTGTTTTATCTGGGTGTGACATTTTCCTCTAACACTATTGATTAATGTATGTATTTATTTTGAACCGACTTTTAGATTATCAACTGTTAGATTAGTTAGATTATTCAGTTTAATTTATTATAAGGAAAGCCATCTTGGTAGTCGGAACATAAGGATTTGGTTTGCCTAAGATGCAATTATGTAGCCTACAGAGTAACTTATAGTCAAGAAATCTCTAAATAGTATATACCTTATAGTTTTGTTACACATCTCCCCTAATCGTTGTAATATTTTTTGTCTTTTCATTTTTTTTTTATGTTTTTTTTCGAGTTAATAGTATTCAACGCACGTAATCCCTTTTAGCGAGTTTATTTCTCACACACCTTTTAATTGGTTTGCATTTCTCCCTCGTCATCTCAGCAACATATTAAATTGCCCACCTCTCGGAAAAGCAATTAACTGTTGACACTCGCTGGGAAAACCGCAAAAAACACATCATCCAGACTAGCACTATAAAAAAAAACTTCCTATACACACCATCGCTCAGCCTCTGTACAAATATCACCCATAAAGGAGACCCAATATTGACTGTAGCATCGTCTTTTCGCGTCTACTGTTGACTTGGTTGACTTATGTTGACTTTGTTGACTTGTGTTGAGTTCTGTTGAGTTCTGTTGACTTATGTTGACTTTTGCTCCCGGATATCCTTGCCCCTTTTTTTCGTCGTCCTCATTCGTCTCCTCCCCTCACACTCACGGCCATATTTTAGTGCTTAGTCTTTGGTCCTACGTTGTTAATGATATGTGTCCAAGTGTTAACCCTCTCTGGTATGATCCTATGGAAACCCCCCAGTCAGTGGAGCTAGGGATATCCCATTAACCCGTTTAACGTCCTTTTGATCATATTCTGGACACTATGTAGACGATTATAATAAGTTCAGAAAGGTCCTCTAGCAATTATTAACAGGCTTTGCGAACTATCTCACTTAATCCTTTGTACTACCACATAGCCTTCTTAAACTGCACACAATCATTTAACTATAAACAGGAATAACATTATAAACACGTCGCCTGTACATAAGGGGTTAAGGCGGGTCACCGGCTTTTTTGTATCTTTCTCTCCTTTTCTCTCTTTCCTTGGCTTGTATCCATTCGGCCCCATTCAGCCAACTGTTTTAAGACTTTTATCTCCATCCAGGTGTCGATTTCTTCCTGGCGAGCGAAAGCGAGCCAGCATTGTATGGAGAAATCTGGCTTCGCCGGAGACATTTTTCTATCGAAAAATGTACAAATTTAGCTTGCTGTCAAAACAAAAAATATATATGCTGGCTGGCTACCGCTCGCCAAGAAAATATTGACACCTGGATGGGGGTAAACGTCTGAAAACAGTAGGCTGAATGGTGCCGAATGGATACAAGCCAAAAAGAGAGGGAGAGTAAGAGAAAAAAAAGCAAGGTGGGCTCCCTTAAGTAAGCAACTCATTGGTGTGAAGAATCCCAGACGCACCTCCCAGGAATACTGTGAGTGTGATGACGCAAATAACACTTATGTCAATGTATGACACTCTAACATAGCGCGGTGTTGTGGTAAATGCGTCCCCCCCTTGGTCGTGAAATCCCCATTGGAATTAAACCCTAGTTAAGGGGAGTTTTTCATTATGTTTTTTTTTGTTTTTTAACCCCATTCTCCCTCGCGATTACCCCTATTACTTTGGCGATTCATGACCTTTTGTGCCATTTTGGTGTCGATTTTGTCCTGGCGAGCGATAGCGAACCTGTAATTTATGAGGAACCGGCCTTAGGCCGGGAAATTTTTCTACCAAAAAATGTACACATTTATTTCGAAGGGGGGTATTGGGGGTATCTTTCAAAGCTTGATGAAGGTCTTGGGAGGAAACTAAAAATACTAAAGTATATTAACATATAAT
Source organism: Paralithodes platypus (assembly GCA_032716605.1). Classification (NCBI taxonomy): domain Eukaryota; kingdom Metazoa; phylum Arthropoda; class Malacostraca; order Decapoda; family Lithodidae; genus Paralithodes; species Paralithodes platypus. The sequence goes on from CM064482.1 coordinate 60,915,130, forward strand.
TACAAATCTCCCCATAATTTCTGTGGATTTTTCACAAGCGAGATTTCTTATGACAAATATTATGCAGTTACAATCGAGTTATAATAACTGTAAACTATATGGCTACTGTAGTTCAAACACACGAATATATGGCTACTGTAGTTCAAACACACGAATATATGGCTACTGTAGTTCAAACACACGAATATATGGCTACTGTAGTTCAAACACACGACCTACTCGATACAGACAATATTAACCCATTCAGTACCGGTGACATCCTTTTTATTATATTCTGGCAATTATTAGACGAGTTTTATTCAGCTTAGGAAGGATGTCTACCCGTTAAAATAATCCTTTTAGCTACCATATATCCTTCCTTAGCTTCATAAATTTGTCCTTAATTAATGCAGCTGAAGTAAAAACATAAAGACGTCGCCGGTACTGAAAGGGTTAACGCTTTCGATCAGATGCCAACATTCATTATACTGTATATTATGGCATCCACCCGAATATTTTAATAAGCTTAGGGAAGGTCTCTAGCAACCCTAATGAACACTCACTCCATATCCAGAATCATTCTTTCCCTCTTCCTATGACTTAAATTGCTTCAAACTCCGTGTGTTCAGGCATTTTGGCTCGAACGTCCCTTGATTATGGACCTGTCACTCTGTCAACTCTGCGGGAGGCACTCGCTGCAAGCAGTTCTGCCTTTTGTCTCCCTCACATAAAAAAAAAAAAAAAAAAAAAAAAAAAAAAAAAAAAAAAAAAATCGTATGGGGAGAGCTGATAAGAAAAGTAAATTCAACGCTCTATGTTGGATGGGATAAGTGCTCGTATATGCAATTTGTTCATGGATTTTACATCAGCATTTACAGTATGTATATCGTTCCTATTCACTGTTAATACCAAAGTTGTCCATAGCTGGAAACTACAATACCCATATTCGAAGTTAGTACAATATTGTTTACCCTTCACTAGCGTCCGTATTCTTAAGGGGGGGTCACCTGCTTTTTTCCTCTTTCTCTCTTGTTCTGGCTTGTATCCATTCGGCCCCATTTTGCCTACTGTTTTAAGACGTTTATCCCCATCCAGGTGTCGATTTGTTCCTGGCGAGCGATAGCGAGCCAGCATTATATGGAGAAATCCGGCTTCGCCGGAGAAATTTTTCTATCGAAAAAGTACAAATTTAGCTTGCTGTCAAAATAGAATATACTGTACATATATATGCTGGCTCGCTACCTCTCGCCAGGAAAATATGGACACCTGGATGGGGGTATACTTCTTATAACAGTATCAGTATACTGAATGGGGCCGAATAGATACAAGCCAAAGAAAGAGAGAAAAGGAGAGAAGAAAAGCAGGTGGCTCCCTTAAAAATGTGGGAACTAAGAACCTGTGAGCACGTTTATTGCCCCTCCCATATACCTGTGAACGTGCCTATTGGTCCTCCCATATATCTGCCCTTCACCCCTCCCCTCACACAACACGCCCACTCATGGTTCCTTTCATCACACTTCCGCCTCAGGTTGTAATGGGTAGGGGGGTTATGCAGATTAGGTGTGGTCGGATTGGGATACGGGCTTTGCTTTATTTTGTTATTTTGTTATTTATTTATTTATTTATGTTTGTTTCTATTAATGCATTTACTTATTTTGGTTTATCTTGTACATATCTACGTTTTTTTTTAAGGGGGTAGTTCAATTAGGTTCGCAAAATTTGTCGAATTATGGTAACGGTTTTATTGTGTTGTCAATATAGCAAAACTTCAATCTATATACTCAGGCACATACCCCATAGCTGGGGGTGGCCGACTCAAGACAGAGCTTATTAAACCCTTATTCAGAAATTGAACGATGTCCAACATAGATTTCTATGTAAATTAAATCAATATTGTACTGTTGAAAATGTATCACTTAATTAAATATATGCTTAATTAATTCAGTACCAATAATGTCCTTTTAAATTTATACTGGCGGCTATTAGACAATTAATATATTAAGTCTAGAAAGGGCCTCCAGCAATTAACCGGTTTCGAACTATCTCACTTAACCTCTTTTACTACCACAGATCTTTCTTAAACTGCACAAAATCGTCTAAATATAGCTAGAATAAAATTATAAGCACGTCGCCGGTACAGTAGTAGGGGTTAATTAGGAATACAATGCATCACCTGTATTACGTATCGTTTTCACGTAAGCCCCCCCCCCCCTCTCTCTCTCTCTCTCTCTCTCTCTCTCTCTCTCTCTCTCTCTCTCTCTCTCTCTTTATCTCACCCCTTCCTGCCTGCTTGTCTGCGTGCTTCCTTTGTCCACCCAGAGCACCCTTGGGGAAAATCCTATTCATCCTCATATTCTCCTTCTTTTTATTACCCTCTTTTTATTATTACCTTCATTCCTTCTTATTATTACCTTCATTCCTTCTTATTATTACCTTCCTTCCTTCTTATTATTACCCTCTTTTCATTATTACCTTCATTCCTTCTTATTATTACCCTCTTTTCATTATTACCTTCATTCCTTCTTATTATTACCTTCATTCCTTCTTATTATTACCCTCTTTTCATTATTACCTTCATTCCTTCTTATTATTACCTTCCTTCCTTCTTATTATTACCCTCTTTTCATTATTACCTTCATTCCTTCTTCTTATTACCTTTGTGAATATTATTACCTTCATCCTTCATATTTTTTCCTGTATCCATATATTTGTTTACTCCTATCCATATATTTATATTATTGCCTTCTTCCTCTTATTATTACCCTCTTCCTTCGTATTATTACCTTCTGTCTTCTTATTACCTTGTTCTTATCCTATTCTTCTTCTTATTACCCTCCTTATATTCGTATTACCTTCTGTCTTCTTATTACCTTGTTCTTATCCTATTCTTCTTCTTATTACCCTCCTTATATTCGTATTACCTTCTGTCTTCTTATTACCTTGTTCTTATCCTATTCTTCTTCTTATTACCCTCCTTATATTCGTATTACCTTCTGTCTTCTTATTACCTTGTTCTTATTTAATTACTCAGATTCTATATTTTCCGTATTACTCTCTTCCTTCTTATTATTACCTTCTTTTTTCATATTATCATCCTTCTTTTTATTAGTTTCTTCTTAATATTACCATCTTTTGATTACTGTAATCGTATTCTTCCTATCCTCCTTATCATTACCTTCCTATCCTCCTTATCATTACCTTCCTATCCTCCTTATCATTACCTTCCTATCCTCCTTATCATTACCTTCCTATCCTCCTTATCATTACCTTCCTATCCTCCTTATCATTACCTTCCTATCCTCCTTATCATTACCTTCTTCCCCCTATTAGTCAATTGCTACTTCTTCTCCCTCTTATGGCTGCCTTCTCTCTTCCTATTATTACCATTTGTACTGTATATTAGTTAATTCCTATTTCTCTCCATCTTTTTTATTATTACATAAGAACATAAGAACATAAGAAAATGGGAGTCTGCAGAAAGCCGATTGGCCTAAGCAAGGCAGATCCCTGTCCCACACAACCCCAATTCAATTACAAAGCCCAATTATAGGCTTCACACTCTAATACCCTGAGGATCATCTTACCAAAACGGTTAGAGATTAACGCAGGATTATGGAGGTCTGCAGAGCGCTGATTGGCCCAACCCGGCTGATCCCCCTTCACACCCAACCCTTCTCGTCCATATGCTTATCTAATTTTATCTTAAAGCTCCCTACAGTTTTAGATCCCACTATAGCACTTGGTAGTCCATTCCACCCATCTACAACTCTGTTACCAAACCAATACTTGCCTATATCTTTTCTGAAACGAAATTTATCTAATTTGAAACCATTGGTACGAGTTCTTTCGCTATCACTGAGCTTTAGTACATTTGCCATGTCCCCTTTGTTAATCCCACTAACCCACTTGAACACCTCTATCATATCCCCTCTAACTCTGCGTCTCTCTAACGAATGTAAACCTAATTTCTTCAACCTTTCTTCATACGAAAGATTTCTAATATTATGGATCATTTTTGTCATTCTACGCTGTACTCTCTCCAATGAATCTATGTCCATTCTGTAATAAGGACACCAAAATTGGACAGCATAATCCATGTGGGGTCTCACTAATGACAAGTAAAGTTTTAAGATAACATCAGCAGTTCTGTTACTCACACTCCTAGAGATGAACCCGAGAATCCTGTTTGCCTTATTACGAACGCTTATACACTGTTTTCTAGGCTTCAAATCATTGCTAACAAACACACCTAGATCTTTCTCGCAGTCTGAATTTTCTAATTCTAAATTAGCTAGTTTATATTTAAAATTTGTTTGCATCTTCCCTATCTTTAATACCTTGCATTTGTCAATGTTAAACTTCATCTGCCAATTTACTGACCATTCATGTAAGGTATCTAGATCCCTTTGGAGGCACTCTATATCGCTATCTGAATCAATTGATCTCCCTATTTTAGTATCGTCTGCGAATTTACTTATCCTACTAGTTATACCTAAATCTAGGTCATTTATGTATATAAGAAACAACAGGGGACCTAATACCGATCCCTGGGGGACACCACTTTTGACTGCTCCCCATTCTGACTTGGTACCATTTATGCTGACTCTCTGCTTCCTACCAATTAGCCATGACCTAATCCATCCTAACAACGCCCCACCTATTCCATGTGCCTCAACCTTTCTCATCAATCTCTCATGAGGGACTCTGTCGAAAGCTTTACTGAAATCTAAATATATAATATCATATGACTTGTCATTATCTACTGCTTCATATACCTCTGAGAAAAACTAAGCAAATTAGTAAGGCAAGACCGTCCCTGAGTGAATCCATGCTGAGAAGAATTGATTAAGTTAATGTTTCTAAGTGGTTTCTCATTTTCCTAGCAATAATTGACTCTAGTAGTTTTCCTATGATTGAAGTGAGACTAATGGGACGGTAATTGGATGCTATTGATTTATCACCTTTTTTGAAGATCGGAACTACATTTGCAAGCTTCCAAGCTTCTGGAACTATACCTGTTTCTAATGACTTGTTAAATAGAAATGTTAATGGATAACTTAACTCATCTCTGCATTCTTTTAATACTCTAGCATATACCTCATCAGGACCAGGCGATTTATGAGGTTTCAGTCTGTCAATTTCCTTAACCACATCATTTCTACTTATAGTAACCGTACTTAACCTATTTTCTATACTATCGCTGTATACCTTACGGACTTCTGGAAACTGTGCCAAATTTTCATTAGTGAAAACGGAAAGAAATTGACTATTTAATGTACTGCACATTTCTAAATCACTTTCTGTCAATTTTCCTATAGAAGTTTTAAGGGGACCAATTACATCTCTAACCTTGGATTTATATAGTTGGTAAAAAGCTTTAGGATTATTTTTTGAGTCATTGGCAACCTTAATTTCATAATTTCTTTTTTCTTTCCTAATATCCTTTTTTACCTGTCTTGATAGATTCTGATAGTAAGCAAGTAGGTGAATTTCGCCTTTTCTAATTTTTCTATATATTCCTCTCTTTTGTCCTAGAAGATCTAATAGTCTATTATTCATCCATTTGGGTTGGTTCTGTGTTGATCTAAATTTTCTTTTGGGGATATATTTATTTTGCGCATTGAATACTGACTTGATAAAATTATAGTATGTATCTACCAAGTTTGACGTCTCCTCCTGACTTAAGATGACAGGTGCCTGAGAAAGGATACACTCATTTGGACACCTGGATCGACTTAATTTTTTGACCATAGGGTCCGCTAACAGGGCTTCTCTTAACCCACCATAATTGGCTTTTCTGAAGTCAGGTATTAATGTTGTATTCTCTCTGGTATTACCTTTCCATTGTATATTAAAATACACAGAATTGTGATCACTATTTCCTAGGTGGTCCCCGATTTCTACACTATTTATCATATGTTCATTGTTACTGAAAACTAAATCGAGAATATTATCACCTCTAGTTGGCGTATCTATGAATTGAGTTAAAAAACTATCTTGTACTACCTCAATAAACTCCTTTGAATCAGAGTCGCCTATTTGTTGCTGCCAATCTATATTAGGGAAATTAAAATCCCCCATAATGCACACGTTGCTAAGCCTTGATGCTATTTTAATTTCCTCCCATAATGATGTTCCGTCATTTCTACTCATATTTGGCGGTCTATACATAACTCCAATAACTAAAGTCTCACTACCTTCGTTAACTTCTACCCAAACACTTTCATTTTCATTATTTACTCTAATACCTGATTTAGTACAGCTTTTTAATGAACTCCTGACAAACACTGCTATACCGCCACCCCTCTTACTTGTTCGGTCATATTTAAACAAACTATATCCCGGTATATCAAACTCTGCTAAAAAATGCCTGGTTTCTGTATTAATCCATGTTTCAGTTAGCGCTATTATATCTATATTTTCTTTGCTAACCAGTGCTCTAAGTTCGTTCATTTTGTTACATAAACTCCTGCAATTTGTATAATAAACACTCAAACTATTACTTGTATTTGCAACTATTTTTCTATTGTTTTTAACTAATTTATTTTTACCTGTTGAACTACTGGACCTAGACGGAACATCTACGCTATCAGAATGTTCGTTATTACTATCAATTTGATGTGGCTGGGATTCTATTTTACTTACACACCTATGGTTTATTAACAAAACCCCGCAACAAACTTGTCGAGTGAGCTGGCTAAGGTCGAAACTCCTAGTCGAGAGAGATGTACTCCATCCTGGGCATACAGTTCATCCTTACCGTAGAAGAGGGTCCAGTTATCCAGGAATGGAATAGTATTTGCCTTGCAATACTTCTCCAGCCGGCTATTTACACCAATAGCCCCTGGAGGACCATTCCTTCCTTACCCCTCTTCTTGGTAGGATACTGTGTACCACAGGAACTCCACCCTTCTCCTTGATCCTCTCCAACATTTCCTGGTACGTGGTGAGCAACTCCTCAGTCCTGCATTTCCAAATGTCGTTGCTCCCTGCGTTGAGGAAGATGATGGGGTCCTCTCCACTCGCTTCCATGACACCATCTAGCTTTTCTGACACCTTCTCGACTCCGGCACCAGGCAGACAGACAACTTTACCAACATGTGTGTTTGTAGCCCTACCAAGGTATTTAATCATGAATCCCCTACAATTAAAATAGACTTAGCTTTTTTCCGTTGTCGGCGTGTAGCAGGAGTTGTAGCAGCAACAGCAGCAGACTTCCCCCCCTCCCCTCTCACTGCCTCGATGATCGCCACTTCCTCGCCATCACTCTCATCAGCCAAGGTGCTGAAGTTGTTGTGGGTCTTGAGTGGCTGCCTTTTCAGCTTGCAGGCCGTTGCACTGGTTGACACCACTTTCCAAGGGGTTTCACGATCCCTGGGAACACTTCCGGTAGCCTCACACTTCTTTTCCGCCATAGCTAGTCTCAAGGCCAAATTTTCATCTTTGAGACACTGAATCTCCTGCTCCACACTCTCCAGTCTTTCTTGCAAAGCAAGACAAAGCTGGAGAGTATGGGAGGAGACAGCAGACTCATCAACAACAGCCATCACTAAAAAGTTCACTAGGACCTCACTAAGGGTAAACCGGTTCACTAGCGGTCACTGGGGACGTCCACACTAGTCAGGGGTCAGAGGGCAACTGATTATTACCTTCTCCCTCTTATATTAGTTTATTCCTATTCCTTAGTCTTCCATCTTTATATTGCATTCTTCCTCTTATTGTTTCATTGCTAGTCCCTATTTACCTTTTAGTACATGCCACAACACACTGAGGAGCTTTGTTGATGAAAGATGTGATCGTGTGTGAGTGTTGACAAGCTCAATTAATTGCATCGATGCATACATTCTCTCACTCTCACTCTCTCTCTCTCTCTCTCTCTCTCTAACACTATCGGTCTTCTCCCACCTCCCTTTTCTCCACTGTGTGTTTGTAAATAGACCCAGTATTATTTATAAGCGTGTTTATGTCCACAGTTCAAAAGATGCTTCCTTTGTCGGGTATAAATGGAGAACAGATTTGCACAATATATATAGTATATATTATATCCATTATATCCATGGTTGATTATTTGTCTGGCTAACAGAAGGAGGTTGGTATTGGATCCCATATATTTTTGTCTATTAACATATCTTATCCGTTCTATTTTTGTCTATTAACATATCTTATCCGATCTATGGGGTTATAATATCTGTTTTTTAATTATTGAAGATTTTGCTTGCTTTAACCATTTTCGAGCATGTACTTTAGTTTGCCCGTAGGCTAACAAAAACGCCCTCCCAGAGCTCTCTTCATATTAAAAAATTCCACTCAGACCGCCTTTAAGCAATATGTTTACATATTTTGAAAGAACACTCGGCCGAGACAAAATCGACAGCTGAATAGGATTAAGCGTCTTATCAACAAATTTTTTGTTTTTTTTGTTCTATGTGATTGAGGGAGGCAAAAGGCATTACTGCCTATAGCGAGTGCCTCCCCCATAGTTGAAAGAGTGACAGGGCCAAAATCAAGGGACGTTCGAGCCAAAAATAAGATGAAACGTCTTAAGTTATCTAAACTAATGGAGATCTAAAAAGCCCTCCCACCCCGTTTATCTTGGTAGTCTAACATACCGGTATAAATGATAATGCCTAACTTTCCTCAAACGAATATGAATCAGAACGATGCAAACAATTCTCTCTCTCTCTCTCTTATATATATATATATATATATATCAACTATATCTCACAAATGCACGTGAGCTAATAAATTTTTTAAATACTGCCAGCCGAGATCGAACTTCCGACATTCAGAACGAGTGTTCAAGCTTTGACGCTCGTTCTGAATGTCGGAGGTTCGATCCCGGCTGGGAGTATTTACACACACACACACACACACACACACACACACACACACACACACACACACACACACACACACACACACACACACACACACACACACATATATATATATATAATTCCCTTCTTTGCTCTGAGTGTCACGATACTGGGAAACCCTACATATTGCAGACATCCTGGTCAGCCACAGACCCCTTTTGACCCTTTAAACCGGTTCACGGATAAACAATGAAAACTGATGTGGCTGAGTGAACCAAAACACTCTTTCAGTATGGTTGATCACATTAATAGACCTCTATCTATCTATCTATCTCTATATACTCGACCAGGCCCAATCCCCACTTTTTTTTTGGGGGGGGGGGGGAGAGGGGGGGGCGCGACTCAAGACAGAACAACAATAGGGACAACACAACAGAAAACAATGAACTCACAAACACAAAATACATATTCACACACAACTAGGTCATCCAGGAGAAGACCCAGAGACCTACCCTCCCCTTATCTTCCAAAGTGGTACAATTTTTGCCTGATACTTCAAATAATTACATAGAGTTTTTGGTTTCGTATTGAGACTACGCAGGGTTTACTGATACTTATTTTAAGACAATTATATAATTAATTCATACCTAATTCATTCCTAATATATACTAATTTCATACCTAATCTATACCTAAATTCATACCTAATCTATACCTACTTCATACTTAATTCATACCTAATCTATACCTACTTCATACCTAATATATACCTACTTCATACCTAATATATACCTACTTCATAACTAATATATACCTACTTCATACCTAATATATACCTACTTCATACCTAATATATACCTACTTCATACCTAATATATGCCTACTTCATACCTAATATATACCTACTTCATACCTAATATACCTACTTCATACCTAATATATACCTACTTCATACCTAATATATACCTACTTCATACCTAATATATACCTACTTCATACCTAATATATACCTACTTCATACCTAATATATACCTACTTCATACCTAATATATACCTACTTCATAACTAATATATACCTACTTCATACCTAATATATACCTACTTCATACCTAATATATACCTACTTCATACCTAATATATGCCTACTTCATACCTAATATATACCTACTTCATACCTAATATATACCTACTTCATACCTAATATATACCTACTTCATACCTAATATATACCTACTTCATACCTAATATATACCTACTTCATACCTAATATATACCTACTTCATACCTAATATATACCTACTTCATACCTAATATATACCTACTTCATACCTAATATATACCTACTTCATACCTAATATATACCTACTTCATACCTAATATATACCTACTTCATACCTAATATATACCTACTTCATACCTAATATATACCTACTTCATACCTAATATATACCTACTTCATACCTAATATATACCTACTTCATACCTATAATTCATATTGATTGCAAGCTTATCCAAAATATACTTTATGCAATATGGTTCTAATACTTTAACAAAATCATTGGTAAACATTAGTACGAATATTTCCATTAAAAAGCTTTGTGTTAACCATATTATCTGGCTAACACTAATCAAATGTATTCAGCTTAGGAAAGACTTCTCATAATCAAGGACATTTAAACTCTCTATAGTCATTCCTTCTGTTCCAGCTCATTACAGAAATATAGATGTAAACGGTTAACCTTATTTGATCCGAGCGGGGTCTTTTTGGACTCTCCTGTTTCCTTTCATTAGTTTGGAGGTTTTAAGACGTTTTTCCCACCTCACTTTGGCGATAATAACACAATTCGCCCCATTCAGGAGTCGATCTATTTTGGGCGAGCAATAGCGAACCTGTAACTCAGAAGAGTTTGGGTTGTGGCTAAGACATTTCTCTATCGAAAAATGTACAAACTTAGCTTGAAGGGGGTTGGGATGTTTGTGGGAAGTCTGAACATTTTTGTAATCCCAGGAGACAAACTAAAAAACATTCAAAAGGCTTCATGACAACAAGTTTGTTTTCGCACACGTCTAATATAAAATTAAATATTTTTTGAACCTCAGTTATAATACATTTAGCAATTTCCTCTTATGATCACTAGCATCATTTTCTGGCCTCAGATGTTCAAGGTATACATGAATAACACAAAATATACATACCCCCTGGCCCCTCCCCCAACACACACACACACACACACACACACACACACACACACACACACACACACACACACACACACACACACACACACACACACACACACACACACACACACACACACACACACACACACATCCACTCCCCGTGGCGTAACGGATAGCGCGTCTGGCTCACAACCAGAAGGTCCCGGGTTCGAGACCCGGGCGGGGAAGAGACATTTGGGCAAGTCTCCTAACGGTGTAGCCTCTGTTCACCTAGCAGTATAATTAGGAACCTGGAATAAGTGGACGAAATTGTGACGTCCCATCTGGGGTTGGTGATCGGTTACAAGGTGAGATGGGTATCGTACTGGTCAACCTAAGCTACTGGTCAACCTAAGCCTTCGGGTGAGACTGGTACCGTAGTGAGAATGGTACCGTACAGATTAACCCAAAGCCTTCGTTACCAGATGTCGCCAATTGGCTAAAAATACAGACTACACACACATCCACAGCTATTCCAACGATACATAAACACTTAACATGCATTTCACGCAATACATTCCCAGTTAAGGAGGCGCGATAATAATGAGCTTAGCTCGCATTGCGTGGATTCCCCTTGACGAACAAGTAACTGAGTAACTGAGTAACTGAGTAACACACACACACACACACACACACACACACACACACACACACACACACACACACACACACACACACACACACACATCTACCTACCTGCTAGTTTTTTTCTTTGTTTTCAGAATTTTGGCAACTGTATATTGCAATTCTTCTAGAAGTGTTTAATTTCTCTCTTTGACGTTGAAATAACTTTGAAAAGTTGATAACATGAAAATAAACACCATATGAGGAGGAGCATTTTATTGATAATGTTTCGCATCGAGTGACCCGAAGAAGCTATATGCGAAACGTTGTCAATAAAGAAGCTATATGCGAAACGTTGTCAATAAAGAAGCTATATGCGAAATGTTGTCAATAAAGAAGCTATATGCGAAATGTTGTCAATAAAGTGCTCTTCCTCATATGGTGATTACACTCTCTCTTTAACCTTTTTGTGCGTTGCTGTAAAATTAATCTTTCTGTAAAAACCAAAGACCTTCAGTAAACCGAGGCTGGGGGGCTCTTTTGAGGTAAAGCCTGCATCACACGAGCACTTTTTCTATATTTTTTTTTTCTTGGTAATTGTGTAATCTTCTGAATTAAAGTCGCATATTATTTAATTTTCGTATTCCGATCTCCCTCAGTACGGTGATGCCTTTATTTGTTTTATGCTGGCTACCGTTAAGCAATTTTTATTCGTGGAATCCTTATATTTTCAACGAGCAAGACTATAATTTATGAAAGAAATATCGTGTATATTGTTAGCGAACTGTATATTTTGACAACCTGTTTGGCGTTACCGAATGTTGCCCTCCTGTTAAATCTAACAACCGTTTCCTGTTAAGTCTGCAAGTCATTTCTCAGTACTAAAGGTATATATGTACAGTCGATAATATAGCCTTTTGTGTGAGATTGAAGGTTTTCAGTCATATTCCAGGGTACATTTTGACTTTGTGTTCCATGCGTGTGTGTGTGTGTGTGTGTGTGCGCGTGTGTGTGTGTGCGCGTGTGCGTGTGCGCGTGTGCGTGCGTGCGTGCGTGCGTGCGTGCGTGCGTGCGTGCGTGCGTGCGTGCGTGTGTCTGACTGTTCTGTGTCTGTCTGTCTGCCTGACTGGAATGTGTCTGTCTTGCTGTCTATGTGAGTGTCGCTGTGAGTGTGTTAGTCTGTATGTATGTATGTATGTGTGGGTTTTGTCTGTGTGTCTTATGTATGTATTTGCCAGGGAGGAAAACAAAAAAAACACTACGGAAACGGTATTATTACTATTCGAGGTCAGATATTCCTCAGCAACATACATATAACTGTATGCATTTCGAAACATGCAAGCGTGACTTAGAAGCTTACTAATTACTTCTATATTTTGTACTCCCTCTTTGAAGTTGGTTACAGATATATATACAGGTATTTATGGTTAGAAGCGAAGTTTGTGTGTTTGTAATACGATATCAGAAACTAACTCCTTTGAGGACTATGCCGCGTTTTGACAGTTTATCCTGGCTATCATTGGACGCTTTTATGCAGCTTAGGAAAGTTATGTGGTACGGTAATTAAAAGCGTAAACACTATCTCAATTTCCATATACCTTTACAATCTGAATACAATCTTCTAATAATAGCCAGAAAACAGAAAACAAATGCGTCATAGTATCTTGGAAGGGTCTAGTGTCTATTTTGGATTACATACAGACAATATTCATCATACTCATCAATTTTATGCATGCAAATATTTCATAAATTAACGTGGTAATCTTCAGAAATACATCTAGTGATAGTAAAAAGGTGTTGTGTGACGGTGGTCTTCAATAAGATAGGTAGACAAATATGTGTTATAGATTAGTGCACGCTCCCTCTCCTGATATATACAGTAAAATTAAAGTTATTTATAGTGTTTGTTTATTAGGGGGGGTGACCTGCTTTTTGTTATTTCTGTCTTTTTTCTCTCTTTCTCTGGCTTGTATCCATTCGGCCCCATTCAGCCAACTATTTTAAGACGTTTATCCCCATCTACTGTAGGTGTCGATTTCATCCTGGCGAGCGATAGCGAGCCAGCATTATATGAACAAATCCGGCTTCGCCGGAGAAATTTTTCTATCGAAAAATGTACAAATTTAGCCTGCTGTCAAACAAAAATAAAAAATATGCTGGCTCGCTACCGCTTACCAGCAAAAAATTGACACCTGGATGGGGATAAACGTCTTAAAACAGTAGGCTGAATGGGGCCAAATGGATACAAGCCAGAGAAAGATAGAAAAGGACAGAACAAAAACAGGTCACCCCCCTTAATGCTGTGTAAACATATATACTATCCTAGATGATTCGTGTGTTCAGACAGTTCTTCTTTCACGTACCTTAAATTTGGCTCGGTCACTTTTTCAACTTTGGGGGAGACACTTGTTACAGGTACTTTTGTCTTTTGCCTCCTGCATTCGCATATGAAAACACATAACAAAATAGAAGATATTTATATATGAATGCAAATATAACTACATCAAAAATCAACGTTTATAATATAGAAGAGGAATGAGTTAAGATGAATTCCATGTATTTTAGTGTAAACCATGTAATAATACTTAATAATTAATTGTTGAGCCTTGGAAGATATGATGCCGTATTTCTTTTATGTTTTCTGGCTGTTATTAGACGACGTTTTCAGATAATCAAGGATATGTGGAAGTCAGAGGAGTAATCAAGATTATCTTTACCATTATATTTCCCACACATCCTTCCTAAACCGTATAAATTCGTCTAATGATAGCCAGAATATACCGTCAAAATGCGTCATAATCTTCAAAGGGTTAACATTTATCTAGAGTGTTGACGTGACAACATTCCACCCACATTTACAAAGTTTTCTTACTTACAACTAATTACTGGAAATTTTACTCGAGACAACATCGTTATTTCTGATGAATTCCCTACGAACAAACAGTAGTGCTTCCATGTTCATAATTTTCATCGATTTGTAACAGCTATGTAGACATGCAAATAGCTGTATATTATATTGATATATCTATCTATCTGTCTGTCTGTCTGTCTGTCTCTCGGAATACAGAATACAGAATATAACCTTTGTTACTCCATTTTTGCCTTCTAGCTCCCTATCACCCAGTCGTTATCATGTTCTGCATTTTTTGAAGACTGATCAAATATATACTGAAATTAATATTAGTAGATTGATTATGCTGCAATACATATTATTGCATTATTATCATCCCGGAAACAAATTTGAACTATGACAATTTAAGAATTTTTTAACCATATCCCCAGTCATGAGTATATTTATCTTCTTCGAACAAATTAAGGCCCTGATTTAGAACCCTTGATTAAAGAATATGAAACTAGGTTAATGAATATCTACAAACTGACCTACCAACAGTAAGTTGCATGAACTAATATTGTTCCCTGCCTTTTCTTAAAAAAAATCTCTAACTGCAGCACACCGGAGGGCTCCCACAAATCATTCAAGAAAATTCCCCAGAGAAAACCCGAAAATTCCCTAGATCGAGCAAAAAATTCCTAAAACTTATATATGAAGCACTAAACATAATTTAATGCATAATGCATAATTTACATATTGAGTGAAAATTGTTCCTTTATTGTACATAAATAAAGCTCTATAATTACAGGATGTGAAAACAAATATATCTATCTATCTATAATCTATATACTTAGGCACATGCCCCCAACTGGGAGGTGGCCGGCTCGAGACAGAACCTGACTGGCGACCCGACCTCCACTCCCTACGACCGCATTATCACTCATCTATTCACAAGCATTCTCCATTCATTCCTATTCATCACCACCTCTCTTGCCTGTTCTTCAGTCATCTCTCTATCAGACTATCTTCCAACACTTTTTTTCACAGCATCTTTCCATCTCCTGATTCTCCTCCGAGGTCTTCCTCTCAATCTATTTCCCCTTGTTTCTGACTCCTATATTCTCTTTGTAAGCCTTTCATCACCCATTCATTCAACATGTCCATACCAGCATAGCACCTTTCTTTCCAGTCTGGCAACAGTACACTTAGCAAATAGGTCTAGGCTACCAATACAAAATCAAATTGGCCTAGGCCTACTGGTACCAGCACAAACTGTGCAATTTTTTAAATAATTTTATCTCTGCATGAGTGCATGGCAATTAGGCTACCTTAAAGAAACAAATAACTTTTAATAGAATTAATAATATTTTAAATTTCCCTACCAGAAGAAAAGTGAGGAAGGAAGGCTTGGGTTAACTTCCTCATAGTACTAACCTTGAGGTCAATGTCGATATTGAATGTGTAGGCTATAGGCTATAGGCCTAAGGTGCAGTTTTGTGCATAGATCACCCATAAAGGCCATAATCTCAGGGCTTTCCCTTCAGACTGATTTCTTGCAATAGGCAATAAGAATATATAGGCTAAACAACTTGCTCATCACACGAACAAAATAACAAATACATAGAACTTACATATGTGCTTCTTCTGGGAATGATGACTCTGAGCAAGCTAAGACGCAGCAGTAGCTCCTGTCCTGTTCCTGGTCCGAGACCGTCAGACCCAGCTCCACCACCACCACCCTTTGCCAACCGCGCCTTTGTATCGGCTACCCTGACAGCCTTCTTGATATTCAGCATGTATTTTGTAGTTTGTGGCATACTTCAATTTCATTACCCCTCATAGATTACTTGTAAACAACATTTTGAATAATTATTGGTAAATATGAAAAACAGTACCCAGCAAATCACTAAAACAGTCAAATTCCCCAAACTTTAGCAGGTTCCTAGATTATTCCCTAAAGCACTCCAAAAGTTCCAATATAGGAACAAAATCCCTAAAAGTGGGAGCCCTGACCATATCCCGAGTCATTAGTTTATTTATCTTCTTCGAACAAATTAAGGCCCTGATTTAGAACCCTTGATTAAAGAATATGAAACTAGGTTAATGAATATCTACAAACTGACCTACCAACAGTAAGTTGCATGAACTAATATTGTTCCCTGCCTTTTCTTACAAAAAATCTCTAGCTGCAGCACACCGGTACGGTACCGGTGTGCTGCAGCTAGAGATTTTTTGTAAGAAAAGGCAGGGAACAATATTAGTTCATGCAACTTACTGTTGGTAGGTCAGTTTGTAGATATTCATTAACCTAGTTTCATATTCTTTAATCAAGGGTTCTAAATCAGGGCCTTAATTTGTTCGAAGAAGATAAATAAACTAATGACTCGGGATATGGTCAGGGCTCCCACTTTTAGGGATTTTGTTCCTATATTGGAACTTTTGGAGTGCTTTAGGGAATAATCTAGGAACCTGCTAAAGTTTGGGGAATTTGACTGTTTTAGTGATTTGCTGGGTACTGTTTTTCATATTTACCAATAATTATTCAAAATGTTGTTTACAAGTAATCTATGAGGGGTAATGAAATTGAAGTATGCCACAAACTACAAAATACATGCTGAATATCAAGAAGGCTGTCAGGGTAGCCGATACAAAGGCGCGGTTGGCAAAGGGTGGTGGTGGTGGAGCTGGGTCTGACGGTCTCGGACCAGGAACAGGACAGGAGCTACTGCTGCGTCTTAGCTTGCTCAGAGTCATCATTCCCAGAAGAAGCACATATGTAAGTTCTATGTATTTGTTATTTTGTTCGTGTGATGAGCAAGTTGTTTAGCCTATATATTCTTATTGCCTATTGCAAGAAATCAGTCTGAAGGGAAAGCCCTGAGATTATGGCCTTTATGGGTGATCTATGCACAAAACTGCACCTTAGGCACCTACCGGCGGTACCTTCATTAACCACCTGTCAACTTTGTATCACCTATATTAGCCACCAAATCACGCACGGTGCTGACATAGGCTTCAATCTCACTGTCACAGCCTTTTATCCGCTCCAAGGACAGTTCACACACACACACACACACACACACACACACACACACACACACACACACACACACACACGCCACTTCTCTTGTCACCATTGCAGTGGAGCACACCCGTCTCAGTTTTAACCGATGTTGAAAATCACAACAACGCAAAAAGAAACTGCTGTGCCAATCTTAATAGAAACATGACACTTAACCCTTCCAGTACCGGTGACATCCTTGTTATTATACTCTGGTGAAAATTAGACGATGTTATTCAGCTTAGGAAGGACGTCTACCATTTAAAAGGCTACAGACTATCTCAACCAACCCTTTTAACCACCACCGATTCTTCCATAGCTGCATAGTATCTTCCAAACACAAAGGCATTAAGTTAGATTACATCGATTTATATGAAGATTTGTTAGAGATGTAGCATTTGATCCCCATAGGCATTAATAAAGTGTAATAGAAATCTTCAAGTGTATTAAGAACTAGAGGACACTCTGTATTGTGCATGCCTTAGCCCACGCTGGCTGTTATTTTTTACCAATAATGTCATATGCCTAAATAATAAATCTGGGCAATACAACCTCCCAGACTCTTCAAGCGAAGACAGAAAATGTTGAGATAGGCGGCTGAACGGCGCGGTAGGGTGCGGTTAGATACGGCTACGGACCTTGTAAGCTTGTTGCCGTCACGGTCAGCGGAGTGTGACATGCTAATGATACAGCTCCACGTGAATAACAAGGGTGTAACGCTCGTGAATCCCCGGCCAAGATGTGACAAAGAGATGATGGGGGGGATGAAGCTGTGAATCCCTGGTTAAGATGTGACAAAGAGATGATGGGGGGGATGAAGCTGTGAATCCCTGGTTAAGATGTGACAAAGAGATGATGGGGGGATGAAGCTGTGAATCCCTGGTCCAGATGTGACAATGAGATGATGGGGTGATGAGGCTGTGAATCTCTGGTCAAGATGTGACAAAGAGATGATGGGAGGATGAAGCTGTGAATCCCTGGTTAAGATGTGACCAAGAGATGATGGGGGGATGAAGCTGGGAATCCCTGGTCCAGATGTGACAATGAGATGATGGGGTGATTAGGCTGTGAATCTCTGGTTAAGATGTGACAAAGAGATGATGGGGGGGATGAAGCTGTGAATCCCTGGTTAAGATGTGACGAAGAGATGATGGGGGGGATGAAGCTGTGAATCCCTGGTTTAGATGTGACGAAGAGATGATGGGGGGATGAAGCTGTGAATCCCTGGTCCAATGTAACAACGAGATGATGGGGTGATGAGGCTGTGAATCTCTGGTTTAGATGTGACAAAGAGATGATGGGGTGATGAGGCTGTGAATCCATGGTTTAGATGTGACAAAGAGATGATGGGGGATGAGGCTGTGAATCCCTGGTTAAGATGTGACGAAGAGATGATGGGGGGATGAGGCTGTGAATCTCTGGTTAAGATGTGACGAAGAGATGATGGGGTGATGAGGCTGTGAATCCCCGGCCAAGATGTGACAAAGAGATGATGGGGTGATGGGGCTGTGAATCTCTGGTTAAGATGTGACGAAGAGATGATGGGGGGGATGAAGCTGTGAATCCCTGCTCAAGATGTGACAAAGAGATGATGGGTGATGAGGCTGTGAATCCCTGGTTTAGATGTGACAAAGAGATGATGGGGGGGATGAATCTGATGGACTTACATAGAGATGAAGTGGATGAAGCGTTACCCTTTCTTGGCTGCCGTCTAAAATGTCCTTTTAACTTAATTATGTTCGCCATCTTCTTTATATGGTATTTTATATAATTTACCATATTCCCGTGCGATGTTCAAGATTACTCTGAGTTGAGTAGATCATTTGTGAGGCGAAGATGTATGTGGATAGCTGCACATACGTGGATAGCTGCACATATACCCTACACCAAGTAAATATAGCCAAAACTCTTGAACATTAACCTCTATAACTCACAGACGACTAGAGTAATCGAGCTAATACTTACACCATTTAGGAAGGGTCAGTCAGGAAATAGGTGTTGACATTGACAGCCCATTCGCTCTAGCCCTTTATGATTTACAGGTTATGGTCCATTGAGGAGATGGCAGGCACCAATCGAGCAGGGGACGCCACATAGGCATATGATAAGGAGTTGCTGGAACGCCTGTTTCATTTGCCTGGCTTCCCCTGCTGTTTCTGTTGTGCCTCATCTACACATAGAGTAATCCAGCTAACTCTCACAAACACCTCCTCCTCCTATCCATTTCACTACACTTTACAAGCACACCACACTTCTTTCCCACACACCTAAATTACGTCTAAAATACCTTAATTTTGTCTCTCTACCAATCTTTCAACCTTGGAGGACACTTATTACAGGCAGCATTGCCTTTTGTCTCTTGTCTGCCACTTATTTCCTGGCGATCGACACCGAGCCTGCAATTTAGAACGAACTGATCCTCGGCTGGACATTTTCTGCCGAGAAGTGCACAAATATATCTCGAACGGGGGTGTTGGAGGTATTGTAATTTTATGCATGATGGAGGTTTAGGGAGGAAACACAAAATAACGATAATAATGAACTAATATATATACTGTATAATTATATAAATTAACTAATATATATACTGTATATATAAATTAACATAAACAAATCTCTCCTTAAAAATTACCAAGATTAGTATCAATCTATCATCCCTAAATAACTGTTGTGTGTAATCTACAATCCTTTCAATTAATTGCAGTTATAAGGGAAATTAAATAATACAAGTTCATGATTGAAAGAAGAGAATTACTACAATGATTTTAGAAAAAAATGCTATATAATAATAATAATAATAATAATAATATAATAATAATATAATAATAATAATAATAATATTATTAATATTAATCACTTAAAACAATACTATACAAAACCCTGTCTAATATCTAATGAGAACTGGATTTTGACAGTGTCCCCAGGCTAAAATAACCGGTTCAGGTTCAGCCATCCGGCTACGTGCAGTGTATGTGTGAGTATTAAGAGAGACAGAGGGGTGGGGAGGGGGGGGGGGGGGGGGGGGTGTGTGTGAAAGGCGGACGGAGCATGATCGAAACTCAGACACAAAGAGACAGAAACAGTGACAGACACACACTTAGAAAGACGGACAAATTGAGCCAAAGCATGACCTCACTTTTTCCATGGGTTACCATTAGCCCTTTCTGTACTGGTGACGTATTTTACATTTGATTCAGCTGTATTTTGATGATTTTATGAAACTCCGGAAAGATATATGGTAGCTCAAATGATTAATTGAGATAGTCTGTAGTCTATTAATTGGTAGACGTCCTTAAGCTGAATAAAATCATATAATAGTAACCAACATAAATTTAAATGGACGCCACTGGTACAAAAGGGTTAAGTAGCATTTCCTAACTAACCATCTAATATGGAGAAACACAGCTAGAAACACGTGAGTTAAAGGAAGATCTCCACTTGAGGGATTTTTGTCTTGACCCCTTTCTCCCTCACGTTTAGCCCCATTGCTTTTGATATTATAAAACGTTTGCCCCATTAGTTTAGCGAGTTTAAGAATTTTCACCCCATATTAAGACCTTTCGTGCTATTCAGGTGTCGATTTTATCCTGGCGAGCGATAGCGAGCCTGTAATTTAATAGGAACCGGCCTTCGGCCGGGACATTTTTCTACCGAAAAATGTACAAATTTATCTTGAAAGGGACTCAAGGGGGTGTAATTTTAAGCTTGATGGAGGTCTAGGGAACAAACTAAATACCTCCCCTTAAAGGGTGTTTGGTTCTGGCCCCCCTTTATATTTAGCACCATTCGTTTTGATATTTGATGACGTTCACACCATTTGGCCATTTTAAGACCTTTCGCCCCATTTGTTGTCAATATTTAAGCCTACCGTGTAATTTAGGTGTCGATTTTTTCTTGGCGAGAGATAGCGAGCCTGCAAATTAATTGGAATTGTTCTACCGTAAACTAGAAAATATACATATATTGTACGAATCCTCCTCTTGGGGGTGTCTAGGGTGGAAACCAACTAACTAAGTAAATATAATATATAAATATATGAATATGTAAACACTCTTTTTAAGAAGTAAAATCAGCTAGTGTGGAAGGTGAAGGTGAAGCTATATTGGTTTGACATTGTACACATGTATATATATACATTATATGAAGACATTGTACACATGTATATATATACATTATATGAAGAGAAGCACTTTATTGTCGTCAATAAAGTGCTCCACCTCACATGGTATATATATTCGGTCTGACAACAGTCTTTTCTAAGTTAATTTGTATTGATTGTACACTTGGATGCCATAGTATCTAGCCCCATCATAAGCATTCGTGGTCCCCCCCATTAATATATTTGACAATTGCGAGTATCTGGATTGATTTTTGGCTGCACTTGCTTCTCAATAAATATTTTATATAGTTCTGTAATTGATGCATCGAAAATTGTATTCCGACATTCATTTCCAGATATTTAAGTTCATAATCATAAGTAGGTGGAGTACACGAATATTTATGAGTGGGTTAGAGTCTGAGGCATCACAGTGTACAAGTGTTATTTATGAGTGGGTTAGAGTCTGAGGCATCACAGTGTACAAGTGTTATTTATGAGTGGGCTAGAGTCTGAGGCATCACAGTATACAAGTGTTATTTATGAGTGGGTTAGAGTCTGAGGCATCACAGTGTACAAGTGTTATTTATGAGTGGGCTAGAGTCTGAGGCATCACAGTGTACAAGTGTTATTTATGAGTTGGTTAGAGTCTGAGGCATCACAGTGTACAAGTGTTATTTATGAGTGGGTTAGAGTCTGAGGCATCACAGTGTACAAGTGTTATTTATGAGTGGGCTAGAGTCTGAGGCATCACAGTGTACAAGTGTTATTTATGAGTGGGCTAGAGTCTGAGGCATCACAGTGTACAAGTGTTATGTATGAGTGGGCTAGAGTCTGAGGCATCACAGTGTACAAGTGTTATTTATGAGTGGGCTAGAGTCTGAGGCATCACAGTGTACAAGTGTTATTTATGAGTGGGCTAGAGTCTGTGGCATCACAGTGTACAAGTGTTATTTATGAGTGGGCTAGAGTCTGAGGCATCACAGTGTACAAGTGTTATTTAAGGGGGGTGATCTGCTTTTTGTTCCTTTTCTTTCTTTCTCTGGCTTGTGTCCATTCGGCCCCATTCAGCCAACTATTTTAAGATGTTTATCCCCATCCAGGTGTCGATTTCTTCCTGGCGAGCGATAGCGAGCCAGCATTATATGAAGAAATCCGGCTTCGCCGGAGAAATTGTTCTATCGACAAATGTACAAATTTAGCCTGCTGTCAAACAAAAATACAAAATATGCTGGCTTGCTACCGCTCACTAGTAAAAAATTGACACCTGGATGGGGATAAACGTCTTAAAACAGTAGGCTGAATGGGGCCAAATGGATACCAGCCAGAGAAAGATAGAAAAGGACAGAACCAAAACAGGTCACCCCCCTTAAAGCTTTATTTGGAATTAGCTGACACACAAACAAGGATGAGACGACCATCGCTTATTATAATGTGCTTCACATGGATACAAGATTGTGTCCCCCCCCCCCACCCGCCCCCCCCCCCCCCCATTTGGGTGTTATTTATAGTTTTTTCCCTACTCCGTCATTTCCGCAACTCCACTGAATCCTGGTTGAAGTTGTTTGGAAAGTTGATGGGGGGGGGGGGTGTTATTACAAGTTTTTAAACTTCTCCTCACCTAGCTTCACATCTAGCTCCATTATCTCTGGTAGTTGTCTTTTGTAACATTAATTCATGTATTCATTGTTATCATTAGTTTTAATACTCGAGCAATGCATGTCGTTATCTAGTTTCCTTTTACTCGCCTTTTATACTATTAATATATATATATATATATATATATATATATATATTTTGTTTTGTGTGTTTTTTCCCACCACTTCAAGCTTTACACTCACTAGTATACCCACTAAACCTGTCTTAAACAAAATAATATAGAAGAACTATATCAATAAATAATTATATATATATATATATATACCGGTATATATATATATATACGGTGTCATAGGACCATGCTGTTGCGGTGCCATGTTTTTATTCAATCAAAAATCTAAAAAAATAAAAAGACCTAATAGTATCCTGGAATCCAACGAAAATGTGAGTGGAATTATGCATTTAATAAATATATATATATATATATATATATTTGTGTGTGTGTGTGTGTATAAAAAGTATGACAAAACCTCAATTTCTATGATCCCCGGACTCCCTATTACCTCCCAGATTCCAATCAGTTCCCAGACAATATACGCCTCGAAAATGACAAGACACCCCTTTAGCAGACGGAGACATGGCAACCGCTTATATACCTTCTGCCTTTTTTGCTGTTGTGAGGCCAAACTGACGTTACATAAGAGAGAGAGAGAGAGAGAGAGAGAGAGAGAGAGAGAGAGAGAGAGAGAGAGAGAGAGAGAGAGAGAGAGAGAGAGAGAGAGAGAGAGAGAGAGAGAGAGAGAGAGAGAGAGAGAGAGAGAGAGAGAGAGAGAGAGAGAGAGAGAGAGAGAGAGAGTCAGAGTCAGAGTCATGTTAAAGCCAAGCTAATGGGTGAAACGTCTCAAAATCTTCAAACTAATGGAGAAAAACAGGGGATGTCTAATAAGATCCCCCTCGGAGCAAATAAGATTAAGAGTCATGTTTTAACTTTTCAACTTTTCAACTTCAAAGGCACGCGTACAGTTACCCGGAAAATACCTCCTGAAACAAATAAACACCGTTTCTGCGACCACAATTACAGGGACTGTTTTCGACAAAGTTGACCTTAAACTTAAGGAGAACTCTGGTGTCGAAGTCGTCGTCGTGCATGCAAATTGGCCATAACTGAACAGCTTTCCAAATACTGTGGTATAGATAACATACAGTACACCGCTTTACACCAATCTCAATTTACTTTTTGCGAAATATTTTCACAAGGATTCTTCTGCATTCACACTCCATTACCCCTCGAAAATTATGACGCACCTTGACAATATATTATAGCTATCATATGACGATTATATACACTTGAGGAAGGATCAGTGGGAATTATAAGGGTAAAGACTACTATCTCATTTAACCCTCTGACTTCCATATACCCTTCCTAATCTGAATAAAATTGTCTAAAAACAATCAGAAAAAAAAAATGTGTCATTGTATCTTCTAAACTTCTAAAGGGTTAATACTACAATGCAAAATGTGGCAGGCATCGTGTGTTCTTATCTCTTTTATGGCGTATCGATTTTTACGGGGAATAATCACGTCACTTTGCAATTCACTCAATCCGCTCTTTATTGTTTGGTTGAATTTGTACCGATTGCAGGTTGTTTTGATGTCTATATTTTTTATGTCTATATTTTGATGTCTATATTTTGGTTGAATTCGTACCGGTTGCAGGTTGTTTTGATGTCTATATTTTTTATGTCTATATTTTGGTTGAATTCTTACCGGTTGCAGGTTGCTTTGATGTCTATATTTTGGTTGAATTCGTACCGGTTGCAGGTTGCTTTGATGTCTATATTTTTAAAACTCCATCTGTAAGAGCGACGTCTTTTTCGTTATACTAGAGCCATATTTAGACGATTTTGTGCATTTTGGGAAGCATCTGTGGTAGCAAAAGCGGTTAGTTGAGATAGTTTGAAGCCTGTTTTAAGAAGAATTTGGGGTAGCAAAAAAAGGTTGATTGAGATAGTTTGAAGCCTGTTAATAGCTGTATAGGCCTTTTTTAAACGGAATATTATCTTCTAATAGTAGCCGGAATATAGTTAAAAGGACCACACTGGTACTGAAAGGGTTAACACTCGATAACCTGGCGTTTGGTTAATTGTCTATTGTTAATTGTCTATTGTTAAACCCCTTGACAGTTTATTTTGGCTATCATCAGACGATTTTCTACAGATTAGGAATGATCTGTGGGAATTAAAAGGGTATGGACTGTCTCAATATTAACCCTCTGACTTCCATACACCTGTCCTTCCCGGAGATCCTATATTGAAACAAATCGTCAAATAATCGCTAGAATATATTGAAAGAATGTGTCATGGGATAGATACATTATTTAACGTCTACCTCTTATTTTAGCGTATGTGTTCGTATTTATATTATTTTCGATAACATCAAACTAATTCGTGTTGTTTCTCAATCAATTGTTTAAGGTGATGTTCATACTTTCGGAGATCTTGTATATATTTATTTATAAACTTTGCCGTAACCAAATTGAAGAGTTTGTATAAACCTTACACGAAGTATTGCCTAACCAGGTCACGTGATGTTTCTCATTACCTTGACTCTTAGCACTGCTATCTTAATGGTGTATACGTGTGACCTCGTACAATCAGCCTAATAAGTTATGTCTCGGCCCCAATTATGTTTTGATCAATAATTGGTATCGGCAATATTTACACATGATTTCTTCTTTTTGAGTTATATATGCAAACATGTTCCTACACTTACCTACCCTATTCAACATCTGACAGAGGAGGGTGCGGAAACGCCCGGGAAACCAAAGCCCCACCCAGGGCCCTGTGCCCCTCAGCACCCTGCCATGGAGTGGCTTCGGTCACCCAGGCTTTATTGTGGTCGGCAGGGAGGGTTCTGTGGGGGCGCTCGGTTATGGCCTTGGAATTGCTCGGGGCCTTGGGGCTGTTCGGTCAGGCAGCTTGGGGAACAACAACAACAATAACAACAACATCTGACAGACATTAATACAGCACACAGCGAGCAAAATGTAATGACAGCTGAGACATGACTTATTAGCGCCACCGTACATAGGGCTCTGTGTTTTGGCTTTTAACACTATCTGGTCCGACCTCTTGTGGGTTATTCTGATGTTTTGTTTAATTATTATTGAGGATTTTGCTTCTTATTGTTTCCCCCCCATTTTCGAGGTACGTATTTTAGTTTGTCCCCTACTCTAACAAAAACGTCTTCCCCAGACTTCCTAAGTTACAGGCTTGCTAAAGAAATAAAATAAATACCTGAATTGGGTTAAGCGACTTATTATCACCAAACTAATGAGGTGAACCGTCTTAGAATCTAGAAACTAAGAGAGCAAAACAGGAGAAACACAAAAAGGGCCCCCTCGGTTCAAATAGGGTTAAATTCTACTGATTTTATGATGCCTATTTCATTAAATCTTCATATTCAAATACAGTTGTTAATGCATCTTCTATAACAGATGTTAATTACTTCAGCTCACTGACTAACATTGGTATATTTTTGCATGTTTTTGCATATTATTTTATTGTTAATTTTATTGTTCATTTTATTGTGTTATTACTATTTATACTTATCTATATATATTTTGTGTCTCTACAGTAACTGTCGTGGTTTGTGTCCTTCAATTAATTCAACAAGCTTTGTGTGACAGCCCATATGACATATGACATATACTGTAAAATATGTGGGAAACGATCAATTTGTCAACAATTGGGCGATAATGGTTGAAATATATGCCGATTCATGCTGAAAGTGTGATTCGAAAAAATATATATGCGGTGGGATATTATTTTAGTGTGTAATACTATAGTGGGTGGAGGCATGCAGTGGAATCCCCAAGGTCATAGCGTCTATAGGGAGAGTTCTAGTACCATTTATTTATTCCTTTCTCCTCAAGCAGCTTTTAATGTATTCCTTTCTCCTCGAGTAGCTTTTCCTGAGCTTGATAAAATACTTCCATTAATTCCACTGGGAGGTGTATGGTGTTGTGAGTGAAATAGATATATTAAATTATTAGACTAGAATATACATGCCCCTCAACTTCTCATAACTAAAAATTGATGAAAGCAAACGTGCAGAAATTTCTACCATTTGAGAAGAATCGTCAGCATATACTGTTGTTGTAGAAATTTGCCATTCGTTTGCTTTAGCCCTTTCTGAGTTACAGATGATAAGGGATCAAGCCTATTGGCTAAGTATATAGAGAACAGACTATAGAAGGCTGAAATACACCGAAAAAAGAAACCCTAATAAAAAAGAAACCCTAATAAAAAAGAAACCCTAATAAAAAAGAAACCCTAATAAAGAAACCCTAAAAGAAACTCGAATAAAAAAGAAACCCTAATAAAAAAGAAACCCTAAAAGAAATCCTAATAAAAAAGAAACCCTAATAAAAAAGAAACCCTAATAAAGAAACCCTAAAAGAAACCCTAATAAAAAAGAAACCCTAATTCAAAAAATTAATAATAATATATTTGTATTGTTTTATCTATTCATATTAGTACACATACACATTTGGAACACTTGTTATGTGTACCATTTTTTGTTACGATTAAGTGTTTATTTTAACAGAGTAGGGAAATACACTCCCGACATTCAACTTCCAATACTGAATATGAGAGTTCCTTCCCAATTGACCACTTGCGAGTTTCAGGCTATAAGGAAGTTGGAGCCGTGAACATCGCTATTAAACAGTAATGCAAAAATAGTGTACTTTTCTGATGGATAAATGGTATGTCGAATTGGGTTTTATGTATTTATAAATGTAGTACGACCGTATTTTAGCTGTAAATTATGTTAAATATCGTTGATTACAGCTCCAACTTCCTTATAGAACGAAACTCGCAAGTCGGCAATTTGTAGTAGGTCGCCTACTGACAGCCAAACTACAATGCTAATGACGGCAGTTTTAAGGGGAGGTATTTAGTTTGTTCCCTAGACCTCCATCAAGCTTAAAATTACACCCCCTTGAGTCCCTTTCAAGATAAATTTGTACATTTGTCGGTAGAAAAATGTCCCGGCCGAAGGCCGATTCCTCTTATATTACAGGCTCGCTATCGCTCGCCAGGATAAAATCGACACCTGAATAGCACGAAAGGTCTTAATATGGGGTGACGTTCTTAAAATCGCTAAACTAATGGGGTAAACGTTTTATAATATCAAAAGCAATGGGGCTAAACATGAGGGAGAAAGGGGTCAAGAAAAAAATCCCTGAAGTGGAGATCTCCCCTTAAGGGGGGGGGGGGGGATTTTTCTGGCCCCCCTTCTCCCTCATGATTAAGCCTTTGGCCGGGACATTTTTCTACCGACCAATGTACAATTTTATGTAGAAGGGATATCTCGGGGATGTCTGTTTTAACCGTCTTGGTGGTGTAATGGTTAAGGGGTCTACAAATCTGTGTGTGATAACCCAGGTTCGAATCCTGGTGGATCACATATATGCTTTCATTAATTTCATTGGAGGGGTTTGGTGTTTTGGTGAAATTAATAAAATAAAGATTTACTTGATGGATGTCTAGGGAGGAAATTAAAACCAAACTAATAGTAATAATCAAATTAAACGGATTAACCAATAAATTAACCCTTCCCCCCTGCAGCCGCTCCACCATTAACCCCTATAAGATACTATTACTCAAGTCTGTTCAGTTTTCAGGCTATTGTTAGACGATTTTATTAATATTAAGAAGGGTATAATGGAAGTCTGAGGGTTAGTTTAGAAGTTTAGATAGTCTTCATCATTATGATTCCAGCAGATCCTTCTTAAGGGGAGGTTTTTAGTTGATTCCCTAGACTTCCATCAAACTTAAAATATGATTCCCCCTAGATCCCCTTTCAAGATAAATTTGTACATTTTTCGGTAGAAAAATGTCCCGGCCGAAGGCCGATTCCCCTTAAATTACAGGCTCGCTATCGCTCGCCAGGAAAAAATCGACACCTAAATGGCACGAATGGTCTTAAAATTGACAGAAAGGGGGCGAGGGTTCTTAAAATCGCCAAACTAATGGGGCGAACGTCTTAAAATCTCAAAAGCAATGGGGCTAAACATGAGGGAGAAAGAGGTCAAGAAAGAAATGCTCCAGGTGGAAATCTCCCCTTAATTAAAATGAATAAAATTGTCTAATGATTGCCAGAATAAACTGTTGACATGCGTTATATAGGCTTCATATTATGGTATAGTCTTCATATTATGGTATACGTATTTCATATTATGGTATACGTATTTCATATGGTATACGTATTTCATATTATGGTATACGTATTTCATATTATGGTATACGTATTTCATATTATGGTATACGTATTTCATATGGTATACGTATTTCATATTATGGTATACGTATTTCATATTATGGTATACGTATTTCATATTATGGTATACGTATTTCATATGGTATACGTATTTCATATTATGGTATACGTATTTCATATTATGGTATACGTATTTCATATTATGGTATACGTATTTCATATGGTATACGTATTTCATATTATGGTAAACGTATTTCATATTATGGTATACGTATTTCATATTATGGTATACGTATTTCACAACTTGAACAAAATCATCTAATTTTATCCAAAGTAAAATATATAAAAAAATATCCTCCCTGTTGAAGAGGAAAAACACAATGATTTACAATACAATAGTTTTAATAGTATATATATAGTTGATTCAAAGTAATTAGGCCAACAATATTGACCACTAACCTGTATAACTAATCTATGTTTGTACTCTAACCCTTTGAAGCTCTGAGGCGTTTTAGCAGTTTATTTTGGCTATCATTAGACGATTTTATGCAGCTTAAGAAGTATCTGTGGGTGTTAAAAGAGTAAATACGGTCTCAATCAACCCTTTGACTTCCATATACCGTTACTAATGTGAATAAAATCGTCTAATACTAGCCAGAAACAGAACAGAAACGCGTCTTGGAGCTTGAAAGGGTTAATTTCACCACAACACCAAACACTTCCAACGAAATTAATGAAAGCATAAATTATACTGTAGGTGATCCACCGGGATTCGAACCAGGGTTATCACACACAGATTTTTAAACACTCTAACCATTACACCACCAGGGGCGGTATTTATAAAGCACTTTTAGGCTTAAAAGTAGCTTTTAAAGATGGCGGCCACTTTTACAAGATAAAAGTTGGGTAAACAAAATTTAGCGGCTAAAAGTAGCTTTTAACCCCTTATTGGCGGCGCGCATCATAAGTCGAGTGAAATAAATTTGGACTATGTGGCGGCGCGCAACATAGGTCGTGTGGCAATTTCAGCACGTAATGTTGCTGAGAGAGAGAGACAAGTGGGTGGCAGGAGAGTAGCGAGCGTATGACTGCTCCAGACCACCGCGGCGGACCAACTGACATCCATCCCACCCTCCTCCACCCTCTCACACTCGCTACATAGTGAAATGTATGGGGAAAGTACCGAATTACATGGTTTTTGCACTCGTGTTGCGCGGTTGTTGCAAGAAAACTAGCCGTCATACAAGGATCGTTGTGGTGTGGTAATATTGTTTCGATTAGGCCTACCCAATTTTTACAAATATATATGTTTACAGTTATTTAGAACTTTACAACAGGGCAATATGCTGTTTTTTTGTAAATTGGCCAGACGTTTGGTGTCATTTTGCAAAAGGGCACAGGTAATTTTACAAAATGGCCAATATGCTGAACATTTTGCAAATGGGCCAGACAATAAGTGTCATTTTGCAAAACTCCCGGTTATTTCGCAAAAAGGCCACTTTTTCAAAAAGGCCGTAACATATATATGTCCGACTACATTTTTTGCCGCGGTCGCGGTCTCTCTATTTTTAGATGGGTAAATCCTCCTCCGCCCACAACCTCGGCAGTTCCAGCGTCCTCGTTGACAAACGCCTATACTGTACTTGTTGGAAGAACACTAACAAATAGACCAAATTAAAGGAGTGTAGAAGGACTAAGATATAATATTCGATTGTCACAAGATAGGCCTATTTCATAACATCCGAGAACAAGTAGCCTATTTGCACCCTATTTTTTCGCAAATTACCGTAAACTGGGGTGATTTCGGACTGCGGTCATAACTTCGGACTTTGGCGATAATAAGTAATTAGCCATTGTCATTATATAATGGAAACGCTTTTACCATACAAGTCCGAAGTTTTCCACTGTTCAAGAATACTTCGGACATCATTTAGGATAAGGATAAGGATATTATGGGGGATAATTTTAGGAGGCTTCCTGGATTACGGCGCACGGCGCATTATCACTACACATCACTTGACCTAGTTAAATCTCTACAATGTGTTTACAGTCAGGAGAAATTGTAAAAAATAAACTCGAAAAATTTCCGAAATTACCCCACTTTACGAATTGTGAAAACTCGCGAATTTGGCAATATCTCAGATGCTGCCACACCGGAGTATGCAATTGTTTTGGTATGGTAAATATATTACCCTCTCAATTTAGCAATATATAATAGATTTCACAATAACAAAATATTGCATAATTACCCTAATGTTTTATAGTAGTTAGTATATGCAATTAGAAGCCTATACTTACCCATTAAACGTTATTCATCAATTGTAATCTTGGTAGATGTAGCGAAATAGCGGTTGTGGCAGCTTTCTTCGCTTCCACTAAAAGCTGCTTTTAAATGTTTTATGAAACACTTTTAAGGATTTTCTTTTAGTTAAAATTACTTTTAGGGAAATTTTTACATTCTTTTATAAATACCGGCCCAGGACGGTTAATATAAAAGAAAGACTAGAATAATCGAGATAATACTTCGACCACATTGGGGAGAGTCAGCTAGGAAATAGGTGCGGACATTTAGAGCCCCTTTACACACACACACACACACACACACACACACACACACACACACACACACACACACACACTCTCTCTCTCTCTCTCATATGTAATGTCAGCAAAAAACGGCAGGTGTAAGCAGTTGCCATGTCTCGTTTTTTAGTTAACCCCTTCTGTACCGTCGACGTCTTCTTCATTCTGTTCTAGCTATATTTAGACGATTTTATGCAGTTTAAGAACGATCTGTGGTAGTACAAAGGGCCAAGTGAGATCATACGTAGCCTATTCATTGCTGGAGACCCTTGTTAAACTGAATAAAATTGTATAATAATAGCCAGAGTAATGTTTAAGGACGGCACAGGTACTGAATGGTTTAAATTAAAGAGGTTAAGGGGCACGATTTCCGGCCTAATTATAATAAATAGACGGGTACTACAAGGATGGAAAAGAAATGGTTGTCAAAATGCTACCGATGGAAGGTTGTGCCAGAGAGTGTCTCCCAAGGTCGGGGATGTGTGATGGTCAGGGTCACTAGGGGTAGGTGTGGAGGGGGGAGGGGGGGGGGGAGGGAGTGATGTAAGCTGCAGAGTAGACGATTTCAACCAGTAGATCTCGACCAGTGTTAATTCGACCAGGGCCAAGTAAATCAGAGTCCGTTTAAAGTCTTGGCTTAAGGGGGGTCACCTGCTTTTTGTCTCTCCTTTTCTCTCTTTCTCTGGCTTGTATCCATTCGGCCCCAGTTAGCCTACTGTTTTAAGACGTTTACCCCCATCCAGGCGTCAATATTTTCCTGGCGAGCGGTAGAGAGCCAGCATATATATACATATTTATTTTGTTTACAGCAACCTAAATGTGTACATTTTTCGATAGAAAAAATGTCTCCGGCGAAGCCGGATTTCTCCATACTATGCTGGGTCGCTATCGCTCGCCAGGAATAAATCGACACCTGAATCGGGATAAACGTCTTCAAACAGTTGGCTGAATGGGCCCGAATGGACACAAGCCAGAGAAAGAGAGAAAAGGAGAGACAAAAAGCAGGTGACCCCCCTTCAACCAGGGCCAACTTAACCAGTGTCATTTTGAAGTCCTAGCCTATCTTAACCTAACCAAAAAGTATATTAACTGAGATCTACTGTATATAGATGGTCTACTGGTTAAGCCTTTTGTACTCCAATTTATGGTACTGTACTTTGGAGCAATGTTGTTGTGCATTGTTGTAGTGTACTGCGGCGGTGTAGTTTTTGTATGATTATAGGCCTATTGTATATACATTGTTGTAGTGTACTGCGGCGGTGTAGTTTTTGTATGATTATAGGCCTATTGTATATACATTTGTTGTAGTGTACTGCAGCGGTGTAGTTTTTGTATGATTATGGGCCTATTGTATATATATTTGTTGTAGTGTACTGCAGCGGTGTAGTTTTTGAATGATTATAGGCCTATTGTATATACATTTGTTGTAGTGTACTGCAGCGGTGTAGTTTTTGTATGATTATGGGCCTATTGTATATACATTGTTGTAGTGTACTGCGGCAGTGTAGTTTTTGTATGATTATAGGCCTATTGTATATACATTTGTCGACCCCCTTAGTTTTCCGTTGTGTAAAATTTAACGTCAGAATTGATTTACAAATCATCTTATTGACATATATTGAACACCAATTAATTAACAGTGGGATTACAATTCTGGTGGGGACATTATGTTTACTGAAAAACAAAAATGACCAATGCCTTAAGAGGATTTTTTTCTGGACCTCTTTCTCCCTCTGTTTAGTCCCATTGCTTTTGAGATTTAAAGACGCTTTCCCCATTAGTTTGGCGATTTTAAGAACCCTCGCCCCATTTCTGTCAATTTTAAGACCATTCGTGCCATTTAGGTGTCGATTTTTTCCTGGCGAGCGATAGCGAGCCTGTAATTTAAGGGGAATCGGCCGGGACATTTTTCTACCGAAAAATGTACAAATTTATCTTGAAAGGGGGTCAAGGGGGAGTAATTTTAAGTTTGATGGAAGTCTAGGGAATCAACTAAAAACCTCCCCTTACAGACCCAATTTCTCTTTCCTACCCGTTACAATCTTCCACAAGACTCAATTATTCTTCAATAATACACAAATCAACCTTTCCTCTTCTCTCAATATTCTTGGTTTATCTTTTTCATCCGACCTTTTTTGGAAAGATCATATTACCACTCTTGCTAAATCAGCTTTCCAGAAATTAGATGTTCAACCGTCTTTGTGGGTTATTCACACCTGCACAGCTTCTTGTTCTGTATTGGGGCATAGTGGGCCTATGTAATGAGTATTGTTCGCATGTGTGGCCAGGTTCCACCCATATCGCTGTCCAACCCAAGAATTAGCAAACTTTCTCAGTCCTTCTTCTAGTCAACAAGTGAACTCTGGAACTTTATCCCTCAATCAATCTTTCCTTCAGCCTTTGACTTAGACTGCTTTAAACTTTGTTTCCAGGAGTTTTGACCCCAACGTCCCCTAAATTTGGCTCTGTCACTCTTTTGGTTTTGGGGAGACACTCGTTACAGGCAGCCTGCCTTTTGTCAAAACAATTGTTGTCTTGATGTTTGACATATACCTGTTATCAGAATTGTTCTGTTGTTGATTTACACATTTTCGTTATTTTATATTCTTTGCGTTGTGAGGTGCCAAGACGTACCGGAGTATATTATCTCAATATATTACTTTACAATGTTTCTTTGCACAGACGTGCGATTAAGTTTATTCTTCCTTTATTTATTAACTCTTTGTATTGATTTTCTTGGAAGTGCAAATGTTTCATGTATACTTGTCATTTATTTGCGGCAAATGTAGGCTTTCCACGAAGATATATACTACGCCATTTGCAATCACGATAAAATAGCATTGTTATTATTTGCTGTTATTCCAAAAGATACACAATATTCTGTTAGTGTGTGTGTGTGTGCATGTGTGTGTGTGTGTGTGTGTGTGTGTTAACGAGAAACTACAATGTAACTAGAATAAGATAGATTGTACACCACTTTGTAACTGTCACCTTAATAATAAAAAAAAATAAAAAAAGGAAAAACAAAAAGTGTGTGTGTTAACGAGTGAGTGCGTGAGAGATTTGATATGTTCATAATGCACCAAATAAAACCTCACAATGTCACATAATAAGCCTAGGTACTAGAACTCTTAACCTGTTCAGTACCGGTGCCGTCTTTTAAACTTTATTCTGGCTAATATTAATCACCTGTATTCAGTTTTAAAAAGACCTCCAGCAGTTAACTGGCTTCAAACTATCTCGCTTAATCCTTTTAACTACCATATATTCTTCTTCAACTGCATTATGATCGTCTAAATATAGCTAGAATATAACTAAAACCACGTTGCCGTTACAAGAGGGGTTAATTTATTTATTGACATATTGCAATGTTTATCACCGGATTAAAATGCATTTACAAATTGAACTAGCATCAGATATGCATATAAAGTTACCTCTTATCGATTTGGTATAGCTAAATACATGTTATTTGTACACAACACAGTGTAACATACAGTAGACCCACTACGTATTCAGATAACAAAATTCGTAAGTGTTGGCTTAGCAAATATGAATTGAAGATAGATTATTGATTTCAAAATATAAAGTATGAGAATTTAAAACCAAATCATATGTTAATATTGTAGAGAAAAAGGCAATGAAGTGGATAGTATTATTTACTGAAATATAAGTGTGGCATTATATATTAAAAATAGCATTGTGTAGTGTTGCAGGCAATATACATGCACATTTGTTTAACAAGTGTTCTGTACCCCAATTACAGTACACAGACAAACAAGTGACCATGATTGCATGGTTCGAACACATTAGGTTTATGATCATGTCGAGGTATGCACGGAACATTTTATTTTGCTTTGTTTTACAGTATACAATTAAGTCTGGATATTTTCCCACTTCATTGAAAGAAATCCAAATGTACTAAATACTTTTTCCATATTTCTACCTTTAGAAGGTCTGTATATCAGATTTGTTTCTCTCTCTCTCTCTCTCTCTCTCTCTCTCTCCCCCCACTAACTTCAAGGTCACCCATCGTCCAGGGCCACCACCCACACCCTCAATTTTCACGGCGGTCGTTCCTGTGCTTTATCTTTGATTATATATTATTTGTATTTATTATATTTGCCTTTTTTATAATTATTGTATTATTTTCCTTTTATTAACCCCTTCTGTACTGGTGCTGCCTTCTTAAATTTATTCTGGCTACTGGTAGACGATATTAGTCAGCTTTAAAACGAGCCTCCTGTAATTAACAGACTTCCAACTATCTCACTTATCCTTTTCTACTGCCACAGATCTTTCTTAAGCTGCACACAATCGTCTAAATAGCGCTGGAATAAATCAAATAAAGATGTCGCCGGTACAAAAGGGGTTAAGGGGTTTGAGGTGAAGGATGAGGGGCTGGACAGGGAAGATAAAATGGGTGATACTTTATTTTTATTCAGACTGAGAGAGACGAAGGTGTGATTTAGTTTGTTGGTTGATAAAGATGAAGAAAATATAAAAGTTAGTGGGATCTGTTGCGGGGTTTGGACAGAGACAAGGTACAGGAGGTGGAACAGAAGACAGTAGTAGTGACAGTGGTATGGTACGTTGTATTTATGGTCTTATTCGCAGTTTCTTCCTAACCTCTCCCTTATCGTCGTATTTTATAACCACACATAAGTGCTTCATTAAACTTTCATGAACGAAATAATTAGCGAACCAAATAGTGATATTATTGAAACTAGATGATAAATAGCCCTTTTCTGGAAACTGGCACAGTTGTTTATCTTTGTTCGATATTACTCCATTTCTCTGTCTGTAATTCCCTTACTATTTTCCTCTCGCCTCCATCTCTCTCCATTATTCGTTTCCTTCCCCATCTCCCTTACTTATTATCCCCCTCTCTCCCTTACTTCTTTCTTTTTGTCCACCTCTCCCTTACTCTTCTTCTGCCTCCTCTTTCTTACTCCTCTTTTCCACCTCGCTCTTACTCCTCTCCTTCCTTATCTCCCTTACTCTTCAGCTCTCTTCCTTCCTTCTTCCTCTTCCCCTGTATTCCTTTCTATGTCCCTTTCCTTTCTTCCTTCCTCCTTTCCCAGATTTATATTTGTTCCTCTCCTCTCCTCCTTCCTCCTCCCCTTTACTCTCCTCTCCTCCTTCCTCCTCCCCTTTACTCTTTTCCTGTCTCTCCTTGTCCCCCCCCCCCCCCCTCCCTCCCTCCCTCTTCCCAAACTCAAGCCCCCACTCCCCACCCCGCCCTTCCTGCTCAGTACTAATGTAACGGGACGACTATATATAGTGACTCGTCCATTAGAGAGAGAGAGAGAGTGTGTGAGTGAGTGGCCGGTACCTCCAAAGTTACAGGCTTGCTATCGCTCGCCAGGAATAAAACCGACACCTAAATAACACGAAAGGTCTTAGTATCGACAGAGCAATGAGGCGAAGGGTCTTAAAATCGACAAACTAATGGGACGAACGTCTTAAAAATTCAAATCTAATGGGGCTAAACGTGAGGGAGAAGGGGGGTCAGAAAAACAACCATCCCCCAAAAAAAATTCTACCCAGCGCTTGAAGGTGAAGGCACTGACCTTTACCTGGTGACCTCCCTTGGCACCCTATCTAAATGTGTGACTTCCTGCCCATCAGATGACCTTATGTGACCTTTGCCAGAAGGTCACATGTGTTTCACCGTTGTTCTATTTTTCGCCAGTATTACAATCTGTTTATTTTTGGTTAATTGAATATTTTAACAACGTTTTTTCTCGATACTTAAGGGGAGGCTGATGGACTGTTGAGGTTAAGGGGACATGGGTCGTTTTCTGGGCCCCTTTCTCCCTCGTGTTAAGTCCCAATTGTTTTGAGATTATAAGACGTTCGGCCCATTTTTAGTTTGGCGATTTTAACACCTTTCGCCCAATTTCGTTATCAATTTTAAGAGTGTTCGTGCCATATAGGTGTCGATTATTTCCTGGCGAGCGATACTGAACTTGAAATTTTAAGAGGAACCTGCTTTCGGCCGGGCCATTTTTCTACCGAAGAATGTACACATTTATCTTGAAGGGGGGGTCTAGGGGGTGTTTTCTAAGCTTGATGGAGGTCTAGAGAGAAAACTAAAGAATACATGAATTAATAGAAAAAAAAAAAAAAACGGTCCGTCTCCCCTAATGGAAGAAATATGAGACTACTACCGTATGTGTTTGCATCATATGAATACAAAATGTTCATCATTAACAAACTATTTCGCTACAGAATCTTGGTAATTGCAGAGTAATAATTACTGTCAAGACATTGCAATTTACCGTCATCTGAAAATAAACCGACTATAGTTGATCGTGTTTCTGGTTCATGTTGCTCTGTCGTGGTTTACTGTTTTGACCGTTCGAAGCCTGTAAATTGATGGAAGCCCTTTATAAACCGAATAATATTGTCTTTTAGTAGCTGGCATAAGTTAATGGACGGCACCGGTACTGAAAGGGTTAAGGCGGTGTCACAGGAGCACATTTTCTGGCAATTTTCAATGAGCAAGTTTTATCTCGTACTATTTTGAGGTTCTTTCGTAATTAAATCGGAAACTAGATCGACGGTATATTATGTTACATAGTTTATTTTTAATGGAACTTAAACTTTCAAGCTGTCAGACAACAATTGCTCGCACAAATTGACGGAATAATTGCTTGTGTGATATCGCCTTTATACCAGTAGGCTT
This sequence comes from Paralithodes platypus, assembly GCA_032716605.1. Lineage (NCBI taxonomy): Eukaryota > Metazoa > Arthropoda > Malacostraca > Decapoda > Lithodidae > Paralithodes > Paralithodes platypus. Next base: position 60,953,853 of record CM064482.1, read on the forward strand.
CTATACTGTAAGAAAGGTTTGTAGGATGCCAAAAGGTTTAATTTATTTGTCTAAAGTTGTAAGTTGTCTATTAACTTACTGCACTTGTATGTGCATGAAATAGTGGTTTGCTTAACCCGTTCAGTACCAGTGACGGCAGAGAGCCGTCAGTAGATAAATCACTCCCCAGTCCCAGAGACGCCTGCCAGCCGTCAGTAATATACGATCCTTGTAACTGCCAGTATCAGGCAGTACCTGGTACCACGAAGTTTGAGCACTGCTCGAAGACTTTGGCAACACTTCTCAGTTTATATCCAAGCCCCCACATGCTGGGATAGGCAGTAATCCTCCATCTTTTGAGGTGGCCATTTTGGCCACATTGCTTGGGACTGGCGGGTACATTTATGGTGATGGCTAAAGAAAAGTTAGAATTATAACTATAATTGATGGATTGGTGGATTAGCGAGTGGGAATGGAAGAGTTATGGGTGGTATACATGGGAGGGATTTGGGGTTTGGTCATTAGTAGAAGGTAAAGACTGAAATCGAAATACAGCAGTACCCTATGGTACAGTAGGTTAAGGGGAGAATTTTACTTATTAATGTATTACGTTATTTTCCTCCCTAGACCGTTATATATATATATATATACAGTATATATATATATATATATATATATATATTTATATATATATATATACAGTATATATATATATATACGGACACACACTCACACACCCAATTAACAAGACCCAACCCAGGTTCTCTGAAATTGACGGTCCCCAAGCCTTCCTGGTATTTTTATGGGCAAGGACGTACAGTTTTCCCTACATAGTGCTTGCTGAAATCATTTGTATATCCTCTTAATACAGCGTTGTCAGTTGGTTCTTGTTTTCGATTTTCCTATTTAATTGTTGCCTAATTGTTTGTTATTTTTACCATTTGTTTTACGTATCATTTGTGTTCCCTTTCATATATTTGTGTTACTTTCGTTATCATTCCCCTCGTGTTTATATATATCATGTTTCTATTAATTTCTCTATCTTGTTATACTTATTTTTCCTCTCTCCTTCTTGTTTCCATCACTTCATTTCTGTATGTTTTGTCCTCTCCCTGTCCTTATCCAATTTCCCCATCTTAATATTCGTTCTCTGTGTATACTGTATACCCAGGGTACAGAGAATACCTTTTAACTCTTTTTATACCTCTTTCTTTCCTTTCCTATTTTCCTCTCTTTTAATCTCTTTTAATCTCTTCCTTTTCCATTCTTCCTTATTCCCTTTCGTCCACCCTTCCTTTTTCATCCTTTTGTCTGCCTTTTCTATGGTCCTTCCTATTTTTCCATCATTTCTTCTTCCTATTTTTCCGTCCTTCCTTGTCCATTCTTCCTTCTTCCTTTTCTTCCGTCCTCCCTTGTCCATCCTTCCTTCTCACTTTCCTTCCCTCCTTCTTCCTTTTCTTCCTTACTTATTATCCCATCCTTCCTTCTTTTCTTTCTTCCATCCTTCCTTTTCCATCCTTCCTTCTTCCCTCCTTCCTATTCCTTCCCGGTCTCCCAGGTGGACTTCCCCCAAGGCCACACCTATTCTCCTCCTCCTCCTCCTCCTCTGCCTACCTTGTTTGGTCCAGTTTTTGTCTCCCATGTTCCCTTTTTTTTCTTTCTTTAATTTAGTTAAATTACAACCTTTTACTTCTTCTCTCTTTCAGTTACTCTGTTTTGCATCCATTTTCCTCTCCTCATATATAATTTTTGTTTTTTTCATTCTTACTTACTTTCCGTCTCCTAATTTCTAGTTTTGATTAATTTTCTATTCTATTCACTCCTTGGATGCATACTTTGTATTTATTGTTGTTCTTTTGAATGATCTCCATTGTGTCTCTTCATCCTTAGTTATAGTTAGATGTCGTCCATATCCTAATATATATATATTTTTTTTTCGTGGGTCTTCTAAAAACTTTCCTTATCGTGTTGGTGATGTTTAAGTCTGACTATGTTACTTACCTTTTAATTTCACTTTCTCATTTTTCCTTAACTTAGCTTTTTCGCTCTTTGATCTCTCTCTCTCTCTCTCTCTCTCTCTCTCTCTCTCTCTCTCTCTCTCTCTCTCTCTCTCTCTCTCTCTCTCTCTCTCTCTCTCTCACTCACTCACTCCATCGTTGGATCCAACGATGTACAGCGAACCCGGTCGGAAGATTTGCTTTTAAAGTACCAGCAGCTGATCAAGTCGTTTAAGGAGAAGTCATCAAGGATCATCGTCTCAGGAATCGTCCCCCGGCTCGGTGTAGAGAGCCGATTTTACAACATAGCCACCAGCACAAATCGTTGTCTAGCAAACCTCTGCAGGAAGGAGAACGTGGGATTCGTCGACACCTGGGACAATTTCTACTACGATGACTATTTGTTTTCGGACGATGGAGTTCATCTGAACCAGGTGGGAGCAGCGCGTTTTGGGCGTCTTCTCAACGATGCGGTGAAGGATTTTCTGAGAAGAAATCGACTCAGCACAGGACAACCAGGAAGGAGGACCGAAGACAGCGAGGACGGCAATCTACAAAGGAATTAAATACTAATCCGTCAAGAACCGCGAATGTGGATAAAGCTCCACCAACACGACCCAAATTCAAAACCGTCAGGGATAACGACCGAGGACCGAGGACAGCCATGAATGTAAATGTAGATCTGACCAGAACCAATAATTTGAATAAAGACCGTTCCTTGAATCCCAAATCCAAAACTTTGAATGTTTTCTATGCAAACGCTCGTAGCATACGCAATAAATTTTCAGATTTAGAGGAACTAGTGTTTACAGAAAATTATGATGTGATTGGCATAACAGAATCTTGGCTCAATACACAAGATAGAGACTTTTTAGCAGAGTATTCACTTCCCGGTTATGTAATGTTTGAGAACAGCCGAATAAATAAAAATGGAGGTGGCGTTTTATTTTATATCAAAGAAAGTCTTAACCCGACCCTCGTGTCAAAACCTCAAATTGTGAACGTCGACACATCTTTTGTGCTAATAAAGAATAATAAAGGTACAAAAATAATACTTGCGTTAATATACAGACCTCCAGCTCAATCAGTGCAAACTGACCGAGAAATTTACGAACAAATTGCAGATGTAAGTAACTCACATGATACCGTAATTTTTGGCGACTTTAATTTACCTGTGACCAAGTGGGGCGATACTCTTACTTCACACTCCGGACATGACTTGTATACGAACTTGCAAGAGAGTTCGCTTTATCAATTTGTTCGAATGCCGACCCGTGGTAATAACGTTCTTGACATTGTACTTGCAACAAAAGAAGAATTGATAGAGAATTTGAATGTTGGTGATGAATTCAGTAACAGCGACCATCGTACGATAACTTTCACTTTAAAGTTACTAGTAACGAACCAAATAGTAGCATCGAAAAAGTCCCTAATTTCAAGAAAGCAAACTTCCATAAACTTGGAGCTATGTTTAAAAAAACTGACTGGAGCTTTTTAATTAACAATAACGACATAAATACATCTTGGAAGTTATTCGAAACCACTTACCTAAAAGCAGTGCAAGACTGCATACCATCGAAAATACGGCGTCCAGGCCATAATAATAAGCCCAAATGGTGGAATAAAGATATTTCAAACTGCCTGCTTGCTAAAAAATTTGCTAATGATAGATTAAAATCCTCACAAAATGACGAAGAACGGGTGAAATTTGTAGAGCTACGACGCAAAGCCAAAAAGTTAATTAAGCAAAGTAAAAAGACCTTAGAGTTACATATTGCGAATCAAAGTAAAACAAACCCGAAAGAATTCTATAGTTATATCAGAAAGAAAAAAGTAGTTACTTCAACTGTTGGACCGTTAGTCGATGAAAAAGGAGAATACACCAAAGACGAAGTACAAATGAGTAATGCCCTCAATACCTTCTTTGCATCAGTTTTTACAACAGAAGACCTCAGTGATATCCCTACACCATCGCCGATTCAGATTGATAATTCAGATGTTCTAAGCAATATCACCGTTACAGAGAGAGAAGTATTGAATTGTTTAGATAAACTCAAGGTAAATAAAACGCCAGGACCTGATACAATCTCGCCTAGAGTTCTAAAGGAAGCTAAGAATGAGCTCTCCAAACCACTGACATTACTATTCAATAAATCCTTGCAGTCTGGAACTATGCCTGATCAGTGGAAGCTAGCCAACGTAACACCGATATTCAAAAAAGGCAGCAAATCCCTACCCAGTAACTATCGTCCAATTAGCTTAACCTCAGTTGTACGTAAAATGCTAGAAACGGTCATACGAGACAGACTCGTAAATCACTTAGAGGAAAATAACATACTTAAAGATACTCAACACGGCTTTCGTAAAAAACGTTTCCTGTTTAACAAACCTCTTAGACTTCTTCCACGATATCCTCAACCTCTACGATGAGAGTAAAGCTGTAGATATTATATACCTTGATTTTCAAAAGGCCTTTGACAAAGTTCCCCACAAACGTTTACTGCTAAAACTAAAAGCGCATGGAATACAAGACGGTGTGTTGAAATGGATAGAAAATTGGCTCAGCAACAGAAAGCAAAGGGTAGTCATAAACGGTAAGGCATCTAAATGGACCAATGTAAGTAGCGGGGTACCCCAGGGTTCGGTACTAGGACCAATTCTCTTTCTAATTTACATCAACGACATAGATGAGGGTCTCACCTGCACAATCTCAAAATTTGCTGACGATACAAAAATTGCAAATAGCGTACTCTCAAAAGAACAAGTTGACGATATGCAACACAATCTAGATAAATTGCCATGTTGGGCCCAAATTTGGCAAATGAGTTTCAATGCGGATAAATGTAAAGTACTACATGTCGGATACCTAAATGAGAAAGCAAACTATTCGATGAATGGCACTCAGCTTAAGAATGTAAACAGAGAAACTGATCTGGGAGTAACAATATCGAGTAACCTAAAACCGAGTCAACAATGTTTCAGAAGTTGTTAAGAAGGCAAACAAAATAATTGGCTTTATAGGCAGGTCATTTGAGCATAAATCCAAAGAAGTTATCCTAACCCTTTACAATTCCTTAGTCCGCCCCTCTTCTGGAATACTGCGTTCAATCCTGGTGCCCTTATTACCAAAAAGATATAAACAAGCTAGAAACAGTTCAACGTAGAGTTACCAAAATGATACCTAGCCTAAAGAACAAACCATACGAAGAGCGTCTTAGAGAATTAAATCTATTTCCTTTAAACCCAGCGCAGATTAAGAGGCGACTTAATTCAAGTGTTCAAAATCATCAAAGGCATCGACAATATGAACTGTAGTAAGTACTTCACTATCGACCAATCTAATTACAACGCGGGGAAACGGTTTGCAAAATTATTGGTAAATCTTTTAACTCGCACGAATCTAAGAATTTCTTCTTCAATCGAGTTGTCAACTTGTGGAATGGGCTTCCCCGAGACGTTATAGACTGCAGCACCGTTGATTCATTTAAATTCCGCCTAGACAAATATCTCGCATCAAACCCGCGACTGACTGCGTTTGTAAATGAATAACTTTATCCTCCCCTCAGTTACTAACCCATATGTCCCCTACTACCTCCCTAGTCCTGCCACGTTAGTGGCAGGGCAGTAGTTCCCTTTCCAATGTTCCCTTACCCACTCTAAACCACTGTTTGGACACTTGATCCTCAGTGTTTTGGAGGACAAGCAACCTAGAAGGGTCACTAGACCTGTTGTTGCTTGATTTCCTTTGTACTCCTTTGTACTCACTCACTCACTCACTCACTCACTCACTCACTCACTCACACACACACACACACACACACACACACACACACACACACACACACACACACACACACACACACACACACACACACACACACACACACACACACACACACACACACACACACACACACACACACACACACACACACACACACACACACACACACACACACACTCACTCACTCACTCACTCACACTACCAGGCCAAACCAACACCCCATCTGTTGACTCCCAGCAAACACTAGTCCGTGCTTAGTTTCTCTCTTGGTTTGATCTCTCACGACGAACGATATGAGCTTTCCTTCCCCGCAGGTAGATAGATAGATAGATAGATAGATATATATATAGATAGATATATAGATAGATAGAAAGTTAGACAAATTGATAGATAGTTGAGTATCTGGTTAGATAAATAGATAGATGCATATGTGTGTAGAATAATGGAGTTACAATGATATGCATATTAGTTCGGAGTCATGTAGAGCTATTCCAAGAAGAGTCTCTAAGTGAAAGAAACAACAAGAGAGAGAGAGAGAGAGAGAGAGAGAGAGAGAGAGAGAGAGAGAGAGAGAGAGAGAGAGAGAGAGAGAGAGAGAGAGAGAGAGAGAGAGAGAGAGAGAGAGAGAGAGAGAGAGATGTTCAGTATCATTCGTATGTCTGTGTGTATGTTTGTTTTATACAGTATATATTATGCATGTATGTGTTTGTGTGTACCATGTATGTGTTTGTGTGTACCTGTATGTGTTTTTGTATGTGTGCGTGTACATTTGTGTTGTCCTTTTATAGCTCCTTGAACTAACTAAACCCCGTAATACTGTATATATTATTTTCATGTATATCTTATAATGTATTCATGTATATCTTATAATGTAATATGTTTTGTTTGTCTTCACTTTCCTCCCTAGAGCTCCATCAAGCTTAGAAATATATCCCCAAGTACCACTATCAAGATAAACTGAGGGAGAAAGGGGTCCAGAAAAGAAACACAATCTTAAGGGTGATATTGCAATTGTTGGTAATGCTCTGATTCACTTTCAGCCCCAAACAAAATTCGACCTACATATTATAAGTTCAATGACATATTCACTCACCCTATTTACTCAGCTGACATTATATATATATATACGGTATATGTTGAGATTAAAAGTATGTGTAGGTGAATATATTAGTAACTTGATAGGGGTCTGATTGCATAATAGGAAGAGAAGAGAATATAACGAGCAATATTCTGGAAATGTATTTATTCTGATAAGGATTCGAAGGGCTGGATTTAGTGGAAGTGAAAGATAGATAGATAGAGAGAGTGAGAGAGGGTGTGTTAAATAGCGTTATATAGATACACACTACACAGACCTTGCAATCTCTACTAGACAGTCCGGACTAAATTCTAAAACAAAAACAAATGCTACTAAAAGTGGAAGGTGAGGCTAGGAAAGCAGAAGGCACTCTCTCCCCACTCACCAGAGAGAGAGAGAGAGAGAGAGAGAGAGAGAGAGAGAGAGAGAGAGAGAGGGGGGGGGGGGAGAGAGAGAGAGAGCGTGAGTGAGTGAGTGAGCAAGCAAGTGTTCCCCTCCTGTGTCAATATAATATAGTTGGGTAAATATACACAACTCTCCCTGTGGTTATTGTCTTTTATAATACACACGGGGTTGGCAGGTTTTATAATACACACGGGGTTGGCAGGTTTTATAATACACACTGGGTTGGCAGGTTTTATAATACACACGGGGTTGGCAGGTTTTATAATACACACGGGGTTGGCAGGTTTTATAATACACACGGGGTTGGCAGGTTTTATAATACACACTGGGTTGGCAGGTTTTATAATACACACTGGGTTGGCAGGTTTATACAACACGGGGTTGGCAGGTTTTATAATACACCGGGGTTGGCAGGTTTTATAATACACACGGGGTTGGCAGGTTTTATAATACACACGGGGTTGGCAGGTTTATAATACACACGGGGTTGGCAGGTTTTATAATACACACTGGGTTGGCAGGTTTTATAATACACACGGGGTTGGCAGGTTTTATAATACACACGGGGTTGGCAGGTTTTATAATACACACGGGGTTGGCAGGTTTTATAATACACACGGGGTTGGCAGGTTTTATAATACACACGGGGTTGGCAGGTTTGAAATCCACACGGGGTTGGCAGGTTTTATAATACACACGGGGTTGGCAGGTTTTATAATACACACTGGGTTGGCAGGTTTTATAATACACACTGGGTTGGCAGGTTTTATAATACACACTGGGTTGGCAGGTTTTATAATACACACTGGGTTGGCAGGTTTTATAATACACACGGGGTTGGCAGGTTTTATAATACACACGGGGTTGGCAGGTTTTATAATACACACTGGGTTGGCAGGTTTTATAATACACACTGGGTTGGCAGGTTTTATAATACACACGGGGTTGGCAGGTTTTATAATACACACGGGGTTGGCAGGTTTTATAATACACACGGGGTTGGCAGGTTTTATAATACACACGGGGTTGGCAGGTTTTATAATACACACTGGGTTGGCAGGTTTTATAATACACACTGGGTTGGCAGGTTTTATAATACACACGGGGTTGGCAGGTTTTATAATACACACGGGGTTGGCAGGTTTTATAATACACACTGGGTTGGCAGGTTTTATAATACACACAGGGTTGGCAGGTTTTTATAATACACACTGGGTTGGAGGTTTTATAATACACACTGGGTTTGGCAGTTTTATAATACACACTGGGTTGGCAGGTTTTATAATACACACTGGGTTGGCAGGTTTTATAATACACACTGGGTTGGCAGGTTTTATAATACACACGGGGTTGGCAGGTTTTATAATACACACTGGGTTGGCAGGTTTTATAATACACACTGGGTTGGCAGGTTTTCATCCGTGGTTATACTCCATACTGACAACACTATTATTACATTGCATGCACAAACTTAAGGAGAGGCAGTTGGTTTGTAGAGTCCTCCTCCTTCCTCATGTTTAGCCCTATTAGTTATGCGATTTCAAGACCTTCGCCCCATTAGTTTGGCGATTTTCAGACCTTTTGCCCCATTTATTTGCCAATATCAAGACCTTTCGTGCTATTTAGGTGTCGATTTCTCTCCTGGCGAGCGGTAGCGAGCCTGTATTTGAAGAGGTATCGGCCTTCGGCCCGGACATTTTTCTACCGAAAAATGTACAAATTTATATCAATGTTTATGTCTTGTGGGTGTGTTTTTTTTTGTTTTTTTTAGCTTGATGGGGGTTTAGAGAGCAAACTAAACCCCTTCCTTAAACCATTGAGCCGAACCAGTAAATTATGCTGCACAATACCGTCTGAGCTCCCTTAACACAACACACGCTTTCACCCATACTATATACTATACACATGCACTCACAAGCATTACATAATACTATACACATGCACTCACAAGCATTACATAATACTATACACATGCACTCACAAGCATTACATATTATACACATGCACTCACAAGCATTACATATTATACACATGCACTCACAAGCATAACATATTATACAATAGCAAACACATCAACTTGGCTAATCTTATACACACGCTCTACCATGCATATATATTTGCATTTGTATTCACATCCACTCAAATTATCATGCGGACGTGATCATGAATAACCTACCGTACATTAATACATACTTACAGATTATCACGTGTGCGCTCTCTCACACACCCACACACACACATGCTCACATCTACACACACACACACACATGCTCACATCTACACACACACACACATGCTCACATCGACACACACACAC
>CM064482.1:60963512-60986012 GCA_032716605.1 Paralithodes platypus
AGTGCCTGTGCAAACACACATAGGCCTCAACCTCATACATTATTCATTAGGCAAATATTATTATAACTTAATTATGAATATCTTTACATAATCACTAATTACAAAAGACACGATATACCTGTATATAATTTACAAAGAAAAAATAGTTTCCTTAAAGTGAAACTTCAAAGGTACGTAATACAATATTTGCCTAAAGAAAAACAAGAGGTAACCCGACCAATACATAACTTCCCCGTTGTATGTCCATTTGAGCTGGGTGGTAACAAGCGATGACTAGTGGAAATCCTTAATTAAACAGTATTTTAGAAGGCTCCAAGCAGGTTTTTGTAGATAACGCTTGAGTGTACTGTTATTGTACCACTAAAAGCTGTGCAAGTGTATCGAGGTCAAGTTACAAAAAATAAAAATAAAAATAAAATAAATAAAACAAATGAGGAGAAAACATTATGGAAACTATTAATTGGGAATAGATACACGATATATATATATATATATATATATATACCGGTATATATTATATATATATATATATATATACCGGTATATATATATATATATCTTTATTATATAATATATATATATATATATATATTTATATATATATATATACCGGTATATATATCATATATATATATATATATAGAGAGAGAGAGAGAGAGAGGATTAGAGAGATAGCGAGGATGAGAGCAGAGAGAGAGATGAGATGAGAGAGAGGAGAGGATGAGAGAGAAATAAGGAGAGACAGATAGCGGGAAATGAAAGTACACAAGAATTTATTCGACAGTATGCAGAAGGGCGATGGATTTGGCCTGTATTAACCCCTTCTGTACCGGCGACGTCATTTTGATTTGATATTAGCTAAATTTAGACATTATTAAGAAGCTTGGGAAGGATGTATGGTAGCTAAAAGGATTAATTAGGATAGTATGTAGCCTTTTCATGGGTAGACGCTCTTCCTTCGCTGAATAAAATCGTCTAACAGTGGTCAGACGATAATGAAAAGGACATCACCGGTACTGCATGGGTTAAGCCCTCAGTACCCAACAACAGCTCACAGCACATTTTCAATTAATTCGAACGTGGATTAAATTAATGACTCTGATTAACCCATTGATTCTCACAGGTCCATTCAAAGCTTAATATATTCGTCTAATAATAGCCAGAATATAATGAAAGAATGTTTAATTTTATTTTTTATTTTTTAAAAAGGCATGGTATAGACTACTGAAAAGGTTAAATAACACGCATTTCAAAGCACTGATGGCCCTCCAGTCGAACGCTGTCAATCATAGAAGCAGCTACACAAACCTGTTTATTTGCGTTCCCTTCCACCCTCAAGGGGCGGGCTCTAACCCCCCCTTACAACTCTTGCGGCTGATCCAGTCTAAGAAGACGAAGAAGAAGCAAAGACAAAGACGAAGACGAAGAACAATAATACCCGGTACTAATAATAATAATAATAATAATACATTGAATTAAGAAGACAATATATAAGAAGACAAGGACGAAGAAGACGACCGAGACGAAGAAGAAGAGAAAAAGATGAACCTAGCGGCAAATAAGCAAAAAAACAGGTATATGGTAGTCCTGGTGTGAAATGTTTATATAACGGCGAGGAGCGCTCATAAAAGGGGGGAATTGGGAAGGGATTTGTCCCCTGGCCTGGTATCCACGTCTCCGGGAAGCCTGTGGGGGAGCAGTTGGTGGGGGGGGAGGGGGGGGAGGGGGGGGTGTGGTTTGTACGCGGGTGGGGGGGGGGGGGTGGGTGGGGGTGTGTGGGGGAGGGATGTGCGGGGGAAGAGGGGTGTGGTGGAATAGGAAGCAGGGGGAGAGATGTGTGGGAGAGGCGCGACAGGTGGCCGGAACGGAGGGGGAAGACTGGTAGCAAGGGAGACGGAGGAAAGGAGCAGATTGGTGATGGAGGAGGGAAGAAAGCGAAAGAGGAGCGGGAGGATGTGAAGAAGAAGAGGAGGAAGAGGTGGAGGAGAAGAAGGGGAAGATGTGCAGGAGAGGAGGAAAGAGGCGAGAGGAGGTGTGGTGGAGAATGAAGGGGGGAAAGATGTGGACAGGAAGAGGAGGAAAGACGGAAGCTGGTGGTGGAGGAGCTGGGCGATATGTGAAGGGATGAGTATTGAGGAGGAGATGGAAGATGAAGATTAGGAGGAGGAGGTAGGGATTGTAGTGATAGGAAGAGGGGGAAGATGGACGGAAGAGGTAGAGGCAGCTTGAGGAAGAGGAGGAGGAGGAAGAGGAATGAGAAGAGGAGGAGGAGGGTGATGATGTGTGAGGAGGAGGAGGAGGTAAGATGAAGCGCAGAAGAGAAAACAAATGTGAGAAACATGTAGATAGAAGATGGTTGGAGGAGGAAAAGAAACTGTGTATAAGAAAAGAGAAGAGATGGGGAGGAAAGAGAGGACAATGGACTAATCAGAGAAGAAGGAAAGGCAGGGAAATAGACGGAGAGATAATGAGGAGGAGAAAAACGAAGAGGAAGAGGAGAAGGGATGACAAGAGGATGAGCATTAGGAGGAAGGAATAGGAAGAGTAGAAATAAGGATAGTACAAAGGAATATACAAAGGAGAACAAACTGCAACAGACCTATTGGTCCTTACGGGGCAGTTTGGAAATCTAAAACTACTAATCTACTGACTACGAGGTAGAGAAAAGGATAGCAAAGAAGAAGGCTCCTCTTCCTAGTAGTAGTAGGAGGAGGAGGAAGAGGAGGAGGAGGAGAAGGAAGAAGAATAAGAATAAACAGAGGATTAGGAAGAAGAGGGGTAGGAGGAGGAAATAAGAAGACAAAATAAGATAGAGGAGAATAAAGAGTAAGAACTAGGAGCAAGAAGAGGAGGACTAGAGAGATGAGGAGTACTGTATTAGTAGGAGGAGGATGTGGGGAAGGAGCTGGTATGGGGGCGGGGGTGAGGGAGGCATTTCCTGGCATTCATAAGGCGCAATGAGGCTGCATGGAACAAGGAAGGGGGGAAGGCCAGGCCAGATGCAGGAAGGGAAGAAGGGATTGAAGGCAGGAGGGAAGGACGGACTAGATGGAGGGAGGGATCGAGGAAGGAGGGACTGAAGGAAGGTAGGAGGGAAGGACAGACTAGATGGAGGGAAGGAGGGACTGAAAGAATGAGGGAGGAGAAAGGGAGGGAAGGAAAGACAGAGGGAAAGAGGGACTGATGGATGGAGGGAGAAGAAGGAAGGAGAGAAAGAGGGACTGAAGGAAGGAGGGAAGGACAAACTAGATGGAGGGAGGAGAGGGGGAGGGACTGATGGAAGGCGGAAGGAGAGAGGGAGGGACGGAGGGACTGAAAATAGAAGGGAAGGACAGAGTAGATGGAGGAAAGAGAGGAGAGGAGGAGGGAAGGAGGGAAGGAAGGAAGGAAGGAAGGAAGGAAGGAAGGAAAGTGCAAAGATGGAGGGAAGGAGGTGAGTTGGAGATATGGAGGGAATATAAAGGAGAAATGGAAGGAAGGAGGGAGGGTTTAGAAATACATGGAAGGTGGAGATTTGTAGGAGAGAAAGAAGGAATGAAAGAAGAAATGGTAACAGGATGAAATGAAAAAACGAAGTGTAAGGAGAGAGTAAATATAGAAGAAAGGAGATATATATTGAAATCAGAACTGAAAGGATACAAAAGTAAAGGGAACACACAAGTAAATACAAGCATAAGAAAGAAATAGTGTAATATATAAGTAAAAGGGAGATTGGATGGATGAGAAATATGAGCAGGAAAAATGGGAATATTGATAGGAATGAAACAAATATACGAACAAATAAGATAAAATATACTACCGAATTTTGAAACCATATAATCAGCATTGGCTACACCGGGCATAATACATATGTTGACCATATGTGCCTGATTACTCTTTGACATTTTAAGGGAGTAAACCTCCCTTAGAATATTAAGAGATAGTTTAACCTCTTCTGTACCGGCGACGTCTTTTTAACTATAATCTGGCTATTATTAGACGATTTTATTCAATTTCGAAAGGGCCTACAACAATTAACAGGCTTCGAACTATCTCACATCTCACTAAATTCCTTTATACTACCACAGACCCTTCTTAAACTAATCGTCTAAATATAGCTAGAATAAAATTAATAAGACATCGCCGGTACAGAAGGGATTAAGGAATTGAGGACAGCCTATTATGGTGAAAGTTGGGGATTAGAGTGTGAGAACATAATAATGATGATACTTCCACTTTGAAAGGATTTTTATCACTGTGCTAAACGATGGTATGAAGATAAAGACATGTGTGTGTGTGTGTGTGTGTGTGTGTATAATAATATTGTGTATATACTGTACAGTATAATAAAACTCGCAGGAAAAATTAAATATTGAAACACCAAGTTTTGGTCTATTATCTCAAGACATCTTCAGGATATTACCTTGAAGATGTCTTAAGAGAATAGACGAAAGCTTGGTATTCCAAGGTTTAATTTTTCCTGCGAGTTTTACTACATAATTTGATCACGTGATTGTGATTTACTCTCCATATATATATTATTCTGCTTAACAGAGGATCTAACTCAGCTTAGGAAATTGGTTCAGTAGCCGAGGATAAGACTATCTGAAGTAACTCCCAAGCAAAGATACCCGTGTATGTGTGTGTGTGTGTGGGGGGGGGGGGGGGGCTGTGTATGTGTGTGTGTGTGTTTTGAGTATATTAAGGGGTTGAGAAAAGACGAAAACAAAGCTCATAATTAAGGGCAGATATAAAAGGGCAAAGGACAAAGACCGAGGAGCTGGAAAGGTCAGTCAGGAGAGTAGGAAGGATACAGGTAAGAGATCATTAATATCACAAGAGGGGCGACAGCTTAAAGGAGAGAGAGAGAGAGAGAGAGAGAGAGAGAGAGAGAGAGAGAGAGAGAGAGAGAGAGAGAGAGATATACAGCTACATAGATACACAGACCACACAGACCTCAAGGTCCTTACTAGGCAGTCTGGCCTTACAAACTATAATATATATATATGTATATATATATATATATATATATATATACAGTATATAATATATATATATATATCTATATATATACACATACATACACATACAAACATACTATAAATATATATACTGTATATATATACATACTGTACAGCGCACACACATACACATACATACATACATACCTACTTTCCTTACTACATTTTTTTTATTTTTCATATCACCCCAGCCCTCTGCAGATAGAGGTCAAGCCTTCCCTTGAAAGCGTTTATTGTGTCGCTCCCCACCACTCTCGCTGGTAGTTTATTCCACTCTGGCGCCACATTGTAGGTGAAGAAACTCTTTGTGACATCTAGGTTTGCCTTTTTGGTTTTTAATTTCATTCCATTTCTACGAGTTTGATTAGTATTGTTTAATGTGAATAGTGCATTTATATCGACTTTGTCGAAACCTTTTAGTATCTTAAAGCACTCAATAAGCTGACCCCTCGACCTCCTCTTTTTTAATGAGAACAGGTTCAATCGTTTAAGTCTTTCTTCATATGATAGTCTTTCTTCATATGATGAAGAGAGAGAGAGAGAGAGAGAGAGAGAGAGAGAGAGAGAGAGAGAGAGAGAGAGAGAGAGAGAGAGAGAGAGAGAGAGAGAGAGAGAGAGAGAGAGAGAGAGAGATTTGTACATAGATACACTGGACACACAGACCTTACGATTGCAGCGAGGTAGTCAGGACTTAATTCTAGTAGAGATGGCACACCTAATAGTAAGGGAAAGTGGAAGGCGAGCGATAGCGATTAGCGAGCCTGCAATAATTTTAGGAGGAACTGCCCTTTGACCGGAGCATATTTCTACCGAAAAAATGCACACGTTTATCTAGAAGGGGGATCATGTATTTTATATGTTTTTTTTTTAAAGTTTAATGGAGTTCTAGTGATGAAACTAATATAAATAAATATATATATATATATATATATATATATATATATATATATATATATATATATATATAAACAAATACCTGTAAAAAAAAAAAAAAAAAAACACTAAAACATTCACCTTCTAACAAGAAATTATGCCTAACTAAATGTCAACAAGATACCTAGCTAGCCATGTGGGGATTAAGGTCAAGTCGAAGGATGAAGACACACTCGATGAACGCTTTTGTTCAATTATTTATCTGGGGCTTAAGTAAGTCTTATTAGATAACTTTATGGGCTATGAAGAAAGTTGTTTATATTGCTCTGTTTGCTACACGGTCAGTTATATGTCTCTACTAATTAAAAGTTTGTGAATAATAAAGAAATTGATTTCAATTGAGCCACGAGAGGAAAATACACGAATCGATATAAGAATTTTGAATTACTAAAATAATATACAGATAATCTCTCTCTCTCTCTATATATATATAAGATAACTCACATGCATCTATGATAAATATACAGTAAGCACTATTTACCGTGGTTTCTTCGTAATAAACCAATTAATATATGCTATGCTGTATATCAGAGAGACAGGCAGATGCGCAAATTGACGTGGATGAAACATATTAACCCAATCGTTGTCAAAAATTCCTCTGGTTTGACTTATCATGGCTAAATATACTATCTATCTATCTATCTATCTATCTATCTATATACTCAGGCCCATTCCCCACTTTTCCTATTTTTTGTATACAGTACCGGTATATAATTATAATTATGACGATTTAGATTTACTACGCTAATATAGTTTCACACTATATAGTAATTATAATTAGGCAAAATATTTTGACCTCTAACCTCTCTAACTCAAGGACTACAGTAATCATGCTAGTATCTCTACCATTTGGGAAGAGTCAGCCAGGGAGTAGGTGTAGAAACTTACAGCTTATTTGCTTCAGCCATCTTTGAGTTACTAAGGTTAGGGTTCACTATTGCTAGCCTACTTATAATGAATGGACTATAGTTTGTAATAAGATATACATTACAATAATAAAGCTGTAATTCACACCTGGTAATTAAGATCTATAGTTGATGTGAAGACAGTACACGACTTTTGAATGTGGCTGTTCATTAGTTTCAGGTCAAGGAGAAATCCAATTAAGACAACGAAACATTTAACCGACTGATAATTAGAGAAATGTTATGGAATTAACTAATTTAACTTCTAGATTAAGAGAGGCCTATTCCAAGTTGATTAAAATTGCTTGGTGTTAATAGAATACAAACAAATAAATACATAAATTAATAAATAAATAAATCAATCAATCAAAATATCATTAATTAAAGGGGCAGTCGAGATAGCTTTAAATGCCATCGAGTATGAGACGTCCAAAACTGTATCAGAATACATCCCAAATGATGTAATCGTACTTTAGGTATTTTATGATTTAGATCTGAGGAACGAACAAATATAATAGGGGACGTTTTCGAAGAAAAGTAGGTTATTTTTCATTAGTAAAATACAAGATCAAAAGGGGGAATAGGCTATGTTGTTAAGGTAAGAATTTAGATAGTGGAAGGCTTTTTCAGTGCGGTGGGTGTCATAATATAAACATAATTAAAGCTAAGAAAATGGCAAATATAGTTAGAGTAAATATGCAAACTATTGGATAAGGCATGTCTATAATAAGACAGAAAAAGTTGAGCAGATGGCATGTACAGTTAGAGTAGGAACACATTCACTTACTTAGACTAACAAGATATTCTGGGCTTAACAAGTGATGGTGAAGGAGACCCTAAAATAAAGGTTACTGCGGACTCCCAAGTTTAAGGTAAGTTAAAGAAAAGATATTATTTATTTGTTTTATATATTATTCTTTTATAATTATAGTCTCCTCCCTAGACCTCCTTTAACCCCTTCTCTACCAGTGACGTCTTTTCAATTATAATATTGCTATTTTTAGATTATTTTGTTCAGTTTAAGAAGGATCTGAGGTAGTAAATAGGGTTAAGTGAGATAGTTCAAAGCCTGTTAATTGCTGGAACTGAAACTGAATAAAGTCGTCTAATAGTAGCCAACATATAGATAAAAGGACGTCACCGGTATTGAAGGGGTTAAGTTATCGCTCGCCAGGAAAAAAAAATCATCACCCAAGTAGCACAAAAGGTGTTAAAGTCGCCCAACGAATGGGGCGAATGTCTTAAAATCCCAAATTAATGGGTCTAGATAGTTTAGAGTGAAGGAGACACTAAACCAAAGGTTACTACGGACTCCAAGTTTAAGGTTACGTTCAACTGTTTTGCGAAAGTACCGTAATTTATATTCTGCTCAGTATTATTCAATGTGGAGAACTAATGGATACGACGTGTTTAGAAGAGTAGTTAATTGGGGAGTCTAATACATCAAATGCGTTTAACATCTTAACCAATTCACTACCATTATGTATTTTTCATCATAATATGGCTACCTCTAGACGATTTTCTTACTATATTATCTATCTCTAGGACTCAAATAGGTAAATACGATCTCAATAAACCATCTTAATAACCTAGGGTGTATATAAACTGCTTCCAGTCATCTAATTTTAGCCATGATCAAAGGTAAATAGGCGTCATGGTGCTGAAGGGGTTAAGGCTGATAATGAGAGGAAATTAAAACAAAAAAATAAAATTTCTTATAAATGAACGCCAATTATTAAAAGGTGAACCACAATATAGATTCCCTAATGAAAGGGTGACCATAAAATTAATAATCATGACGCATACTCATTTCCATAAAATGTCTACGAATAGTATAATGTTCTCCCTCATCCTATGACTTAAATTGCACCAAACTCCGTGTGTCCAGGCATTTTGGCTCGAACATTCCTTGATTATGGCCCTGTCACTCTAGTTTCCAAGGGTGGGGGTAGAGGGTGGGTGGAGGTTGGGCAGGGTCAGGGTCATAGAGAGTCAAGGATGCCAAACGAGAAGCTAGCCAAAACACACATCAAAAAGCCACTCTAACAGCTCTCTCTCTCTCTCAAAAATAATACCCCCTTAACCCCCCCCCCACCTGGTCTGCACACGAGTTGCTTCCCCGGTATTGTCTCAGGACCAGTGGATGAAGCAAGGACGAAACACTGACCGACTCCGACTTCAATATTTCAATCGCACTCTAAACCATTTCCGCCTTCCGTCAAACAATGGGCCTTTACGGGGTTCTTTTCGCTTCAGTGTAGGAAGACAAATTAATTCCAAATGCATAAACTATACAATTACGACTTTGATATCTTTTTAATTGTACAATTATTGCCTGCTATAAATTATTTGCATAATTTTATGAGCACTTTTTAAAGCCCAAATACTTTAGCGACCGAAATTGCAGTGTGTTATCATCTAAATTAGAAGCTATAATACGTTGTCTTTTGCAGAAGAATTATTTATAGGATCAGGAGAGGGCTTTACCCCACAACTAATGTAACACCCCAAATTACGTTGACACTATTTGATAATAGAATACTGTTTGAAATGTCCTGCCACAGTAGGAAGAACGCATTGTCTCTGACCACGTGACCTCCTCAAGCGTTATGTAAGCGTAATTGTGTGTGTGTGTGTGTGTGTGTGTGTGTGTGTGTGTGTGTGTGTGTGTGTGTGTGTGTGTGTGTGTGTGTGTGTGTGTGTGTGTACGAGGCAATCTAACGGCACCCCAGCTTTTGTCATTCTCACTCTCCCATCACCCCTCGATTTGGCCTTCACAGCTGACCAAGTGTATCCAGATATCCTCCACCCTAGAGCCCTCTCTCCCTCCCTTCCTCCCTCCACCCACACCCTCTCCCTCCCTTCCTCCCTCCACCCACACCCTCTCCCTCCCTTCCTCCCTCCACCCACACCCTCTCCCTCCCTTCCTTCCTCCCTCCACCCACACCCTCTCCCTCCCTTCCTCCCCCTCACCCACACCCTCTCCCTCCCTTCCTCCCTCCACCCACACCCTCTCCCTCCCTTCCTCCCTCCACCCACACCCTCTCCCTCCCTTCCTCCCTCCACCCACACCCTCCCTTAACCCACACCCTCTCCCTCTCTTCCTCCCTCCCTCCAACCTGGCACACCCTCTCCCTTTCTTCCTCCCTCCACCCACACCCACTCCCCCCCTTCCTTCCTCCTCGCACACCCTCTCCCTCTCTCCACCCACACCATCTCCCTCCCTTCCTCCCTCCAACTACACACACTCTCTCTCTTCCTCCCTCTACCAACACACACTCCCTTCCATCCTCTCTACACCTACACACACACTCCTTTCCATCCTCCTTCCAACCACACACACTCTTCCCCCCCCCTTTCCGTCTCCCTCCTTTCCTCCACTTCTCTCCACCTTCTTAGTTTCCTCTACCCCTTTCCCTCCCCCGCCACCCTCTCCTCTCCTTCACCCAATCCCTCCCTCCCCATGCCACTCCACACCTAAAGGGATTTGCTTTGTTTTGATTACATAAATTAGGAATAACTGTCCCAGGTCGTTTTTTCTTTTCTATACAGTCGCCTACATAACTAACTTGCACACTGGGATAAATTAGAGCTACGTTTGGTTGCTGAAGGATATATGTCTAAATATGCCTTAATGTCAAAAGTCTTCAATACAGTTAATACCACATCTTACTGCAGGCAATTGTACTCCCCAGTCTACTGATTATGGGCATATCTGACACCTGAAATAGTCTAACCCTCTCAGGATCCGATGACGCGTGTCTTTATTTTGTTTTGATCATTATTAGGCGTTTTTTTGTATTGTGATTGGAATTATAATATGAAATATTGAGGATTAATTGGCATAGATTTGTCGCCCTTGATACCAAAAGATCCACCCTAAGATCCACCCTAAGATCCACCCTAAGATCCACCCTAAGATCCACCCTAAGATCCACCCTAAGATCCACCCTAAGATCCACCCTAAGATCCACCCTAAGATCCACCCTAAGATCCACCCTAAGATCCATACAATCGTCTACAATTTGCCAAATATTAGAAACACGTCATCGAATACTCAGAGTTTAAAAATCAATCATCAATCAATCAATCAATCAGTCAACCAACCAATCTTAATAAACCCTCGAACTTCATGGGAATCAAACCCCAATATCACCACCTCCAAACTTCAACCTAGCAATCCCCCCCCCCCCCCTTCCCCTCACTGCCAGTCTTGTCACGTAGTTTATGTGGCACTGTTGTGACGTAACTGTCATTGTCACGCGTCACGGGGGCTCATCAGGCACGGCGATGCGTACAGTCGGGTTCAAAATTCATGACACACCTTCACAACTTAAACCTTTGACTACCAGCGACGTGTGTTATATTGTATTCTAGCTATATTTAGACGATATTATGCAGCTTAGGAAGGATCTGTGCTAGTTAAATGAGTTGGTTGAGAAAATTTGAAGCCTTGTTATTGCTAGAGATCCTTCCTGAGCTGAATATAATCGTCTAATAGTTGCCAGAATACGATGGAAAAGACGTCACTGGCGCTATACGGGTTAAGGGGAGATATCTACTGGAGGGATTTTTTTCTTGACCCCTTTCTCCCTCATGGTTAGCCCCATTGCTTTTGATATTATAAGACGTTCGCCCTATTAGTTTGGCGATATTAAGAACTTTCGCCCCACTTCTGTCAATTTTAAGACCTTTCGTGCCAATTAGGTGTAATTTTTTTCCTGGCGAGCGATGGCGAGCCTGTAATTTAAGAGGAATCGGCCTTCGGCCGGGACATTTTTCTACCGAAAAATGTACAAATTTATCTTGAAAGGGGGTCTAGGGGGTGTAATCGTAAGCTTCATGGAAATATAGGGAACAAAGTAAAAACCTCCCCTTAAACAACAGTATCCTCCATTGCAAATAAGAATGATAGATATATACCTCAACAATACTTGACAATCCTTTAATATGTAAGATTAGTTCATGTGTACCAATGACTTTCTTCTTTATTAGTAAGGCACATAGCCAAAGTTAACAGTATAGGGAGTTGGGACGTAACTTTTGGTCGTGCCTGTACCTCTCTCCAACCACAGAGACTAGAAGAATGCGTGTCGATAGGAATTTGATTTAAGGTTGTATTAATGTACAGTCACTCATGAAATTTCGTAATCCTGGGCCGGTTTTCTGGACCACTTTCTCCCTCATGTTTAGCCCCATCAGTTTTCAGATGTTAAGATGTTTGCCCCATTAGTTAGTCGATTTTAAGACCTTTCGCCCCATTTCGTCGTCAATATCTAGACCTTTCGTGCTATTTAGGTGTCGATTTTTTCTACCGAAAAATGTACAAATTAATATAGAAGGGGGATCTAATGGATGTTTTTTTTTAAATTTGATGGAGGTCTAAGGAGGAAACTAGACAAATAATGAATACGTGCAAAAATCGCCCAAAAAGTGACCCAGTATGTAAATATATGGGCTGTTCTTGGTAAGATAGTAATAGTTTTAACCCATTCATTACCGGTGAAGTCCTTTTCATTATGTTCTGGCAACTATTAGACGATTTTATTCGGCTGAGGAAGGACGTCTACCACGTAAAAGGCTACATAGTATCTCAACTCCTCCTTTTAGCTGCCAATTATCCTTCCCAAGCTTCATAAAATCTTCTAAATGTAGGTGAAAATAAAGATAATGGTGACAGTAACGGTGTTAATGGTGATGATGGGGTATTAGGTGGTGGTGGTGATGCTACTGTGATGATGATGTAATGGTGTTAATGGTGGTGATGGTGGATTAGGTGGTGGTGCTGATGCTACTGCAGTAATGATAACGGTGACAATAATGGTGTTACTAGTCATGATGGTGGA
The DNA here is from genome assembly GCA_032716605.1 of Paralithodes platypus. Classification (NCBI taxonomy): domain Eukaryota; kingdom Metazoa; phylum Arthropoda; class Malacostraca; order Decapoda; family Lithodidae; genus Paralithodes; species Paralithodes platypus. Next base: position 60,976,197 of record CM064482.1, read on the forward strand.
TAAGGTGATGGTGGTGATACTTCTGTGATGATAATGATAGTGATGGTGTTAATGGTTATGGTGGTGGATTAGATGGTGGTGGTGATGCTACTGTAATGATGAAGATGGTAACAGTAATGGTGTCAATGGTGATGATGGTGGATTAGGTGGTGATACTGATGATACCAATGCTGTTAATGGTGATGATGATGATGATGGTGTAGATGGGGATGGTGACAGACAATGGTAGTACTGAGGGGAGAGAGGGAGGGAAAGAGGAAGGAAGGGAGGGTTGTGGAGGGGGACATTACCACACCCCAAGGTCTCTCGCTCCCTCCCTCACATAGTCTTTATAACGTCCCTATCCCGCGTCTTTTATTACTCCTACCTGGTTATTAACCCCTTTACCCCATTACATTAAGGGGACAGTGGCTGTTTGTTTGGTCTATTAATTCATTTATTCATATATTTTTTTCGTTTCCTTCCTAGACCTCCATGAAACTTAGAAAAACACCCCCTACTGTAGACCCCCCTTTAAGATAAATTTGAAATTTTTTCGGTAGAAAAATTTCCCGGCCGAAGGCCGGTTACTTCTATAATTACAGGCTCGCTATCGCTTGCCAGGGAAAAAATCGACACCTAAATTGCACGAAAGGTCTTAATATTGGCAAAGACATGGGGCAAAAGGTCTGAATATCGCCAAACTAATGGGGCGAATGTCTTGAAATCTCAAAACTAATAGGGCTAAACATGAGGGAGGAGGAGGACTCGAAAAACCAACTGCCTCCCCTTAAGCCAGTGACCACGAGCAACAATTCCGACAATTTGTACGGGCAATTGTAGTCTGGCAGCTTCGAAATGTAAGTCTTATACAAAATAAACTAGTTAATATAACCTAACTTTGATCTAGTTTCTGATTCCAATGCGAAAGAGCCTCACTATAGTGCGAGACCAAACATGCTTATCGGAAATTGCCGAAAAATGCGCTCGTGTGACACCACCTATTACGCACGGACGCACACATAAGCTACGTACATACTGACATACACACAAAGCTATAACTATGGGCAGCATAAGTACACACTCACCCTTTCTCTCTCTCTCTATCCCTCACACACACACACACACACACACTATCCACACACACTAACTCTTCTCTCTTTCACTTCCTCGCTCTCGCTCTCTCTCTCTCTCTCTCTCTCTCTCTCTCTCTCTCTCTCTCTCACACACACACATACACATTATATACAGGCATATAATATTTATATATCTATTTTGTCCAAGTGAGTCTGTGCAATTCAAACGACACGCTACAATTTCCTAAGACAGCACTGTTGTACAAAAATGATGTTACCATTGTGATAAGCATCAACAATATATATATATATATATATATATATATATATATATATATATATATATATATATACAACAATAATCATATACTACTACTATTACCTACTACTGTACTACCTACTACTACTACTACTACTACTACTACTAATAATAGTAATAATAATAATATAATCCCCACCAAAACTAATACAATATAAAACTCAATTACTTTTATAATTTAATTAACACCCCTGCGATCCATCCATCAGAACATGGGGAGGTAGATGGGTAACGAAGTCAAGGTTGATTCTGGCTGTGTAATAAAAAGTGACGGATGGATTTCCACAGTTTGTGTTAAGTTTCTCTACCTACTTGAATATTTTATGAGAGAGAGAGAGAGAGAGAGAGAGAGAGAGAGAGAGAGAGAGAGAGAGAGAGAGAGAGAGAGAGAGAGAAAGAGAGAGAGAGAGAATTTGATATGACAGGTTGAAATCAAATAAAGAAGGGGGTCAAAATAACTATTGGTATAGATATCTTTCCGAGCATAGAAAACAAGAGCTTAGAGAATGGGTGATTAATGATTTAGGAAGGGTAAACAATTTTAGAACAAACTGTGCCGTAATAGCGCAAAGAAAAGTGATATACAGTATACTGTCAACAGGACATTCACCGGAGAAAGTTCTACAGAGGAGCCTATAACTTGGAGCTATAAGGAGTTAACAAAGCATAAAGAAAAACATAGATTGGGAAAATTAAGGAAGAGGAAATTGTTTGCAATAGTGGGAAATAGTCTATTGATTGAACACACAAGGACATATTTGCTTAGGAGAGAGTAAGGTGAACTAGGCAAATGGGTAAACTAATATGAATCATATAGAAATGAAAATGATGATGATGATGCTTCTGCTTATATTATTATTATTACTATTATTATTATTATTAGTAGTAGTAGTAGTAACAGTAGCAGCAGCAGAATTAGTAGTCGTAGTAGTAGTAGTAGTATTATTAGTAGTAGCAGAATATTGGTAATTTGTAGGTAATATCGAAAAAATATTAGCAAGGAAGTTAAAAGTAATTTAAAAGATAATACAAATATATCACATCACAATGATAAGAACAGGAAATTATGAAAATGGTGTACTCAGGAGAAAGCACTGTAAAAGGTTGATTTGTTACTTGGAGCCAAGAGAAAGCTAAAGTATAGAAGACAGTGGTACTGCAACTCTTATAACATTGAGCAATTGGTACATTTTAGGACATTACGATATATCAAAAGAAGAGAGAAAGTGACATAATAGTAACTTCACAACCATTCAAGCTGTGACCACCAAGCTACAGACACAAAATTTACCCGAGTGTCTTTGAATCCTAAGTAATCTATCGTACAATTCAACAAATACATACATTCAGCAAACATCGACAGGCAATCCAATATATTTACACTCTAGGACATAAATCCATAAATCGTAAGGCAATATGAACCCTCGAACCGCAAAATGAACCTCCTATAGGTAATATTCGGTATAAAACTAATGAGAAGATTCGATTCAGTTCAGGATAGCGTCGAAAACTAAAGGCCGCGATTTATGTCCTATAGTCTACAATTGTGGTCTGGAATACTTTTGAACACCTATTGATACCAAATGGTGAAAAACGTTAAATACAGAATCCAATTAATTTGATCTTTGAGGCTGAAGCAGTTAATCAAAATTGTTCGTTAGCTTATCACAATTGTGTCTCCAGAAATTGTTTAGAATGTATAATTAATATTGAAAAGCTTTGACACGTTAACATAATCTTTCGAAACATTTATAATAGCGATGTTTACTTGATCCATATTTGCAATTAATTAGTGTTCAGATTCACTGATGGAACGAAATCGAAAATAATTGTGGCTACTATAGTCACGCATTTAATTCGTGTAAGATAGAACAATCTTAGAAAGATACCCAGATTAGTTTTGTTAGTTATTTGTATTTATTATATAGATAAAGCCAAAGCTGAATATAATATGAAGGTGGGCCATTACAATAAATAATTTTCCTTTCTTGATATAAACTAAACGTTCTTTAAATAAAACTTAGAGAGGTTACCATATCGTGTAATATCTTCTTATCTGGTGATCCTTGAGATATAACAACAATGAAGTTATGGAGTTAGTAAACACTTCTTCACGCGACTATACGTTTCACCAAAGAACATTAGCGAGCGGCTATGAAAGTTGGTGTAATGTTGGTAATGGTAGTGGTTGCTGTGTGGCTGGTGCTGGTCCGTACCTGGCAGATGGTGGTTGTTGCGGTGGTGGTAGGTGTGGTTGTGGTTGAGAGTGTAAAGGTTGGTGACGGTTGTGATATTGGTAAAGTTGGTGATTGTGACGTTGTTGTGAATGGTGATGGTGGTTGTGATAGTGGATGTGGTCGTATAGTAATATAATGGAGGCGGTATAGGCTAGAGGGATTATGGTGGTGGTGTAGTTGTTGATGGTTATATATTTGTGAATGGTGGTGGTGGTGATGTTTGTGGTAGTAGTTGTGGTAGTATAATGAAGGGGTATAGGTTAGTGGTAGTATGGAGGTGGTAGTGGTGGTGGTGATGTTTGTGGTAGTAGTTGTGGTAGTATAATGAAGGGGGTATAGGTTAGTGGTAGTATGGAGGTGGTAGTGGTGGTGGTGATGTTTGTGGTAGTAGTTGTGGTAGTATAATGAAGGGGGTATAGGTTAGTGGTAGTATGGAGGTGGTAGTGGTGGTGGTGATGTTTGTGGTAGTAGTTGTGGTAGTATAATGAAGGGGGTATAGGTTAGTGGTAGTATGGAGGTAGTGGTGGTGGTGGTGGACGAAATACACGAAGAGGAGGTAGAAGTTATATTGGAGACACTTTTGTGGAGATCATGTAATGTAAGGAGGTGGTTGGATTAGGGAAGACGAATATAACAATGTACACTTCTTTCGCCCGCTACTAATTAATAAGTCATAATCAATAAGGTATAATAGACCTCCTTGAGGTCATGGGGTTACTTATAATTTGGAGATTACCCCCCCCCCCCCCCCCTACACACACACACACTCTCTTATATACACAATACCCGTACATACACACACTCGTATATATATACACACACACACACAACATACTCTCATTCACAAACAAAGACATACACAAACCAACAACCCTGCCCTCGCGACGACACGTGAAGGATTCGGTAAAGAGAATATTAACAACACAAATCACACAAACACTGAATGAAGAAAAACAAACTAAAAAATGCATGGAGCCACAAAAACACTAAAGCCACAAGAAACACTACATGGAGCCACAAAAACACTAAATGCAATCACACCCACACCAATAAGCCACAAAAACCCTGCATGGAGCCACAAAAACACTAAACAAAGCCACACCCACACTAATAAGCCACAAAAACCCTGCATGGAGCCACAAAAACACTAAACAAAGCCACACAAGCACCAATAAGCCACCAGCTGTTGTCTTCCAAAGGTCAGAAGTCAACATGATGGGTTGGAGCTATAGGGGGGTAGCACACGATATATTATCGGCAATATTCAACGGTCAGCTTATTTCCGGCAACGTTGCTTAGTTTTTGTTACGCCTTCTATACCGGCGACGTTTATTAAATTTTATTCTAGCGATATTTAGAAGATTTTGTGCAATTTAAAAAGGATCTGTGGAAGCTACAAGGATTAATTGAGATAATCTGTTGCCTTTAAATGTGTGGCTGTTCTTGCTAAGCTGAATAAAATCATCTAATGGTTGGTAGAATACAGTTAAAATTATGTCACCGATACTGAATGGGTTATAATGAACTCTGAATAATTGACAGCATGGGTAAAAACACCATAAGAGGAGGAGCACTTTATCGACTCCTTAATAGGAGTTTTGTATTCATTATGACAACTTTAAGGGGAGATGGGTAGTTTTTCTGGCCCTCCTTCTTCCTCAAGTTTAGCCCCATTAGTTTTCAAATTTGATGACGTTCGGCTCACTAGTTTGGCGAATCTAAGACCTTTCGCCCCATTTGTTTGTCAATATTAAGAATTTTCGTGTCACTTATGTGTTGATTTTTTTCTGGAGAGCGATAGAGAATCTGTAATTTAAGAGGAACCGGCCTTCGTCCGGGACATTTTTCTATCGAAAATGTACAAATTTATCTTGAAGGAGGCTCTTTTTTTTTTTTTTTTTTTTTTTTTTTTAAGATTGATGAAGGTCTAGCGAGGAAACTAAACAAAATATATAAATATATAAACAGATAGATCCCCCAAAATAGTAAAAAAAAAAAAAAAAAAAAAAAAAATTATAATAATATATAATAATAAATACCTACTGTCCTCTTAACATTCTAATATTTTAACATTTATCATTTTAATATCCTGTCACAACACCGAAGACGCCAGTCAATAAAGTGATACTCCTCATTATGGTGTTTTTATTCATCAATAGAATCCTTTGGGCTATGTCTCGGACTAAACGGCAGGTAGATTATATTAGGTGATCGAGTTCTTCTAAGCATTTTAACTCACACTAAACGGCAGGTAGATTAAATTTGATGATCAATTTTGTTTTAAATAGTTCAACTCATAGGCTAAATTGAAGGTATTAAACTAGGTGATCGATTCTTGTAAACATTTTAACTCGTAAGCTAATCAAAAGGTAGATACATTTAGGTTATTGAATTCTTGTAAACATTCAAACGCATCAGCTTATCATAAGGTAGATTACATTAGGTGATAGAATATATATATAATTTTATGTCATAAGGTAGACAGGAGTTGCCAACACAAGTTCAGGGGAAAAAAGTGCTCGTGTGACACCGTCAAAAAGTATATTAATCTTGGCTTACTTGACCTGAACATTAAGTAATTTATTATGTGTTGTTTACGATTTAATGTATGCAGTACATTTAATGTTGCCTATGTATAGAGTGGTTTGCATGATTAATTAAATATATCTCGTACTTTTCCGCTCTTTTATTAGATGATTATGATGCTATTATATGCTTAGCGATAGTTTATAGCACTAGGATGATAATTATTAGCACACACACACACACACACACACACACACACACACACACACACACACACACACACACACACACACACACACACACACACACACACACACACACACACACACACACACACACACACACACACACACACACACACCACACACACACACACACACACACACACACACACACACACACACACACACACACACACACACACACACACACACACACACACACACACACACACACACACACACACACACACACTATAGCATCTTGGTCACACAAACTCACGTGCAATGACACCCAACCTGTCCAAGTCACTAAACACACACACCACACCACACACACACACACACACACACACACACACATAACAAACTAATACAATCTACCTGTCCAAGTCACCAAAACACACACACACAACTACAACCACACACACACACAACAACCCACTCACGTGAAATGACACCCAACCTGTCCAAGTCACCAACACACACACACACAACACACACACACACACACACACCACACAAACACACACACAACAACACCAACAACAACAAACACACGTGGAATAACACCCAACCTGTCCAAGCCACCTCACCCGTCGCCCCACTTTCCGTTTCTATCGAACTCTCTGACCTATGGAGTATGTACAGTCAACTCGTTTAATCCACAGTCTCATAATATTATTTTGGCCTATTTGAAGCTTAAAAGTTAATATATAAAATATATTTGTAATCTATGAAATAGAAAAGAAATGAATTAATAACTACATAAGCGATGCGGTTGCCTATAGCAACCTGATAAAATATAATTAGCATAACTACAATTGTTGAGACTCTTCGGATTAAACTAGTTGACAGAATACAAATACTGAATTTTTCTGAAAAAACTAAGAGAACACTTATTACTTTGAAAATACAATTATCACAAATTACAAACCGTAGCAAAGGGTGTTTATGACAATTTTATAACTGAAAAGGTACAGTATGTGTCTGATACATACGTATTTAGCTGGATACCCCGAACACTTTCTCATCCAGATTGTCAGAATCAATCAATAATCTTAATATTACTTTGTGTACCCATATAAACATGAAAATAATTAACTGGATTATAAGATTATCAGATTATTGGGAACTAAAACCCAGACCTCAGCACAAATCACCCTAAACTTGCCCGTGTGACACCAGTTCGAATCCCCATGGGTGCCGAATTGACTGCCACGTGATGCTACGTTCACACACACACACATATATATATATATATATATATATATATATATATATATATATATATATATATATATATATGTATATATGTGGAACGAAGGGGAGAGAAGGACACCTATGCAAAATATACAAACAAGATCGACAGTACAGTTGTAAACCATAAAACACACACATATAAAGATTCGTACACTGAATGAAAGGGAGCCAAAACACACATACACACATATACTCTTTTATACTAATATTGCATACTACCCATCACACACACACACACACACACACACACACACACACACACACACACACACACACATATTTCCACCCAACCATACACAAACACCCACACACACACTCAAACAACGAACGAAAGGAAGCCAAAACACACATACACACAGACATTATTTTATACTAATATTGCATACTATCCATCACACACACACGCACACGCACACACACACATACACACACACATTTCCACCCACCCCATACACACACACACCCACACACACACTCAAACAACACACAATGGACACAAATACGGATGTCTGTTCCTGAGTGACCTTAACACAACGGCCTCTGCTTTGTTAAGCAGAGAGAGAGAGAGAGAGAGAGAGAGAGAGAGAGAGAGAGAGAGAGAGAGAGAGAGAGAGAGTTACAATTACACAGAATTACTCTTTCTCTCTCTCTCTCTCGTGCTATCCTTTTCTTCCACTATTCTTTGTTTGGTGTTCTACGATCTTATTAGGATTAAGTCCTGGGCACCTCCCTTGTATCGTAAGGTCTGTGTGGTCAGTGTATCTATGTAAATAGGCTTGGCAAAAAATATCTGCCCAGCCAGGTAGGCCAAAACACGGAAAATGTTGTATGTTATGAAATTTAATGTTTTGGACGTGATGGGAGATAGCTAGTGGGTGTTGAGGTCGGTGTGAATATCCTAGGTTCGATTCCTTGGAGTGCCACATGTATTTGTTGCTTTCATTAGTTGAGTTTAGAAGTAAAGTTGGTTGGTGACAAAATATTTAAAAACAAAAAAATGCACGCTGACGGTTATCATATGTGTCAAGTACCACACGGAAAATATTGTTCAGGAAAATTTATGTATTATAATCATGTTACAAAGACTGCCAATCACTAAACACCTTGGAATTGGTAATGTCTCTAGTTCAATGTTTTTAGTAGGTGTAGTATGACGTATAATTATTATGTATAATTATTATGTATAATTATTTTGTATAATTATTATGTATAATTATTATGTATAATTATTTTTTATAATTATTATGTATAATTATTATGTATAATTATTATGTATAATTATTATGTCGCTTAGTTTCTTATTTCACAAACGGTTGTAGGGCAGGAGTGTGTTCGAAATAGTGCAAATCATAGGTCTAAATTTGTTTGATCCCTCGTATGATCAAATTTGGAAGGATTGACGTAGCATATTTACATTTTATTTGTAGTAAATATATATACTGTATACTTTTTTGCCTATATACATGACAGTAAATATAGGTCATGGCCAGTTTTATATTAATTTTCTATATATATTCTTCCCTAAACATACCCTGTCCTTTGGTTATCATAGTGCCTCATCTGTGCCTCGGGGTTATCGCGCCTTTCACCCCTTTTACAACACTTTAGGGGGGCACTACTCGCTTTTTCTGGTCCCCCTTCTCCCTCATGTTTAGCATATTAGTTTTGAGGTTTTAAGACGTTCGTTCCGTTAGTTGGCGATTTTGAGACCTTTCGCCTCATTTTGTTGTCAATATTAAAACCTTTCGTGCCATTTAGGTGTTGATTTTTTACTGGCGAGCGATACCGAGCCTCTAATTTTAGAAGGAATCGGCCTTCGGCTGGAACATTTTTCTACCGAAAAATGTACAAATGTATCTTGAAACGGGGTCTAGGGGGTGTTTTTCTAAGCTTGATGGAAGTCTAGCGAGGAAACTAAAAAATAAATTAATAAATTAATATATTGACCAAAAACAAAGCACTACCCCCTTTATGCCCATCCTTACCTTCCCTTTCTACCCTGGTGTCTGTCCTAACCTTGACTCTCTCTCTCTCTCTCTCTCTCTCTCTCTCTCTCTCTCTCTCTCTCTCTCTCTCTCTCATCTCCTTTATCATAGTACCGGACATCCTTTCTTGAACTGATCCGATGCCTCAAATGTGTCAGAAATAATAATGATTTGTTTAGATTTCAAATTTATATGCCAAAAAACTATGCCATC
>CM064482.1:60991012-61156012 GCA_032716605.1 Paralithodes platypus
TTTAACCCCTTTTGTACCAGCGACGTCTTTCTAGTAATATTTTAGCTATACTCATACGATTTTATGCAGTTTAAGAAGGAGCTGTGGTATTAAAAGAGGTCAAGTGAGATAGTTCGAAACAGGCTCGCTGTCATTCGTCAGGAAAACATAGACACCTAAATGACACGAAAGGTCTTAAAATCGCCAATCTAATGGAGCGAATCTCATTAAATTTCAAAACTAATGGGGCTAAGCATTAGGGAGAATAGGATCCAGAAAACACCCCCTTTAAACCTTCACGAAATATTGTCAAACTTAAGTTCCCGATAAGTAGTTGCTGGAAAATTGGCTGGTGTGACTAGACTTGCTCGCCCCTCCCCTGTGACCTTGACAGCGCGTGGCGGTGTCTGTCTGTTACTCCCGGTAGAGGTGTACAGTTAGGGAGGAGGAGGCTATTTATAACTGGGCTACTTTCTTATAGACTCCTTGATTGAACGAGGGGGCGTGGCGCGGTTATATCAGGGGCTGTAGGTCAGTAGTTTGGAAGTGGTTTTCAATCGTTGACAAGAGATGAAATACATATTCAATATGTAAATTGATATATATATATATATATATATATATATATATAAATATATATATATATATACCAATCTATTGCCTGACGCCGTGATCCCCGAAGGGGTGGCCACGAACGAACCACCCCCATGCACCTCTGTCCCCAGTCAGTCGACGCCCCTCCCCCCAACCAGCACCACCTTCGTTCATGTACTTCCTCACTCCATCCTTCCACCTCATATTCGTCTACCCTCTCCCCCTCTTTCCCTCCACCTCGCTCTCATACACCCTCTAGTCATTCTCTCGCTTTCCATACGTTCCATATGGCCGAACCATCTCAAGTTGTTCCTTTTCACACTTTCCAGCACATCTACCTCCACACCACACCTCCTTCTTACTTCCTCATTAGTCTGTCTATCCCTCCATGTAACTCCGCACGCACTCCTTAAGTAATTCATTTCCACTGCTCTCACTCTTGGTCTGAGTCTCTCAACCAACGTCCATGCTTCGCTTCCGTAAGTATATATTCCGTATATATATATATATATATATATATATATATATACACATAGAAATGTGCGTATGGCATATGTGAATGGCTTGTGTGTATGTGTGTGTGTGTGTGTGTGTTACTCAGTTACTTGTTCGTCAAGGGGAATCCACGGAATTGCGAGCTAAGCTCATTATTATCGCGCCTCCTTAACTGGGAATGTATTGCGTGAAATGCATGTTAAGTGTTTTATGTACTGTTGGAATGGCTGTGGATGTGTGTGTAGTCTGTATTTAGCCAATTGGCGACATCGGAAACGAAGGCTTAGGGTGGATCTGTATGGTACCATTCCCACTATAGACGGTACCGTCTCGCCCGAAGGCTTAGGTAGCCATCAGCTTAGGTGAACCATATGATACCCATCTCGCCTTGTACCATTTTTGCCAACCCCAGATGGGACGTCACAACGTCGTCCACTTATTCCAGGTACCTATTTTACAGCTAGGTGAACTGAGGCTAACACATGAAAGGAGACAAGCCCAATTTGTCTCCGCCCGGTCTGGGATTGAACCCCCGACCCCTCGTGTGTGAGACGAGAGCTCTACCTACTAGGCTACGGGCTGTGTGTGTGTGTGTGTGTGTAGGCTTATGTGCTTGTGTGTATCAAGATACATAGTCTATGTATCTTGGTGTGTATGTGTGTAGGCTTGTGTGTTTGTATGCTTGCGTGTGCAATGAAGGTTACTCTACGAAGGCAGTAAGTGGGTTGGTTGAGAGACTAGACCATAAGTGGAGCAGTGGAAATGAATTACTTAGAGTGCGTGCGGAATGGTCCATGGAAAAGCGATAATGAGGAAGCATTCTGAGCCATAGCCCCAGGATGTGGTTGGAGGTAGATGTATAAAGTGTGAAATACATAGATGGTTCCGGGGTATACACTTATGGAAAGCGAGAGAATGACTAAGCGAGGGTGTACGAGAGCAAGGTGGAGGGACAGAGGGGGAGAGGTAGACCGAATAGAGTGGAAGATGGAGTGAGGAACTACATTGAACGAAGGCGGTGCTGGTTGAGGGGAGGGGCGTCGACTGAGGTCTGCGGGACAGAGGTGCATCCCCCGGTTCCGTGTAATAGCCTCTTGACTCAGTTCGGAAGAGTCAAATGGACAACTGCAACATTTACTTAGGCTGAAAAAGCTTGAAAAATGGCGGGTGAAAACAAAAGTGATTAAGGGGGGTCACCGTTTTTTTTTTATATTTCTCTCCTATTCACTCTTTCCCTGGCTTGTATCCATTCGGCCCCATTCAGCTAACTGTTTTAAGGTGTTTATCCCCATCCAGCTGTCAATTTCTTCCTGGCGAGCGAAAGCGATCCAGCATTGTATGGAGAAAGAAATCCGGCTTCACCGGAGACATTTTTCTATCGAAAAATTTACAAATTTAGCTTGCTGTCAAAACAAAAATATATATATGCTGGCTTGCTACCGCTCGCCAGGAAAATATTGACACCTGGATATGGGTAAACGTCTTAAAACAGTAGGCTGAATGTGGCCGAATGGATACAAGCGCGAGAGAGAGAGAGAGAGAGAGAGAGAGAGAGAGAGAGAGAGAGAGAGAGAGAGAGAGAGAGAGAGAGAATAAGCGAGGTGGGCTCCCTTAAGCGAGGAGGAAAAGCGGGATAATTATTAACCAACCGGATATAATGGCTGGTATGTTAGTGTGTGTGAATTATTAACCAACCGGATATAATGGCTGGTATGTTAGTGTGTGTGAATTATTAACCAACCGGATATAATGGCTGGTAAGTTAGTGTGTGAATTATTAACCAACCGGATATAATGTCTGGTATGTTAGTGTGTGTGAATTATTAACCAACGGATATAATGGCTGGTATGTTAGTGTGTGTGAATTATTAACCAACCGGATATAATGGCTGGTATGTTAGTGTGTGTGAATTATTAACCAACCGGATATAATGGCTGGTATGTTAGTGTGTGTGAATTAGTATTTTGTTTTTGTGGGTTCATTATTTCTTGTTGTCCCTATAATTGCTGGTCTGTTAGTGAGTCGGAAAAAACAAAAAAATTTAGTTTTTGGCAATAATAAGACGGTTCCCCTCATTCAGCTGTCGATTTTTCTCAGGCGAGTGATAGCGATCCTATACAGTATACTAAGAAGAAACCGGCTTTAGGCCGGATTTTTTTTTGATCGAACATTGTATAATTTAGCTTGACGAGGGTCTGGATGGGCTTTTTTATATATATTTTTGTGTTTAATATATATATATATATATATATATATATTTTTTTTTTAGACTGAAGGAAATATGGGAAGGAGACATACTAAAATTCATAGCTCAATAATGGCAAGAGGAAGCAAACTCCTCAACATACTATATAAACCAAATGTCATAATAACCCCACAAGACGTCGGACCAGATAGTGTCAACTGCTAAAAAAAAAAGCAGGAAAACGTTACTGTGAGAGCTATAGGAGCTATAGGGTTGGGGGTTGGGTGGGTAAGGGTGGGGGGCAGCATATCCGCCATGTTGCGTGTGTGACGTCATATCCGTTCAGGCCATAATGGAGGGATTTTTACCGCAATTACCGTCCAGGCAATTTTCCAGAGGACGAAAGGAAAACACCGATAATTTGCTGAACACCTTGACAATTGCATGGATATAATTATGTGGAAACAAGAAGAAACAATACTTATGTTTCTAATAGGGTACTATGTCATTCATACAATATCAATATATATATATATATATATATATATATATATATTATAACTTCTAGTTAGTAATGTTCGGATAGACTATTTTTGGTAAAGGGTTAATCTAATTTCCTGGAATGCTGGAGTACGATTAAAAACAATTTAATAAAGCACAATTTAAAAACAAAATTATAAACGGTTGTGAATTTTCCAAAACCAAAAGATAAGTTTGAGAAAATGGCTCGTGGGTGTAACAATTACGAGTGGATGAAGTATGTCAATGCAACTCCAACTTTCTCCTCTCTCACCCAAACAATAGAATTTCTGGAATGAGGTAAGAGCGAGTAAAAAAAGTGTGAATGGGGAGAGAGAGAGAGAGAGAGAGAGAGAGAGAGAGAGAGAGAGAGAGAGAGAGAGAGAGAGAGAGAGAGAGACACAAAGAGAGAGTGAGAGTGTGTGTATGTGTGTGAGTGAGAGTGAGAGTGTGCGTGTGTGTGTGTGAGAGCGAGAAAGTTAATGTGTGTGTGTGTGTGTATTTGCGTGTATGTGTATGTGTGTGTGTGTGTGTCTTAAAACAATACAAATATAATGTAAATACATAAAATTACTCTAACAATCGGAAACATTACTGTAATCAACATCTCACTTAACCTTCAGCTGTCCACCCTTAAACACCCGCAGTAGTAAATAGGTCTGTATTATCCCTGTATACAAACATACAAAATATGTGCTAGAACACAAAAATGCGTATATATAAAATAGATAAATAAATAAATAAAACGTGTGAGAATAATTATACTTAAATATTCTCTATCAGTATAAAACGTCACATTAATCAGCGTGTCAATTCAACCTTGCATCTGCCATATAAGGTGGTGTCACACGAGCGCATTTTCCGGCAATTTTCGATGAGCAAATTTGTCCTCGCACTATTTTGAGGCTCTTTCGCACTCAAACTAGATCGAAGGTAGATTATTATTAGGTATTCAGGCTGGATAAAACTCATTATTATAAGTTGCCATACTACAATTATTGCCCGTAAAAATTGACAGGAAAATTAGCTCGTGTGACACCACCTTAATACCAGGTAATTATTTTATATCTTGTCTATCAGTAGTTATAAGCTTTTCCAACACACTGTCAAGGAGACAATGCAAACCCCAATGAGGCTTCACAATGAACGTAACAATCGGATAAAGTACGTAGCAACACAATGCATCGATAGAGGGGAGCTCGTAGCGACATAGATACAATACATCGATAGAGGGGAGCTCGTAGCGACATAGATACAATTCATCGATAGAGGGGAGCTCGTAGCAACATAGATACAATTCATTGATAGAGGGGAGCTCGTAGCGACATAGATACAATTCATCGATAGAGCGTTTGTTGATGTGGGTCAGCTGATTGACAACATTCCAGGAAATTCCGCGAAAAAAATAATAGAGGGACAATAGGGCAAGCATAATACAAAACAGAAGGACGACAGACTTGATGTTGTAAATGAATGAATGCAATGGAAACACTACGATTATGACGGATGAAGAGGAAGAAACAATGGACGAGAATTTGATTATAATGACCTAAGCCTTGCATGTAACAGTGCGATCAAACAAGTAAAAGAAAGCATAATACGAAAAAAAAATAGTTTCGGCTGCGCAATTCAAGGTAACCTTATCTTAGGACGATAGTTTGAAGCAGAAAACCACACCCAAGAAGAGAGGAAACCATCGCCTTTATGTACACTCGGTTCAGAGGAAAAGAACACAACAAATATATACTCCTTCAAAATTGCAGTGTGGCAGTAAAAAGTATATACAGTATATATAGATCTCCGAAAAAAGGGACACAGCTAGGCGGAGCAAGAGGACGAAAGGAGACGGCGGAGGGATAGGTGTATATGATAAATTATATGCCACTTTACCTGATCATATACCTAACCCAGAACCCACGAATCAGAACTATTACCCCTTTACCTGAACATATAGCTAACTCAGAATCCAGAACTGTTACTGTATTCAGGGTTTTTGTTTCCTATGTGTACCTTAATGGGAGATTTTTACTAATCTATCTATCTATCTATCATATATATATATATATACAGTATATATATATATATATACAGTATATATATATATACAGTATATATATATATACAGTATATATATATATATATATATATATATATACAATATTAAAACAATACCCCTAAAACCCTCCTTTGAGATAAATTTGTGTATATTTAGGTAGAAAAATACCCCTGCCCAAGGCCGATTCCCATCAAACTGAAGGCTCGCTATCGCTCGCCGGAAAAATAAAATAACACGTACATGGGACAAAGAGTCGTACAAACTCGCCAAACTATTGGGGCTATTTTCTTAAAATCTCAAAACTAATGGGGCTAAACATGAGGGAGAAGGGGGTGAAGAATATAACACTGCAATTATTGAAAATCTCCCCTTAAATGAGCTTTTAGGTTATTTAAGGGGAGATAGGCCGTTTTTATGGTCCCCTTTCTTCCTCATGTTTAGCCCCATTAGTTTTCAGATTCTAAGACGTTCTGCCCATTAGTTTGACGATTTTAAAGCCTGCCGCCCCATTTCCTTGTCAATATTAAGAAATTTCGTGCTATTTAGGTGTCGATATATTTTCCTGGCGAACGATAGTGAGCCTGTAATTTTGGAAGAACAGGCGTTTGGCCAGGAAATTTGTCTACCGAAAATTTACAAATTAATCTAGAAGGGGGATCTAATGTCAGTTTGATGTACCGGTAGGTCTAGTTAGGAAACAACTAAAATAATTATTACATGAACAAAAGAACGACCAAAAAGTTAACCATCCCACTGCCTACCGATCACGCGTCCAAACTACTAACATTTACGAGATCTTAGCGAATCGATTTATATAATACACTTCCCGTATTACAACAGCGACAATAACGATACGGTGGTGACTGTATTTTGCGGCTGGTTGGGTTTGTATTATTATATATAAGGAGTGCCGTGTGGTTTGTGGCTCTATTGCTGATTGCTGCTTGTACACGGTGGTTTGAACTGAGGTTGGCCTTTGTTAGGTCAGCGGTACGATAGAGGTAAAGTCACTCAAGATAATCGCAGACAACTCATTGCTCCATTAAGGAATGTATTTGGAGAGATATCCGTATACATATGGACAATGATTTATGAATGTATATAAATGCACATTACTTATTAAAAGCATATTGATCCAATTATGCAATACTAATAATATAAATAATCTCAGGTCTTACATTAAGCCCAATATTTCTCCGCGATTCAGTAGCAGTATAACAGCCAACAGAGATCATTAACCATCCCCTTGCTCTAGGGAGACGGTAAACAACCAGGGTTAGTGGCAAAACCTTCACGCCCTAGCGCGGCGGGAACGGCAGTCTCCTTGGTAAGAAGTCAAGGCACTATCCACTAGACCAGCTGGCTACCTGATAAAGCATAGTAAATTCATAAACCAATCCCCATGGCAACATTTGCATAACATTACATAACAAGTCAGCAAATGTTTATGGCTGACTGTACCTCGCGGCTTTGAGGCTTTATTGTGGGGTGACATTATTCAGCAAATTGTGGGGATTTAAACGGAGGCTATTTTTATGGAGGTGACAATAGTGCTAAGTGTGCCACGCTTCACTACAGACCTATATGGAACACAGACTGGACACCAAGCTACATTTTGTATTATTTGTATATCACCAATAATGCAAGTTATAAGATTTACAAATAATTTTATTTGATAAATCTGGGTTTAACTGTCATGCTCAGTTATAATATATATATATATATATATATATATATATATATAATTTAATTTTCCATGTTTCAAAGATAAAAACAAAGCTCGAACCGATCCTTTGTTCTTCAGGAGGCTCCAAAAAAGAACTATAAAATGGACGACAATGGCAAACCAATTATCTACGGTCTCTCAAAATACTGAGTTACGAAAGCTCACATTTATTAACATACAAAAAACATTATTCTAAATAATCAAAATATGTAATCATTAATTACTAGCTACAGAAAAACCCGGTGACATCAGGTTTTCTCTAATACATCAACGCGCAGTTCCATATACTTCGATAATATGGGAATGGCAACGACCATCCCGCAAGTTTACGCATACGTTTCCTAAATAAAGAGGGTTGTGGTTTATCCTCTCCGACTTCCTTCAAACCACACGTTCGGTTTGGCTACCTGTCGCTAATGAGGGCTCGAACTACAACAACACAAGCCCAGTTTACCTGCCGCCCCACTGACAGAAAATCGAGGCACACGGGGCGGGTTTTCCGTTCATCTCTTTACTACAGTTGTATATTTTCAGCTGACGGTAAAATGCAATGTCTTCTCCATCATTACTCACTTTGATAGGGTAGCGATATGGTGGAGCGGTCAAATATATTCAGGGGTAGCAATATGACGGACCTGTTAAATCTCTTCAAGGGTAGCACTATGGCGGAACTGTCACCTCAAGGGTAGCACTATGGCGGAACTGTCAAATTTCTTCAAGGGTAGTAATATGGTGAAACAGTCAAATTTCTTCAAGGGTAGCGATATGGTGAAGCTGTCACATCTCTTCAAGGGTAGCAATATGGTGGAGCTGTCACATCTCTTCAAGGGTAGCAATATGGTGGAGCGGTCAAATTTCTTCAAAGGTAGCAATATAGTGGAAGTGTCACCTCTCTTCACAACAAAGAGCTGCCTTGGCGACATAGTTTGTGATGGCCGCCCAGTGTTTGGTCTAGACTCTAGACTACTGTATAAGATATGTTGACATTCTTACCATAATGGAGCCCACCTCGCATTTTTTTATCTTTCTCTCCCTCTCTCTTTGGCTTGTATCCATTCGGTCCCATTCAGCCTACTGTTTTAAGACGTTTACCCCTATCCAGGTGTCAATATTTTCCTGGCGGGCGGTAGCGAGCCATCATATATATATTTTTGTTTTGACAGCAAGCTAATTTTTTACATTTTTTCGATAGAAAAATGTCTCCGGTGAAGCCGGATTTCTCCATGCAATGCTGACTCGCTATCGCGAGAAGAAATCGACTCCTGGATGGGGATAAACGTTTTAAAACAGTTGGCTGAATGGGGCCGAATGAATACAAGCCAGGGAAAGAGAAAAAAAAAAAAAGGAGAGACAGATAAAAAAAAAAAAAATCCGGTGACGCCCCTTAATGGGAGCCATTTTTTTCTGGTCCTCTTTCTCCTTCATGTCTAGCCCCATTAACTATTAGATTTTAAAACATTCGTTATCGCTCGCCTGTAAATGTCTTGGCTTCAGCCGACAAAGGTGTACAAATATATCTTTATTTATTAATATTATTTTGTTTTAAGTTCCATAGAGGTCTACGGATCAAACTAAAAAAATATATGTAATTAGTGATACCAAATAAATAAAATTACCCCCTCCGTTTTTAGCATTAATAAACTGTAAAAGTCGTTGTCTGATTGACCCGTACGGTGACAAGAAGGCTACCAAATTACTTTAACACAATTCGAACAATGCGTTTCGAGTACACCACTTCCATGACAACAATGCCCCGTGAACCAACTCCACATCAACAAAACACTGCTATAAAAATGCAAGGACGAGAGAAAGAGGTCAACGCGGTGTAAGCCACGAAAATAAAAACAAATGAGTGAGACAAGAATAAAAACAATGAGCGGAAATAAAAGCCTGGCAAGGAGAGAGAACAAATAAATCCACTGACCACCAACTATGAATCAATCAATTAATGGGCCTGTTTCATTCATTGTAAATACCTACTTCCCCCCCCACCCCTAACCCCCCAAAAAATTAAAATATATAAAACATAAATACATACGTAAATATAGAAAGAACAAGAGAACTGTTGACAAATCAAATACAATATAACCTCACAGAACAGACCACCAAGTTTAAATCAATCAAATTATTTTTTCGCGGTTGTCCATTCCATTCAGCCCAGCGAGACCCCTGGACCTTGGAAACAGGCGAAGGGGTGAGCGGGGACAATGGGTCTTTGTGGGTGACAAAAAGGAGGCGATGAGAAAAAAAAAAAAAAAAAAAAACAAAAAAAAAAATGGGATGGACGGGAACGAGATTCAGTTATACCCTTCTGTACCGGCGACGTGATTAATTATATTCTAGCTATATATAGGCGATTCTGTGCAGTTTAAGAAGGATCTGTGGTAGTACACAGGGTTTAATGAGATAGCTCGAAGTCTGTTAACCCCTTCTCTACCGATGACATCTTGTATAGTATATTACAGCTATATTTAGAGGATTTTGTGCAGTTTAAGGAAGATCTATCTATCTATCTATTGCCTGACGCCGTGATCCCCGAAGGGGTGACCACGAACGAACCGCCCCCATGCACCTCTGTCCCCAGTCAGTCGACGCCCCTCCCCCCAACCAGCACCGCCTTCGTTCATGTACTTCCCCACTCCATCCTTCCACCTCATATTCGGTCTACCTCTCCCCCTCTGTCCCTCCACCTCGCTCTCGTACACCCTCTTAGTCATTCTCTCGCTTTCCATACGTTCCATATGGCCGAACCATCTCAAGTTGTTCCTTTTCACACTTTCCAGCACATCTACCTCCACACCACACCTCCTTCTTACTTCCTCATTAGTCTGTCTATCCCTCCATGTAACTCCGCACGCACTCCTCAAGTAATTCATTTCCACTGCTCTCACTCTTGGTCTGAGTCTCTCAACCAACGTCCATGCTTCGCTTCCGTAAGTCAGTGTTCGGGATTACCACACTGTCCATGCAAGGACTTCTTCACTTCCATACTGACCACCCTATTTCTTGTTACTACTGCTTTTAGCGTTCCTACAACCCTCTTCCCCTGTTGTACCCTCTCCCGCACCTCTTCATCCATAGTCCCATCTTTACTCAACACACTGCCCAGATACTTAAAAGAGTTGACGATCTCCATAGCCTGACCGTTCAGCTTCACCTCACACTCTGTGACTTCACCCCTTTCGAAGACCATAACCTTGCTCTTCCCCGTATTTACCTTCAAATTCCGTTTTTCGCACACTGTTCCAAACTCATTTACCAGATCTGTGGTAGTAAAAAGGGTTAAGTGAGATAGTTCGAAGCCTATTACTGGAAGCCCTTTTGAAACTTAATGTAATCGTCTAATAGTAGCCAGAATACTGTTACAAGAACATCGCCGGTACAGAAGGGGTTAATTGCTGGAGGCCCTTTTTAAACTGAATATAATCGTCTAACCGTAGCCAGAATAGGTTATAAGGACGGCACCGGTAGAGAAAGAGGGTTATACTGTATTCATTTGCCTATTATTATAATAACAAGTTAAGGGAGCCCACCTCGCTTTTTTGTTATCTTTCTCTCCCTTTCTCTATCCCTGACTTATATCCATTTGGCCCCATTCAACCAACTGTTTTAAGACGTTTATCCCCATCCAGGTGTCGATTTCTTCCTGGCAAGCGATAGCGAGCCAGAATTGTATGGAGAAATCCGGCTTCGCCGGAAACATGTTTCTATCGAAAAATTTACAAATTTAGCTTGCTGTCAAAACAAAAATATATATATGCTGGGTCGCTACCGCTCGCCAGGAAAATATTGACACCTGGATTGGGGTAAACGTCTTAAAGCAGAAGGCTGAATGGGGCCGAATGGATACAAGCCAAAGAGAGAGAGGGAGAGAAACAGAAAAAAAGCGAGGTGGGCTCCCTTAAGCCAATTAAAACATACTTAATTGAGTATTCGTGTGTTCACAAATGTTCATGTTCTCACTAGTTTGCGATTCAAAGATTTCCTGGCCTTTCTTGATGTATATAAAATTTTCAGGTAGTATATATATATATATATATATATATATATATATCTTGTGGTGCTATATCTTCTTCTTATTGTTATTATTATCATCATTATTATTATTTTTATTATTATTATTAAAAGAAGAAGATGAAGAAGACTTCAAACCATTCAATACTAACATTAATAACATTGTTTATATATAGCTAATGAAATACATATAAGACTTTATCGTAATGTAAGTATCATATATGCACAATTACTATTAAAGACTCATTTATACAATTAAACAAACATTACCACACTCATGCTGAAAGCATATCAAGTATATGTATATTTTGAAAATATTTGGCACAAAGTGATAACAATTTATTTAGGCCTATTAACATATTTCGCAAGCATTTATTAGCTCACCTATGCAATAATTTCCATAAAGCGATGTTATGACTGCAGACTATGCTCAATTATTTGCTGATATATGCAATCGTTTGCTGCAACCGAAACATGACGTTTTTAAACACACACACAAACACACACACACACACACACACACACACACACACACACACACACACACACACACACACACACACACACACACACACACACACACACACACACACACACACACACACACACACACACACACACACACACACACACACACACACACACACACACACACACACACACACACCTCTACGATGAGAGTAAAGCTGTAGATATTATATACCTTGATTTTCAAAAGGCCTTTGACAAAGTTCCCCACAAACGTTTACTTCTAAAACTAAAAGCGCATGGAATACAAGACGGTGTGTTGAAATGGATAGAAAATTGGCTCAGCGACAGAAAGCAAAGAGTAGTCATAAACGGTAAGGCATCAAAATGGACCAATGTAAGTAGCGGGGTACCCCAGGGATCGGTACTAGGACCAATTCTCTTTCTAATTTACATCAACGACATAGATGAGGGTCTCACCTGTACAATCTCAAAATTTGCTGACGATACAAAAATTGCAAATAGCGTACTCTCAAAAGAACAAGTTGACGATATACAACACAATCTAGATAAATTGTCATGTTGGGCCCAAATTTGGCAAATGAGTTTCAATGCGGATAAATGTAAAGTACTACATATCGGATACCTAAATGAGAAAGCAAACTATTCGATGAATGGCACTCAGCTTAAGAATGTAAACAGAGAAACCGATCTGGGAGTAACAATATCGAGTAACCTAAAACCGAGTCAACAATGTTCAGAAGTTGTTAAGAAGGCAAACAAAATAATTGGCTTTATAGGCACGTCATTTGAGCATAAATCCAAAGAAGTTATCCTAACCCTTTACAATTCATTAGTCCGCCCTCTTCTGGAATACTGCGTTCAATCCTGGTGCCCTTATTACCAAAAAGATATAAACAAGCTAGAACGAGTTCAACGTAGAGTTACCAAAATGATACCTAGCCTAAAGAACAAACCATACGAAGAGCGTCTTAGAGAATTAAATCTATTTCCTTTAAACCCAGCGCAGATTAAGAGGTGACTTAATTCAAGTGTTCAAAATCATCAAAGGCATCGACAATATGAACTGTAGTAAGTACTTCACTATCGACCAATCTAATTACACGCGGGGAAACGGTTGCAAAATTATTGGTAAATCTTTTAACTCACACGAATCTAAGAATTTCTTCTTCAATCGAGTTGTCAACTTGTGGAATGGGCTTCCCCGAAACGTTATAGACTGCATCACCGTTGATTCATATAAACTCCGCCTAGACAAATATCTCGCATCAAACCCGCGACTGACTGCGTTTGTAAATGAATAACTTTATTTTATCCCCCCCTCAGTTACTAACCCATCTGTCCCCTACTAACTTCCTAATCCTGCCACAGACATTAGTTCCAGGGCTGTAATTCCCTTTCCAATGTTCCCTTACCCACTCTAAACCACTGTTTGGACACTTGATCCTCAGTGTTTTGGAGGACAAGCAACCTAGAAGGGTCACTAGATCTGTTGTTGCTTGATTTCCTTTGTACTCTTTTGTACACACACACACATACACAGTGCATATGGCATGGACATTAGCGTTTTTTGTGTCTGCAAACTCAGTGTCATTATGCGCGTCCGTGTGTGTGTGTGCGCATAGGTGTGTGTGTGTATGTGTGTGTGTGTGTGTGTGTGTGTGTGTAGGTGTGTGTGTGTGTCTGTGTGTTTGTTAATGTGTGCGTGTATTAATATGTGTGTGTTTTTGTGTGTGTATATATAAATGTTTGGTTTGTGCGTGTGAGGGTGTATGTTAGTGTGTATGTGTGTGTGCATGTGTCTGTAAAGGTATGGCATGTGCGTGTGAGTGTATACAATAGACGTGTTAGTGTGTATGTGTATGTGTAGTACCATATTGCTAGGGTGTTATCGTGACTTTTCTTCACGCCTCGCCTCACGCAGCCTTGAGTGTGTGCGCATGTGCATGATCGAGTGAGTGTGTGTGTGTGTGTGTGTGTGTGTGTGTGTGTGTGTGTGTGTGTGTGTGTGTGTGTGTCGTATGCTGTTTATGAAAGCATAGGTGTGTATGTGTGTGCGCGTTTGTGTGGATGTGCAGTGTGTGTGGTGTGTTTGTATGGATGTGCAGTGTGTATGTGTGTGTGTGTGTGTGGTTGTAGACTAGCTTACGACCCAATGTTTGTATATGTTCAGTTTTGTTTTTAGTTAATGAGTAGATTAATTAAAACGTAAACTGATATATAATTACAAAACCTAGAATATGGGGTAGATTGCATAATAGTCTTAAATACTGAGGGATGTGGACTATTGCATATTAATATTCGTTCAATTTCTGAATGGCTGTCAATATATTAATGACTTAAAACAGAAATATAATGAAACGTTGAAAATAAGTGTATTTCTCCTTCTTCGTATTCGTAGTCGAGTATGTTCGTATTAAGGGGGAACTGCTTGGAATTTGGTCTATATAATTTATTTCTAGCCACCTCCATCAAGCTTAGAAAAACGCCCCCTAGACCCCCTGTCAAGATAAATTTGTACATTTTTCGGTAGAAAAATGTGCCGGCCGAAGGCCGATTCCTTCTAAAATTACAGACTTGCTATCGCTCGTCAGGAAAATATCGACACCTAAATAACATGAAGGGTCTTAATAATGACAGAGAAATGGGGCTAAAGGTCTCAAAATCGCCAAACTAACGGAACGTACGTCTTAAAACCTAAAAACGAATATGCTAAACATGAGGGTGAAGGGGGTCCATAAATGCGAGTACTATCCCCTTAATCATACTCGTTTCATGGTTACGCGTTTTGAACTTGACCGTGTTAGGTAAATGCGGTGTAAAATAGGTCTCCTCTGAAGAATTATCAAGGTCTAGAACTGAGTCTAGAACTAAGACACCGTAGATCTGGAGAGGGCTGCACTATGATAATAAAATCAGAAAAACCCCTCGCAAATCCACATAAAGCCGTTGTGATTATGTATTTAAATTGATTAAGTTTGCTTACATTTGTTTCTTCATTTTCCTCCGCTAAAACGTATTCTGGGACTCACCGAGTACCCCAGTCACGTCTCATCTTCATAGTCCTAAGGCTTTGGGGGCTAGACGGTCACTAGCAAATAAACAAATGCACATCGCAACTCACTCTCACTCTCTTTCTCTCTCTCTCTCTCTCCCTCTCTCTCTCTCTCTCTCTCTCTCTCTCTCTCTCTCTCTCTCTCTCTCTCTATATATATATATATATATATATATATATATATATATATATATATATATATATATATATAATATTAAAAGACTCAAGAGTCGTGTTTCATTAGTCAATACGTCCATTTATACTGTACTGCTATGAAACTTGTACAGGTGTTGATAGATGTGTTGTGACCAGGTAGGGTTCTGGCAACGATGGCTGATTAGTTATGGTTATGACTGGTAACACTGTGGATATGGGTGTGTTGGAGAGAGAGAGAGAGAGAGAGAGAGAGAGAGAGAGAGAGAGAGAGAGAGAGAGAGAGAGAGAGAGAGAGAGAGAGAGAGAGAGAGAGAGAGAGAGAGAGAGAGAGAGAGAGAGAGAGAGAGAGAGAGAGAGAGAGAGAGAGAGAAAACGAGCGAGGTGAAAGGTAGGAGGGTGAAATTATACTTACCGGTATGTATATACAGTACACCAAATACTGATACAGTGTACTTGCTTGTATTATCTGCAAATATCATGATGAATTGACCACTTGCGAGTTTCGTTCTATAAGGAAGTTGGAGCTGTAGATATCGATATTTAGCAGAATTACCAGCTAAAATACGGTTGTAGTTCATTTACAAATACATAAAACCCAATTCGACATACCATTTATCCATCGGAAACTTACATTATTATTGCATTTCTGTCTAATGTCGATGTTCACGGCTTTCACTTCCTTATAGCTTGAAACTCGGAAGTGGTGAATTGATAAATAATTCACACACAAATAAAACGTCCAGGCAGATTGTCCTTACTCTCTCACTCTTAACCCATGCAGTACCAGGGACGTCCTTATTATTGTATTCTGGCAACTATTAGACGATTTTATTCAGCTTAGGAAGGACCTCTAGCAATAATAAATCTTCAAACTATCTCAACCAACCCTTTTAACTACCACAGATTCTTCCTAAGCCGCATAATATCGTCTAAGTGTAGGTCGAATAAAATATAACACGTCGCTGGTATCCAGAGGGTTAATCAAGACATACCAGTGTGTATTCACTGAAAATAAACCACAAACAAAATCATCTGCAAATATTATGATGCAAATAAAAGTAAAATGCATAATCATAGTACACCTATAAATAAAACGTTCAGACCGATTTTCTTACTTCCGAACTTTGTAATCAAGATATATATACGAAATGTAAATATACCAAAATCAAAGAGTGAAAACCAAAGTGACCTCCCTCATACATCAAAACTGAGAGCACGAACAAATATATCAATAGAAAAATATATAAATTTGTACCACAAGCAACAGAAAAACACTATATTTCAAGACAATGGTTCAAAACAATACCTCCCCATAACCTTCACCAAACCCAAGCCAAGATAATAAGCAAGATAATACTATGCTTCACCTGGACGAAATGAAACGGTAGCAAAGTCACCAAATACCATGTTTATGGATGTTATTAACCCATACTGTAATGGTGACGCCTTCTTTGTTTGATTTCAGCTACATTTACACAGTTATATTAAGCTTAGGAAGGATGTATGGTAGCTGAAGGGAGTAATTAAGATAGTCTGTAGCCATTTAATTGGTAGATGTCCTTCCTAACCTGAATAAAAACGTTTAATAGTTACCAGAATATAATGACGTCGCTGGTACATAATAAGTTAAGGGGAGGTTTTTAGTTGATTCCCTAGACTTCCATCAAGCTTAAAATTACTCCCCCTAGACCCCCTTTCAAGATAAATTTGTACATTTTTCGGTAGAAAAATGTCCCGGCTGAAAGCCGGTTCCTCTTATATTACAGGGTCGCTATCGCTCGCCAGGATAAAATTGACACCTACATGGCACGAAAGGTCTTAAAATTGACAGAAATAGGTCGAAAGTTCTTAAAATCGTCAAAATAATGGGGCGAACGTCTTAAAATTAGAAAAGCAATGGGGCTAAACATGGGGGACAAAGGAGTCAAGAATTTTTTTTTTCAAGTGGATATCTCCCCTTAACCCCACCAATCAGACGATTGTTGGTTTTATTTGTTAATTATATTGTCAAATGCTTTTACTCAGCTTTGGACGGTTATTTAAATAAAGGAATGAGGGGGTTGAAGATAGTTACCTCAAATAACCCTTTAACTCTAACAAAGACCATGGGAATTTGAATCAAATACTCTGAAACTATCTTCAAAAAGTTATCTGATTGAAAGGGTTGAAGTTACGTACACACACATATTTTATATATACAGTATATATATATACCCGGTATATACAAAGAAAGTAGATTATGTAAAAATTGCGTATAGCAGTAATTCATGTGCCTAATTGGATATCTTCACCCGACTCACTCAGCTGGTTGGCTTACATTTAATGAGCATTATGGTATTGGTGATCAGGGAATTAACCCTGGTGAAGGCAAAGTGCGCTAAACTGTGTTAAACTGCCCCTGTATTCCAGGCTCTGTATCACAACACCAAAGGCTCCATAAGGCCAACACTTACAGATGAGCGCCTCGGTAAAGTGCGTACGTCACCTTACCTTAACTATCAACGAAGGTAAAGAATGATATACAGCCAAAACAATTACGTGTACAACCATCAGTAATGCTAACTCACAGCCTTCTTAAACACACACACACACACACACACACACACCACACACACTCACACACATACACGCACGCACAAACACACCACACACAGACATACACACACACACAGAGACACACATACACTCACACACACATACACCACACACACACGACCGACCTTGCATAACTATGACAACACTCTTTATAAAAGTCTTTTTCCGCCCCCAAGTCATTTTCCTCCCAGTCAAAGAATTGATTTACGTACATTAATCGGACCTAATCTACCTTACAATATTGCTCTTATATTGGGGGGTAAATCGTCTTATTATCGCCAAACTAATTGTGTGAAATGTCTTAAGATCTCCAAACTAATGGAGCGAAACAGGGGAGGTCCCTCCTCGGAAAAAATCACAGGCTTAGCAAACGAACGAGCTAGTAGGGAACATGACCGAGACATCAGTACATGTTAGCCTGAGGTGTGGCTACTAGCGCCTTACGGGTAGCCTCGGTTAGTATGTTGACCCCCCCCCCCCCACACACACACACACTCGGTACTCGGTTTGTCTTTGCCTACCGAGAAAATATTTCACCCTTTCGTAGTTGATTTCTTGATACTTAATAGAAACATGTGACTCTATTATAGTTTCTGAATCATATGCTTCACCTATTAGCAAGCAATTTCTAGATACTTAATAAAAGAATGTGAGTATATAATTTCTGTATATTATGCAATATTTGGTTATATTTATATGATGTATATTTCGCCATATAAACCTGCAGTAGCTGTACAATCAAGATGAGAACAAGGGGAAATCAGAGCATGCAATCATGCTGCCAAACTTGTACTTTGTGAGTACAATGATAAATGAAAAATAAATGAAAACATCGACACCTAAATGGCACGAAAGGTCTTAAAATTGACAACGAAATGGGGCGAAAGGTATTTAAATCGCCAAACTAATGGGCCGAACGTCATAAAATCTGAAAAAATAATATGCTAAACATGACGGAGACGGAGGTGCAGAATAAAGGAGTAGTACCCCCTTAAACCACAGCCCCTTGAGTAAGTCGACCCCTCCTCTCGATACAGTGCTTCGCCGAGCGCAACCTATTCCTGTTATGTTTTGTGTGTGTGTGAGAGAGAGAGAGAGAGAGAGAGAGAGAGAGAGAGAGAGAGAGAGAGAGAGAGAGAGAGAGAGAGAGAGAGAGAGAGAGAGAGAGAGAGAGAGAGAGAGAGAGAGAGAGAGAGAGAGAGAGGAGAGAGAGGAGAGAGAGAGAGAGAGAGAGAGAGAGAGAGAGAGAGAGAGAGAGAGAGAGAATATATTTACATAAATACACTGGCTACACAGACCTTACGATCCCAGCGAGGTGTTCAGCACTTAATTCTAGTAGATAGCTAACCCGAGAGTAAGGAACAGTGGAAGGAAAGGATAGCAAAGAAGAAGAGAGAGATAGATAGATAGAGAGAGAGAGAGAGAGAGAGAGAGAGAGAGAGAGAGAGAGAGAGAGAGAGAGAGAGAGAGAGAGAGACTGATTGCTTGAGTGAGGGTGCATGTGATTGATTATGTGATGGTGTGTGTGTTAATTACTTCATGTCGTTAAGAGATATTACATCATAACAAAGCTGATGCCTGCGTTATCAGTGTTATGGTTGCCTACCGTATCTACAGTACGTGTTTGTCTCTCATTACCTCTGCTAATCAAGTTGGACGGAGTTTATTGTTCGCCTCGGTTTGATTGTCTGTTGTTTTGGTGGGCAGACATGATATGCGCCAAAGGTAATGGTGATTCAATTTATGAGGCGATACGTATATAGGCTAATCAGTTTGGCTGTCTGTTTGTTTGTTTGTCTGTAAACAAGATATCTCACAAAGTTGCGAACCAACTTTTACGAAATTTTGTGGGCAGATAGGATATGTGCCAAGGAAGAAGTGATTCAATTTAGGAGGCGATCCGTAAATAATTAGCATCTTAGCTTATGTCATACTGGTGTCATTCTTGGGCATTTAAGGGGGGTGACCTCCGTTTTGTTATTTCTGTCCTTTTCTCTCTTTCTCTGGCTTGTATCCATTCGGCCCCATATAGCCAACTATTTTAAGACGTTTATCTCCATCTAGGTGTCGATTTCTTCCTGGCGAGCGATAGCGAGCCAACATTATATGAAGAAATCCGGCTTCGCCGGAGAAATTTTTCTATCGAAAAATGTACAAATTTAGCCTGCTGTCAAACAAAAATAAAATATATGCTGGCTCGCTACCGCTCACCAGTAAAAAGTTGACACCTGGATGGGGATAAACTTCTTAAAACAGTAGGCTGAATGGGGCCAAATGGATACAAGCCAGAGAAAGATAGAAAAGGACAGAACAAAAAACAGGGCACCCCCCTTAAATATCTTTTGTGACAAAGGCAGCGTAGGTGGAGGTATGCGCTCTATATATTGTATGGGTTTACTGGTATGTATTGGAAATAAAGTCATATTAACAAACGTGTGACGGTGCTAGTATTGACATCCTATAAACAGAGAATTGTTAATTGCTTTGTCATCGTTAGCCATTAGCCTACACATGTACACCACCTTTGTTATGTGTACACCACTGCACCTATATCCACTTACACACACACTAACATCCAGCTATCAGTTGTAAACACTCCAACTTATACAATACCTAATACAACAACTATTACATATTACTACAACTAATACAACAACTAATACATCATATGATATATACAGTATATATATATATACACACACACATATTGAAAAATTATTAAAAATACAATTGTCTGTCTTTATGCATTCAAGTACCGTCCGTGTGTTAATCAGATTAATGCACACACATACACACACACTCTCAGAATCTCACTCACGCACTCTCACGCACGCACACCCTCAATGACTCCCGAGATGTCGCAACCCCCGTGATTCTCCAGGTAAAACGGATAGAAGGAGATGAAGGAGGTGAAGAGAATGGAGACAAGAGAGAAAATACAAGATTATAGCACGTAAACTATAACTATATATCAATCAAACTATAACTATATATCAATCAAACTATAACTATATATCAATCAAACTATAACTATATATCAATCAAACTATAACTATATATCAATCAAACTATAACTATATATCAATCAAACTATAACTATATATCAATCAAACTATAACTATATATCAATCAACTACAAGATTATAGCACATAAACTATAACTATATATCAATCAAATACAGCAAATGTAAAAGAGGAGAAGGAAGAAGAGAGACTATTATTATATATCAATCAAATAACAATTAATGCCAATATAGAAGAGGAGATGGAAGAAGAAGAGGGAATAGAGGGTAAGATAAACAAAAGAAAATAAAGAAAATGCATATAATAGAGTCTCTGAGATGTTAGGCAGGTAAAGCAGAACGGTGGAATGGAAAGAGAACATATGATTAAAGGTAGGGTTATGCAAGCTAAATGTAAAGATAGGGTTATGCAAGCTAAATGTAAAGATAGGGTTATGCAAGCTAAATTTAAAGATAGGGTTATGCAAGCTAAATTTAAAGATAGGGTTATGCAAGCTAAATTTAAAGATAGGGTTATGCAAGCTAAATTTAAAGATAGGGTTATGCAAGCTAAATTTAAAGATAGGGTTATGCAAGCTAAATTTAAAGATAGGGTTATGCAAGCTAAATTTAAAGATAGGGTTATGCAAGCTAAATTTAAAGATAGGGTTATGCAAGCTAAATTTAAGATAGGGTTATGCAAGCTAAATTTATGCAAGCTAAATTTAAAGATAGGGTTATGCAAGCTAAATTTAAAGATAGGGTTATGCAAGCTAAATTTAGGAGATGAAACTTAAGGTAAAGCAAATAAGGTTAAGGGGAGATCTCCACTTCAGGGATTTTTTTCTTGACCCCTTTCTCCCTCATGTTTAGCCCCATTGCTTTTGATATTATACAACGTTTGTCCCATTAGTTTAGCGATTTTAAGAACTGTCACCCCATATTAAGACCTTTCGTGCTATTTAGGTGTCGATTTTATCCTGGCGAGCGATAGCGAGCCTGTAATTTAAGAGGAATCGGCCTTCGGCCGGGACATTTTTCTACCGAAAAATGTACAAATTTATCTTGAATGGGACTCAAGGGGGTGTCATTTTAAGCTTGATGGAGGTCTAGAGAACAAACTAAATACCTCCCCTTAAAGATAGGTTTATGCAAGCTAAACATACGAGGGGAAACTAAGGTAATAAACGAGAAACATGGAATGAAGAGAGATTGACAGGAAATACAGTATAAACACTACTGCGTGTCACATCAAATATAAGAATGTCTGGTCTTAAACAGAGGAAAATTATGCAAATGGAAGTAGGGTAGAAAAAAAAAGGTATTGTATAATAAGTCATGGCCACTACATGGCATTGAAAGTTGAGAGCTGCATTTCCGGAAACAGGCTATGGATGACAACGACAAAGCTATGCAAGTTAAATATTACGAAGAATAACAAGGGAAGATAAAGCAAGAACACGAAAGATAAACTCAAGAGAATAATATGGAGTTGGAAGAGAAAAGTTGAATTTACGGAAATATGGATGACAAACACAAATATGTAAGCTAACTATTACGAAGACGAATAAGGTGGAGAAGAAAGAGGTGGACGAATAAGGTGGAGTAGAAAGAAGGCGACAGAGGCGGAACAAACGGAACAAATTGACGACAGGAGACAGAAGAAGGGAACATTTTGATGGACAATAATGCAAAAGATAAAGGGGTTGGTATGCAATTTTAGATTACGTTCTGAGTTAAGGGGAGATATCCACTTGAGGGATTTTTTTCTTGACCCCTTTCTCCCTCATGTTTAGCTTCATTGCTTTTGATAGTATAAAACGTTTGCCCCATTACTTTAGCGATTTTAAGAACTTTCACCCCATATTAAGACCTTTCGCGCAATTCAAGTGTCTATTATATCCTGGCGAGCGATAGCGAGCCTGTAATTTAAGAGGAAGCGGCCTTCGGCCGGGACATTTTTCTACCGAAAAATGTACAAATTTATCTTGAAAGGGACTCAAGGGGGTGTAATTTTAAGCTTGATGGAGGTCTAGGGAACAAACTAAATACCTCCCCTTAAGCAAATCTCGAGTTAAAAATATGAGGGCATATTTAGAGAGAACAGAATAAAACTGAAGTTATAGACGATTCATGATTGACAGTGTACAATGATAAAATAAAAGAGAAGAGTTCACAAGAATCCGTGTGTGTGTGTCTGTGTGTGTGTGTGTGTGTGTGTGTGTGTGTGTGTGTGTGTGTGTGTGTGTGTGTGTGTGTGTGTGTGTGTGTGTGTGTGTGTGTGTGTGTGTGTGTGTGTGTGTGTGCAGGTTAGTGAGTGAAGGTGTGTTTATATTTCCTTTCAGCAACACCACCTGACTTCGTGATAGTTGTACCTACACATTATGGTGGTGGTATGTGGTGTGGTGAGATGTGGTGTATGGAGTGGGCTGTGGTGGGAGGTGAGAGAGTGTGGTATGGTGTGGACTGTAGAGTGGTGTGGTAGTATGGTGTGGTTTGGTGAGATGTGGTGTATTGAGTGGGGTGTGGGAGAGTGTGGTATGGTGTGGTGGGATGGTGTGGACTGTAGAGTGGTGTGGTAGTATATGGTGTGGTTTGGTGTGATATTGTGTAGGGAGTGACGCGGTGTGGTGTGGTGTGGTGGTGTATGGTGTGATGGTATGTGATGTGGTGTGGTGTGGAATGCGATGGGATGGGGAGGTGTTGTAGTTTATGGTGTGATGTAATGTGGTGGTGGTAGGATGTGGTGGTGGTAGGATGTGGTGTGGTGAGGCGTGATGGCGTGCTGTAGTGCATATTGTGATATAGTACGTTGTGGTGTAATAGGGTTGGGTGTGGCTGTGTGGTGTGATTGTGGGGTGAGGTTGGGGTGTGGTTATGTAGTATAATATGGTAGCAGTGGTGGATTGTATGGTTCCAATGGTTATGAGGTGGTTGTGTTATGGTTAGAAACAGTTCCTAGTGTTATTAGTTTTGTGGTGTCATTTCATAGTTGTGGTGAATGTAGCCTTGTGATTATGAGAGGTTGTGGTGTGTGTGTGTGTGAGAGAGAGAGAGAGAGAGAGAGAGAGAGAGAGAGAGAGAGAGAGAGAGAGAGAGAGAGAGAGAGAGAGAGAGAGAGAGAGAGAGAGAGAGAGAGAGAGAGAGAGAGAGAGAGAGAGAGAGATGATATGGTGAAAGGATGTTGCTGTTTTAATGTGATGAGTAGTGAAGTACCAATGGTGGAGATGTCGCGAGGTGATGGTGATAAAGATATATGATGGTGCTATGTTTTGGTGTTGTGATGTGGTGGTGGTGGTGAAGTGGTGTGGTTTTATAGTGGGCTATAATTTGTGGTGGTGCTCAAGGTTGTAGTGGTGCTGATGTTGTGTTATAGAAGGGACGGGAAGGGTAAGGAGGGGGTGATTATTATTTTTTTTTCCAACTCTCCTTCCAAACTTGAACTTTTCTATATAGCAATTATCGTCTCCACCGCTCAATACAAAGGAGTTAAATTAAGTAGGCAATAAATAACAAATAAATACATATAAGAAAGACATTAATGTATAAGTAGTAGGCGCGTTGTAAATAGCGTTGGTATTCTGTTGTGATGAAATGGTACTGTGATTTGGTAAAATGGAGGAGCTGTGTTGTGTTAGGGTTGTAGTTGTAGTGATGATGATGGTGAAAGTCTGTAGGTGCTGTTGAGAAAGTGAAGGTGTTGGAGTTGTAGTTGTAGTGATGATGGGGTGAAAGTCTGTAGGTGCCGTGCTGTTGAGAAAGTGATGAAGGTGTGGGAGTTGTAGTTGTAGTGATGATGGTGGTGAAAGTCTGTAGGTGCCGTGCTGTTGAGAAAGTGATGAAGGTGTTGGAGTTGTAGTTGTAGTGATGATGGTGGTGAAAGTCTGTAGGTGCCGTGCTGTTGAGAAAGTGATGAAGGAGTTGTAGTTGTAGTGATGATGGTGGTGAAAGTCTGTAGGTGCCGTGCTGTTGAGAAAGTGATGAAGGTGTTGGAGTTGTAGTTGTAGTGATGATGGTGGTGAAAGTCTGTAGGTGCCGTGCTGTTGAGAAAGTGATGAAGGTGTTGGAGTTGTAGTTGTAGTGATGATGGTGGTGAAAGTCTGTAGGTGCCGTGCTGTTGAGAAAGTGATGAAGGTGTTGGAGTTGTAGTGATGATGGTGGTGAAAGTCTGTAGGTGCCGTGCTGTTGAGAAAGTGATGAAGGTGTTGGAGTTGGATAGAATGATGGTGGTGACTGGTATAGTGATATGGTATAGTGAAGTAAGTTGATAGGGTGGTGGTGATAGGGATGATTTTGATAATGGTAGTGGTGATAATGGTAGTGAAAGGCTGTGGGTGCTATTGAGAAAGTGATGAAGGTGCTGTAGTTGGATAAAAGAGTGGTGGTGGTGACTGGTATTAAAGTCAGTTGATGAGGTGATGAATTTGATGGTGGTGAAAGTTATGGTGGTGGTGAAAGACTGTAGGTGCTGTTGAGAAAGTGATGAAGGTGCTGGAGTTGGACAGAATGGCGGAGGTGGTGACTGGTAGTATAGAGTCAGCCCAGAGTTCATAACAAAATACCTAAGCTTGAACGTTTAAGAGTGGCTTATATACTCCAAACTATTTACAAACAATGCCAAGATATACCTGATCGAACAACTGCTTTCGAAATTATTTACCCCTTGAGGATTATGACGCGTTTTGACAGTATATTCTGGCTATTACTAGACGATTTTATTCAGATTAGGAAGGGTATTTGGAAGTGAGAGTGTAAATTTAGATAGCACTTGCCCTTTCGATTCCCATAGATCCTTCTTAAGTTGTATACAATGCTAGAATATACTCCTCAAGGTGTTAAAGCGAAATATATACCGGTAACTGAACTAATGATGGAGAGACGACCTACAAGTGAAAGAGGCGGTGCGGTGTGGTGTGGGCGAGCAGTGGTATGAATGTCAGGAAATGACACAGGGAAGATAGGGAACCAGTATTGTCCAGTCACAGCATAATTAAACGTAAAAAAAAACGAAGCTGTCGTCTGCATTTAAAGGATTGTTTTTACTTGAAATTTAGTGATATTTTGGTTTAACCCTCTGATAATCGATGTTGCACTGCTATCCTGTTATCTGGCTATTATTATACGATTGCATTATGATAAGGCAGGGTATAGGGAAGCCAGAGGGTTGATTGAGATAGCCTTTACCCTTTTAATGCCCACAGATCCTTCCTAAACTGTATACAATCGTCTATTGACAGCCAGGATAAACTATCAAAATGCGTCATAATCCTCAAGGGGTGAATAATACTAAAACTATGAATTAATGAACATGCTTTGCTGCAACTATTCGAAATTGTGTATATTGTTGCTATTGTTTCTTTGCTAATATAATTTATACTCATATCAGAGCATTGGTACAGTATACAATTAGCAATGAATATGCAATTAAACACACATACAAACACATACATACACCCGTAAATACACACACACACATATATATATATACAATCACATATAGACAAAGGTACACGCATGAATACCTCCCATTATATGTGTACAGAGCCGTCCTTCATGACAGAGCCATAACTGTGTGTGTATTATGTCTACCTAGTGGTGTATGTCGTATAGAAATTCACGAGAGTGAGGTTGGCATAGGTCACATACACACACATGCAATCACTCACATATACACATACTAACACCCAAACAGTACACACACACACACAACCACACACACACACACACACACACCTCTCTCTCTCTCTCTCTTATACACACACACATACACCTATACAATTCAATCAATACAAGTCACAATGTTAATACCACACCACTTGCGCATGAATAGCTTATTTATAAAACTGTATAATTAGTCATACTTTACTCGTAAATTTTACACAAGGCACAAAGGGGTTATTCAACACATATGTGTCCTCTTGATGATGCCACGATACGAATTTCAAGCCAGTATTTATTTTTAATGGAGCGATATTAATAAACAGTGAAATATATCTTGATTATTCGGAATAAAAATAAAGTAAAGGCATTTGTAAATGAATTTATAATACAAATGTAATGCAACTATAATCTGTTCATTATCAGCAGGCCAGAAATCTTGACTTCTATCCTCAGTAATTCATAAAGGGCTAGAGCAAATGGGCTGTAAATATCCAGACCTATCTCCTGGTTGATTCTTCCAAAATGTTAACAAATCTTGGCCCTATTACTCTAGTTTTCCCTATATATATTAAAGTTAATACTCAATATTTCTGGCCTAAGCATAATGAATAGACTATGGTATTATGCATGATGGTAATATATACAATATTTAGTAGAATCCAACTACCATGCACATATATTTTACCTGTTCCTGATGTACTATACCCTGTTCCAAGTAAGTACGCCAAAACTCTTGAACATTAACCTCTATAACCCACAAACGACTAGAGTAATCGAGCTAATATTTCTAACATTTGGGAAGGGACAGCCAGGGACTAGGTGTGGAAATTTACAGCCCATTTACTCAAGCCCATTTTGAGTTACAGAGGTTAGGGTTCACGATTCCTGGCCTACCTATTTGGAACGGGGTCTAGTCTCTGTGCCTGGAAATAGTCCCTACGGTCAGGTCAGTGCTCGGGGTTGGGCAGAGCATGGCATGGCATTTGGGTCCAGCAGTGCATGACTCAATATCCTGGCACTGCTATTGTCATCAGCAGCCGGACACGGGAGATTTATGTATTTATATAGATAGATAGATAGATAGAGATACATTACCTAGCCTAGATAGATAGGTAGGTAGGTAGGTAGGTAGGTAGGTAGGTAGGTAGGTAGGTAGGTAGGTAGGTAGGTAGGTAGGTAGGTAGGTAGGTAGGTAGGTAGGTAGGTAGGTAGGTAGGTAGGTAGGTAGGTAGGTAGGTAGGTAGGTAGCTAGATAGATAGATAAAGATTACATAGCTTAGATATATAGATAGACAGAGGGAGAAAGGTAGATATAGTTATAGAAACAGATAAATAAACAGATAGATAGATAGACAGATAGGCAGATAGATTGAGAGAGAGAAAGAGAGAGAGAGAGAGAGCAGGGAATACCAAGCAAGACCTGGGCGGAGGAGGATATAGTCGCGGCAACAATAATTTGATTATGTGAATATGTGATATTATGTATTATATGGATGACAAAAATAACTCTGGAAAATTATGCTAACCCATTTAGTTCACCAGCGACTCTTATAATTTAGGTATGGGTGTATGGGGGGGGGGGGGGGGAGTAGTTTGCTCCCTAAACCTGTATGACGCTTAAGAAAAAGATCCCGTTCGACATAAATGTTAGAGTTAAATATTCGGTAGAAAAACTCATAGCCGAAGACCAGTTCCTCCTAAACTACAGGCTCACTATTGCTCGCCGGGAAGATTTCGACACCTAAATGACCCGAAAGGTATTAATTATTAACAGTAGGGCGAAGGGTGTCCAGAAAAAAACTCATTAAAACGTGTTCTGAATAACGATATATTCTATATTTATTTATTTCACTCCAACACCAAACACCTCCAATGAAATTAATGATATATAAGTAATCTTATAAATAAGCTCAAGTACTGATGGCGTTAATAAAACTACTTGCAGAATATTATTAAAGCAAAACTGAGCAATGACATTTTATTACAACTTGGTAAATACCGGTCGATTGTACTCGGAATAACAAATGCTAGGCAATAAGTGAAATCCATATTGGTAAATATAATCAGGTATTGTGGTTTTCGGGTATGGGACAAAGTGAGAAGAGAAACGCCAAGTCATGATGTGCCCTCGGGAGCTTAAGGGGAGATGGGTCGTTTTTCTGGCCCCCCTTCTCCCTCATGTTTAGCCCCATTAGTTTTCAGATTTTAAGATGTTTGCCCCATTAGTTTATCGATTTTAAGACCTTTCGCCCCATTTCTTTGTCAATATGAAAACCTTTCAGGTCCTTTAGGTGCCAATTTCTTTCCTGGCGAGCAATAGCGAGCCTGTAGTTGTGGAGGAACCGGCCTTCGGCCACAAAAATTTTTCTACCGAAAAATTTACAAATTAATCTAGTAAGGGGATCTAATAGATGTTTTTTTTTTTTAAAGTTTGATGGAGATCTAGGGAGCAAAGTAAAACATAAGTATATATATATAAATATATAGACCCCATAAAATAACCACTGTCCCCTTAAGTATCCACACAGCCATTTAAATAGGTATCGAACCCAAATGAGATAACCCAACACTTCACAGTATCCCAGATGCTTCAGACTTTGGCCTTCAGGGTTCCAAGAAGTGAAGGACTGTATGTGTTACGGTTCACGAGTGTACAGTTGGCTACATAAATCTGCCTATACTGCCTGGTTGTACTGTATGTAAAGAAGGAATATTAGTATGATTGAATTAAGGGGGTATTACTTGGTTTTCAGGCTATATATTTATATATATATAATTATTTTTGAGTTTTCTCCATCCAGCTTAGAAAAACACTCACTAGACCCCATTTTAAGATAAATGTGTAAATTTTTCGCTAGAAAAATGGCCCGGCCAAAGGCCGATTCCTTCTAAAATTAGAGGCTCACTAGCGCTCGCCAGGAAAAATCGACACCTAAAGGGCACGAAAGGTCTTAATATTGAATAACAAATGAGGCGAAATGTCTCAAAATCGCCAAACTAACGGAACGAACGTCTTAAACCCTCAAAACTAATATGCTAAACATGAGGGAGTCCTACCCCCTTAACAGTGTAT
Source organism: Paralithodes platypus (assembly GCA_032716605.1). Lineage (NCBI taxonomy): Eukaryota > Metazoa > Arthropoda > Malacostraca > Decapoda > Lithodidae > Paralithodes > Paralithodes platypus. The sequence goes on from CM064482.1 coordinate 61,020,612, forward strand.
TTTCTTGTGTAATAGTTCAATATTTTGACTAATTAATGGCTTTATAGCAAATCATTCTTGTAAGTCAATCCCACTATGTTTCCTTTTATATACATAACATCATGTACGAACAACATAACAATACCTAAACTTATTAACATTCCCTGATATGGGCCTTGTCACTCTTTCAACTCTGGGGAAAGCACTTGTCACAGGGAGAGCTTCCTTTTGTATCCCTCATCCACATAGAAGAACAACAATATATGGTGTGGATGCAAACTATTGTAGCCAACTGTACCTCTGTTATGACAACATTTCGCTGTATACCTTCTTCAAGTATGCCAACAGAAGGTTTACTGCGAAGCGATGTCGCAATGAAAGTCTATTCTTACACAGCATTTTCCTTCACGATACAGAAGGAGGCATTAAGGGGGGTGACCTGTTTTTTGTTCTCTCCTTTTCTCTCTTTCTCTGGCTTGTATCCATTTGGCCCCATTCAGCCTACTGTTTTAAGACGTTTATCCTCTTCCAGGTGTAATTCTTTTACTGGTGAGCGGTAGCGAGCCAGCATATTTCACAAATAATTTTGACATCAGGCTAAATTTGTACATTTTTCGATAGAAAAATGTCTCCGGCGAAGCCGGATATCATCATATAATGTTGGCTCGCTATCGCTCGCCAGGAAGAATTCAACACCTAGATGGGGATAAACGTCTTAAAATAGTTGGCTGAATGGGGCCGAATGGATACAAGCCAGAGAAAGAGAGAACAGGAGAGAAATAAAAAAAGCAGGTCACCCCCTTAATGTTCAGGTTACTTATATAGCGCCATTCCTCTCTAGCCATCGCTCAAGAGATTCAATAGCGCTCGACCAAAGTTTACTACCAGACACTATTACCCATTTCCTTGCTAAATTGGCTAAAAATTGCCAGTCAAGTACTATGAGATTAGCCTCTACAAAAAACGGTTAGGTGCTCTCTATAATTACATATGTATTGCAATATTTAGTACATATTCATAACAAACTAATTGTATTGCACTGTTGTTAATAAGGCAGTCCGATTGTTTATAAAAGTCCCCATTGGAAAAAATTAACGGTATTGAGTGTCATTTGTATAATTATTAAGGCGAGATACATGTTGGATAATGACCCTTATTGTCGTACACACCAAGGTCTAACACGCCATTCCTCTTTCAGCCTAGCAACCCGTAAACCTGTTGATATTTTGACGACTTTCGTGTTTTTTTTTTTTTTTTTTTTTTTACTAACGCTAGTCACTTCACTTGCATTCAGCTTTATTCAGACCTCTAGGAAGGAAAGGGGTACAAACTATCTCATTTGGACTACCCCATTAACTTCCAAAAATCGTTCTCAAACCGCACATCTTCTATTGTTAGCCAGAATAAACCGAATACGTGGCGTCATCATCGTACTAAAGGAATCGACTCCTTGATAATAATACTTTTTTTTTTAACATTATATTCTGGTATAATATTACAAGATTCCATACAGCTTAGCAAAGATCTGCGAGCGTTAAGGGGAGATCTCCACTTGAGGGATTTTTTTCTTGACCCCTTTCTCCCTCATGTTTAGCCCCATTGCTTTTGATATTATAAAACGTTTGCCCCATTAGTTTAGCGATTTTAAGAACTTTCACCCCATATTAAGACCTTTCGTGCAATTCAGGTGGCGATTTTATCCTGGCGAGCGATAGCGAGCCTGTAATTTAAGAGGAACCGGCCTTCGGCCGGGACATTTTTCTACCGAAAAATTTACAAATTTATCTTGAAAGGGACTCAAGGGGGTGTAATTTTAAGATTGATGGAGGTCTAGGGAACAAACTAAATACCTCCCCTTAAGAGAGTCAATACGGTCTCGATCAACCCTGCCTTCCCAAGCTAGATCAAATCGTCGACTAATAGCCAGAAGAAGCTGAATAAATGGCGTCATCTTACTGAAGGAATGAACTAACAATCAACACCCTTATCGCCCGTATCCTTCGTGAGTGTATAATTAGTCGACTATCAATTTCCTTATCGGCTATTTGTCACACGAAGTAAACAAGAGCTCAATCAATGCGAGTCGACGCCAATATTGACTCTCGGTTATCAGAAACACAGCGCACTCCATTTATCAACACATGGGCTAATTGTATAAGCTGGGATGGAGAGAGAGAGAGAGAGAGAGAGAGAGAGAGAGAGAGAGAGAGAGAGAGAGAGAGAGAGAGAGAGAGTGGGGGATGTGTGTGGTCTCAATGAATAAACCTTTTGATTATCCGATTCGGTTTTCTAGCTATTATTATTAGACGACTGTATTCAGGTTAAGAAGGGTAGCCTATATGGATGTCAGAGGGGTGACTGAGACAGTCTTCAACCTTATAATTCCCACAGATCCTTCCTAAGCTGTATGAAATCGTCTAATAACAACCTGAATAAACTGTCGAAATGCATCATGATTCTCAAGGGGTTAAATGGAAATAAAGGAGAAAAGAAAGAGCAAAATTGAAAAGTAAAAAGTGGAGGGCTGTCTTTGCTATTGTTTAAAGTTTCTTTTTTCGATTTGAAACTAAATTTATATAAATATTTTTGAAGGTGACACGTGTTCGGCATGCTTATCATCGTATCAATTAAGTATATGTCCTTGCAAAGTCCTTCACTGGTAGTGCTTTTGGGGAACGCTAATATTATGCTTGGAGTTAAACGATAGCAAGACTGAACATTGATGTGGGCGTTCGTGTGTGTGTGTGTTAAGATTATGCTTTGTGTGTGTGTGTGTGTGTGTGTGTGTGAATATATTGCTTTTACATATGTCTATTCTTGTTCCTTTTAACGGTCACACGCATGACATAATACTGTATATGAGGTGAAGCCATTGGTTTCGGGGGCTGATGAGAGATTGGTGCTTCTGAATACTTGTGTGCTTGCCTTTTGTGGGCGAACTGTTATATTTATTCTTCTCCTGCCACCTCTTTTTCCTTTCTCGTGCCTCTTGGTGATCCTCCCCTACCCCTTGTGGGAGTAAGGGCTGGCTACTGACTGACCGACACTCGTGACACAAGACTGGATATCCTATGTAGAAGTTTTACTAATAGCCAGATTCTGTATTACTGTATTATGCAACTCCCATGCCACAACACTTCCTGGCTGGACATTGCAGACACACCCCTCGCATCCCTACATAAGTAATTAAGCTGTTTTCACCCACCCAGACCTCCTAAAACTAACGGCCCAAGGACACTAATTGCCAGGATGATGCAGGAAACAGGCACCATCCGGTTACATGATGGGGGTCGTGCATGGGGTAGACCCCCCCCCCCCCCACGGCTTCCTATTCTGTCATGCACACGCACCCGCAGAGACAACAGACCCGTCCAAGGCGAGACAGGAAGCTGGACAATTGGCCACTTGCGAATATAAATATATATATATATATATATATATATATATTCTCATATTCTCACAAACACACACACACACACACACACACACAATCCTCTCACAAAAAACTGACACAAAACCCACCCACCCACACCACACAATCAATCATCATCATCAATTGTCAAGCAGAGAAATAATAGTGATGTTTATGCTTCTGTACACCACCACCACCCCCACCCCCACCACCTCCACCCAAAACCACCACCACCACCACCACCACCACCACCCCCCCCCCCCCCACCACCAACACACCCCCCACCCCCAACACCACCACCACCACCACCACCACCACCCCACCCCCACCCCCACCACCACCCAACCCCCAACACCACCTCCACCCAAAACCACCACCCACGTCTGGTGCAATAGTGGGGGAGAGAGGGACCTTGTTCAACCCCCCCCCCCCCTCCAACCACAACAACAACCCCTCCCTCTATAGTTAGCTGTTGCCTATAGGTGCACAGGAGTGTATGGGAAAAATAGGAGAGTATGGTAAACCAAACTAAATGAATGGGTCAGGGATGAGGATTTTGAGTGTGCGTGTGTGTGTGTGTGTGTGTGTGTATATGTGTGTGTGTGTGTGTGTGTGTGTGTGTGTGTGTGTGTGTATGTGTGCGTGTGCGTGTGTGTGCGTGTGCGTGCGTGTGTATGTGTATGTGTGTGTGTGTGTGTGTGTGTGTGTGTGTGTGTGTAAAAAAAAAAAAAAGGCAAAGCTGTCTTTAACAACTCCCCCCCCCCCCTTTCCCCCGATTTGCATGAATGATAAAGAGCCTAATATTGAAGGTGCATTAGAGTTAAATTGTCTGCATACACGGACCTTGAGACAGTTTAAATAGTAGGATTAGGGAAATATAGATTGAGGGAGAGAATTCCAGAGTTTACTTAGAGTGGAACAAAGACTGGGAAAATCGATTCACTTTTGGGTTTGAGAGTTGGACATAATAGAGATGGGGATGTGTTGAAAGGTGGGTGCCACCTACTCCCCGTAAGAGAGGAGGCATACACTGAAAAAACTCTGAAGAACACCGATTATTGTAAAAGCGGTGGAAGAGTGAGAGAGATGCAACATTGAGCTGTGCAGAGGTGAGAACCCACGGAGACGGTTGAGCACACCTAACTTCTGGGAAGCTGTTTTAGCAAAAGTGGTAATATGGTCTTTTCAAGAATGGTCAGAAGAAAAGAGTGTACATTTGTGGTTAATACAAATACTTGTTTATGGTATAACACATGAATTTAGTAGAATACATGGTAATGCATGGTGAAATGTATGGAGATAATGAGTGTATTGGGAACACAAACGAGTGAATGGGGAACAATAATAATGTGGGTATGATCATAAATAATAATGTGGGTATGATCATAAATAATAATGTGGGTATGATCATAAATAATAATGTGGGTATGATCATAAATAATAATGTGGGTATGATCATAAATAATAATGTGGGTATGATCATAAATAGCGTATGGTAAAGAAGATTAATGTATGAAATCTAAGTAAAAAGATGAAAAGAGAAGTAAGCCTATAATTATGTGAAACATATTGCCACACCAGTATGTTGAAAATTAATAAGATATGGATACAAGAAGCATTGTATGGAGAAATCCGGCTTCGCCGGAGACATTTTTCTATCGAAAAATGTACAAATTTAGCTTGCTGTCAAAATAAAAATACATACTGTATATGCTGGCTCGCTACCGCTCGCCAGGAAGAAATCAACACCTGGATGGGGATAAACGTCTTAAAACAGTTGGCTAAATGGGGCCGAATGGATACAAGCCAGGGAAAGAGAGAAAAGGAGAGAGAAAAAAAAAAAAGCCGGTGACCGCCCTTAAAACACTCCACACTTGTCACTATTTATCTCCAAGGATTTCTTATCAAGGACGTAATAAATACATCAAGTGTCATCAAAATGTTATCCTCCTTGAGTTGGGGTGGGGGGAAAGTGTGGGGGGTGGGGGAGTGTGGCGGGGGGGGGGGGTGTAATCACTATACTTGACGCACCTCCTTTAGTAAGTACTGGAGTAAATATACCATTGTAGACAGACAGACACACAGACAGAGAGGCAAAATATACACAGATAAATCCCGTCGATCACGTAACCTACCCAACTGAGATTGAGGGAGATATGATAACAACAACAACAACAACAACAGCAACCATAATAGCAGCAGTAGGAACAACCAAACAACCCTACCAACCAAACAACCCGCAAACGGAGCAACAATCAAAACAATACAGGGGGGACTAAAGAGCCCTATTATTAAGGCAATTCACCATAATGGCCAGCCCTCGATACCACTACTACCACCACCACAATCACAACCTCCACCATCACTACTAGCTTTCCCCCCCCCCCCACCACCACCACCCATTGTACTACCTCCTCCTCCTCCTTCAGCACCACCACCACCACCACCAAAATCTCCTCATCCACCATCAAAACAACCTCCACCACCACCACCACCAACACGAAAATGAACGAAATAAGCAGAAACAAATGGTTGTCTTTCTGAAACTGGATGATATTTAGCCCTTTATCACAAATATACACTCAGTTTTTATAAATTTTATCGATAAAGGGTTAGGGAAGTACTTAAGTGTGGATGTAAAATACGGGGGTATATGTTACTTTTATGAAATAATACTTGTAGTCAACGTAAATATCCTAATTCTCAATTCGTTATCATAAATGCAACGTCCTTTCCTACGCAAAAAAAAAAAAAAAAAAAGAAAAAAAAAAAAAAAAAAATCTACAAGCACCCATGAATGAAAATCTCAAAATAGCCTTTGTTCATCCCCAACACCATACAAAAGAATCAAAGTTATAGGAGTCCAATAATATGCAACACCATTTACAGAATAGCGGTTTCATAGTAATGCAACCTAATATGTGGATTCCTGCATTACCACATATACGTTACTCTCTTTGCATCATCAACACCACCCACACATCCACCTTCGCTATCATCAAACTCACAAAACTACCATTTAGGGGAGGCAACCTTGCTTTTTTCTCTTGCTCTCCCTCTCTGTTTGGCTTGTATCCATTCGGACCCATTCAGCTTACTGTTTTAAGACGTTTACCCCCATCCAGGTGTCAATATTTTCTTGGCGAGCGGTAGCGAGCCAGCATATATATATATATATATTTTGTTTTGTTTACAGCAAGCTAAATTTGTACATTTTTCGATACAAAATTGTCTTCGGCGAAGCCGGATTTCTCCATACAATGCTGGCTCGCTGTTGCTCGCCAGGAAGAAATCGACACCTGTATGGGGATACACGTCTTAAAACAGTTGGCTGAATGGGGCCGAATGGATACGAGCCAGAGAAAGAGAGAAACGGAGAGAAAGAGAAAAAAAGCAGGTGACACCCCTTAAGGAATCTTCATTATAGATTCGAAAGCCGGCCAATGTAGCCTAAATAACACGGTATCTTCACCACATCACTATCATCACCTTACCTACACCGCTACACATCTTCACCTCATCACTGTTATCATGTACACCACACCAGCACATACCTACATCACCTATACCACACCACCACACAACTACACATATACCACACCACTACACACCTACACCACACCACTACACACTTACACCAATACACATCTACAAACCACCACTACACACCTACACCGAGCCACTACACACCTACAGCACACCACTACACACCTACACCACACTACTACACACCTACATCACACCACTACACACCTACATCACATCCCTAGACCACACCACACCACTAACACCACTCACCTGTATAAATGTACTTTTCGAAGCTACCAAGCCAAAAGTCTTCAATAAAACTTCATTAAAGAGTGATCGTATATCTAAACCTTCACCAAAACATTGCACACATACACTGAACGATTAGCAAGCCGCGGGTGACGACACAACACAGCGGCGCCCCGTGCAAGTACAGTCGGGGTAATAAGTGATGTCTCGGCACCAAGTATACTCGATCAATAAGTGGTTTCAGCAATTTCTAAAACTTGATTTATTCGCTTCGGGTGAGATATAAAAGCATGTTCCTACACTTACCCACCCTATTCAACATCTGACAGACATTAATACAGCACAGAGAGAGCCAAACGTAATGACAGCTGAGACATGACTTATTAGCGCCACTGTACCTAAAGGTAATATCACCCGTGAAAGTGACGCGTGATTTGATTTAGGCTCGTAGCTACTTGGTGATATCACTTATTGTTCTACAATTTATGGTGTCTCGTAGTAGAAAGGGTACCTGGTACCTACCGATCACTTAATTGTTAGGACAGAGAGAGAGAGAGAGAGAGAGAGAGAGAGAGAGAGAGAGAGAGAGAGAGAGAGAGAGAGTGTGTGAGAGTGAGAGAGAGAGAGAGAGAGAGAGAGTGAGAGTGAGTGAGGGGGGAAAAATGTCATTAATAGGTAGCTACATTGAACGAATTCGCTTCACAAACCCCTACCTTCACCTGATCTGATATTATGTCTGGAAACATTTAGGTATCTGCAAAGTCGATGAACTAAGCATTTCTAAGTGGAATGACAGTGCTGATCTGGCTTACGTCTGTAATCATTATATCAGGTGTCTCCGCCCGGAAGTAATGAGACAACATTTTTCTTACTGTAGTACAATGTTTTCATATCATTGTTGTGTATACCAGTTTACTCGTAGTTCCCATTGATGCAATGACACATATAACGTTCTGTATTACTGAGTTATGCAAGTCATTGTAATTAATATACATCTTTAGTGCACAATTTATATTATTATAAATATATATCCATCAATAGTCCGTAACTATGTTTGTTTTCACTATACTGGATATATATTGCTTAAACATACTTAACCAACTATCTACTTATGTATATTTATCGCTCTCTCTCTCATATATATATATATATATATATATACATACTGTATATGTGTGTGTAAGTGTGAGAGTCCGAGTGTAGGGGGTGAGACAGTGAAGCACGGGAACGAGGTGGCTTCAGAGATGGGGTCGTTTCGGGCCATGAGTGAGCACCGTGCCTCATGTGAAGGCAAGATGGCAGGTGCTCGTTGTACTCTACGTGCTTCACATGTCTCACTCCCTAGACTGGAACAAGACCTCACGGGCTTCACTGTTCATTGTAAAGCGGTGAATGTTAAGGCTCTCAGCCTATGCCCGAGAGGAAGTAAGTTGGAAAAAAAAAAAAAAAAAAAAAAAAAAAAAAAATATATATATATATATATATATATATTTATATATATATATATATATATATATATATATATATACCGGTATATATAATGGAGTGCAAGTATGTTCCCAATACAAGGGTACATACAGGCATTATAATCCCAAGGGTATATACAGGTATTATATAAGCCCAATTCACCCGAAGCAGGAGTAAATAGTGGTTTAAGGGAGCCCACTTTGCTTTTGTTTCTCTTTCTCTCCCTCTCTCTTTGGCTTGTATCCATTCAGCCCCATTCAGCCTACTGTTTTAAGACGTTTACCCCCATCTAGGTGTCAAAATTTTCCTGGCGAGCGGTAGCGAGCCAGCATATATATATTTTTGTTTTGACAGCAAGCTAAATTTGTAAATTTTTCGATAGAAAAATGTCTCCGGCGAAGCCGGATTTCTTCATACAATGCTGGCTCGCTATCGCTCGCCAGGAAGAAATCGACACCTGGATGGGGATAAACGTCTTAAAACAGTTGGCTGATGGGGCCGAATGGATACAAGCCAAGGAAAGAGAGAAAAGGAGAGAAAGATAAACAAAACAAACGGTGACCCCCCTTAAGATATACATAGAACAGCTAAACCGCCCCCCCCCCTTTCCCAGCTCAATGCAATACAGTGCACCCTAGAGATATTACCTTCAGGTGTGAGAAACTATAGGGCCCACACTGTGAGAAACATATGGAGGCTACTGACGACCACGAAGGTTGACCAAAGACTTGTTATCGTTATGTGAAGGGCTCATTATGACAGGTACAGTCGTGGACATAGGTTCTTAATCACACTGTGATTTTCATTATGCAAGTGTTACATGTTGATTAACGACCGTAAATTCCCATATAAGCCCACCGACATGTAATTTAGTTAAAAAAATAAAAATAAAAATAAATAAATATATATACCCGGTATATATATATATATATATATATATATATATATATATATATATATATATATATATATATATATCGAGTATATCTCACAGATACACGTGAGCTAATAAATGTTTATATACTCCCAGCCGGACTCGAACCTCCGACACTCATAACGAGTGTCACAAATAAATAGGACAAGGTTAAGATTCCTTTATCACGCCGTGGTGCAGTGGACTCAAAGCTTGAACACTCGTTCTGTCGGAGGTTCGAATCCGGCTGGGAGTATATAATATATATATATATATATATATATATATATATATATATATATATATATATATATATATATATATATATATATATATACACAAATAAAGTGTATTACAGTCTACAGTCTAGAAATATATATGTAACACATGCAAAACATACAAACCAAAACCAAAAAACACACAATATGCAGGCAAACGAACTTATAAAAATAACTCTTTAGAAATAACGCATTAAAGATTTAGCAACACAATACTATAAACACATAAAGCATAGGCAGTGTACGAATTAATGATAAAATAGAGAATGACGACATCATGAAGGTGTACAAGAATCTATGAGTTTTACTCAGTCTCTGGCTACTGATTTATTTTATTTTTGAGGTTAATGAATTAAGGAAACCAATTAAATAACATGGCGAGGCACTTTAGATCATCTGTAGCATCTGAAAAAATAAATAAAATCCTCTGAGTTTCACAAATTTCGCTGGGTAATGAATAGCCTTTGTCCTGAGGGTGAGGCACATAAAACATCATTTTACCTTGAAGTGTGAGAACATTTGGCCGAGTATATGAAAACCATAAAGGTTATGAAAGCCCAACAAGAAGACTCCACGAGTCAGCACACAGGTACCAACACCCACACCACGCCCTCAACTCCTTCTGTCCCGCCCATTAAGCAGACAGAAATCTCCTCCTGACATAATATATACTGTCAAATCAACAACAACAATCAGCAACTCCAACACCAAGCTCAAAGAAAAACTGAAGATGTCTCCACATATTAACGTCTTCGAGCAAAACCTAGAAGAGGACGATACTCCAACAACATCAAAGGAGTTCGAGGAAGCCCTCTCACCACCACCAGCTCTCCCCACTACCAAGCCTACGCCAGCCAGACCATCTGAAGAGATTCTCAGGACCACTCCTTCCCCTCCTGTTCTGACCCCACAAGCTCTGAAGAAGAAGAATAGGAAGAAGAACCCCATAGGAGATACAACACCCAAGTCACAGAAGATACAACCAGTAAGTGACTACGAAATGAGGGACCTCATCGATGACATCAAACAACTTCCATTCGAACTGGTGAAGCAAAAATACCCTTCAGCAAAAATAGATATTTTATCAGACCCTAATCTAGTCAATTTCCTCGACTATAACACACCACAAAATTATAGACAAATAAAATAACATCCTTATCCTCAACTTTTAAATGAATAAAAATTTACCCAAACCTAACAAAGCAAGGTGGTATGCCCGCCTACTTTTAATCTTCTACTTTCTTTCATATTTCCTCCTTTTGCCCTCTTCCTCCCCAAACCTCTTCCTTCCCCTCTTAGACCCACCTTTGGGTCAAAAAAAAAAAAAAAAAAAAAAAAAAAAAAAAAAAAAAAACGTACCCGAAGGTAATTGTGAGATTTTGAAAGCCAAAGTCCTAATACACACACACACACACACACACAAAGAAGGGTGAGGGAATACACAAATCAATAAATGGTAAATGAATGAAATAGTAAACAATAAATCATTTTACCTTCAGCAGTAAGCGAGGTAGAGTCATCCCTCACAATGATCCCGTTTAGGCCCGTCTGATTGCGAGTATCGATTGTCCGGTCGTGGTGGATAAGGACCAGGTCAGCGGGCGCCTCCGGTTCGTGCCCCGGGAGCTTCAAGACCCCGAGATTACGCCTGTGGGTCGTAGTGGAAGGGGAAGTAGAGGTCCTTAGCAGGGGCCTTCTGTGGGTTTGGCCGGGCTGTCTTTTAGAAGGGTTAGATCCAGGGGCGGCCGGATGTGCCACACTCGAATCCTCGGGTATATGGACAAGACTCTCGGGGGCGAGGCCATCTGAGGGGGAACGAATGACGATGGGGGAATCTTGGGTGTTGGGGAGTGCTATGGATCCACCTGCTGAAGTCATAGACGAAGAAAGTGCTGATGAATCTAGGTTTACCTCTCCATTATTACCAGTCGTTGGGAGTCTGGAGTCTTTGTTTTGGTTATTTATGCTCGTCTCACCCATCACATCTTCCAGCCCTCTGACGTTGCCTGGAGGGACAACATCCTCCTGTGGGGCCGTGGGCCTGCGAGGTTTAAGGGTGGATCTGGTAGTCTGGCTCTTGACGTTGGTTTGTAAAGTGTCTGTAGTGTGCTGTAGGATGTGGAGGTTCGGGCTGTCGGGATTCTGAGAGTGCTGTTGGAGGTGTGAGGCGAAGAGCTCCGGCATGAGTGCTGGCTGGGCTATGGAGGAGACTAGAGAAGGCACCATGAGTTCGAAGTCTTCCTGGCTTCTCTCTTCACTCTCCTCCACCCTAGGATCCACTATAGCTATATTTGGAGCCATGGCGATAATGTATAGTCTAATTTAAATTACACTGACTAATTCTTTATACAACCTTCTGCTTACACTTATTGTTACTCACAAACTTATGTCACATACATTTTTACAAGCATGATATATGAAACTTGTAATCCCAGTAGTATTTGTTGCAAGATAAAATCCACACTTGTCAGTACATAATAGCTTTCCAGCTTTGTATTATCTACTATTTACCAAAAAGCACAAATATTTATTACTCGGATCAATAAGCACTGGCTGGAAACACTGAGTTCGTTGACAAACACTAAGGAGCTTATTTAAACTGAAGAAACCGTGGAAACTCGATCACTGTGCGTGGTGGTGACGAGGCGGGGGTCCTCAGATCACACGGTGGCTGGGAGGAGAGCGAGGAGGCGTGCACCCTCCTTTCGACCGTCCACTGGGAACTGACGACCCGTTCTGCACTCCCCGGCGCAGGTCACCTCGGAGCTGCGCAAAGGGAGGAAGGAAAACACATGAGTTGCCGGCTGTTGCTATCCCCCTTTCCACCCCAGTACATCTTTTATCATCTCACCAACACCCAATTAAGCCCTCCCACTTCCTTCACACAGCTAATTTAATTAATACGAGCGAGATAAGAAGATAGTTATGTCACAAATGGAGGAGAGGTTATTCATCGGGGTGAGTCACTTAGCTTGTTTGACGTCACGCGGTGTCCCCGTACGTGTGTGTGTGTGTGTGTGACTAGCCTGTGGGGTGCCGTGACGTCAGGGGGATAGAGATAGAGAGATGGGGCGGGGGAGGGGTGATACATTAATTTATCACAGGTAAATTGATGAACTTATTATATATTAGTAATTAATTAATAATACAGAGCGAGGACGTATATAAAATAGTTCTAGTGCATTTTTCTTCCTCATATTACTATTATTAGTATTAGTATTAGTATTAGTATTATTATAAATATTGTTCGCATCCCAGCCTCTACCAACTGAGAGAGAGAGTGAGAGTGAGAGTGAGCTATGGAATTCAGGGAAGGAACAGGAATATATACACAACATAGATAAAAACGATCTAGATAGGAAAACGATCACCAGGGTTAAAAAGAAGATGGGGCAATGGCAGGGAAGCTGTGAACATCGGGGAAATAGAGGGCGGATACGACACAAGCCGGGAATGATGATGAGAAGAAATTAAGATGGCCCGTTGTGAGAGGGAGGGGGAGAGGTGCAACAGGGAGAGGGAATAGAGAGGGGGAAGGGGTGAGAGAGGTGCAACATGGAGGAAAGAGGGAGGGTGGAGAGGAAAGAGGGAGGGGGAGAGGTGCAACAGGGAGAGGGGGAAGGGGTGAGAGAGGTGCAACATGGAGGATAGAGGGAGGGTGGAGAGGAAAGAGGGAGGGGGAGAGGTGCAACAGGGAGAGGGAATATAGAGAGGGGGGAGGGGTGAGAGAGGTGCAACATGAAGGATAGAGGGAGGGTGGAGAGGAAAGAGGGAGGGGGAGAGGTGCAACAGGGAGAGGGAATAGAGAGGGGGAAGGGGTGAGAGAGGTGCAACATGGAGGAAAGAGGGAGGGTGGAGAGGAAAGAGGGAGGGGGAGAGGTGCAACAGGGAGAGGGAATAGAGAGGGGGAAGGGGTGAGAGAGGTGCAACATGGAGGATAGAGGGAGGGTGGAGAGGAAAGAGGGAGGGGGAGAGGCGCAACAGGGAGAGGGAATAGAGAGGGGGAAGGGGTGAGAGAGGTGCAACAGGGAGGATAGAGGGAGGGTGGAGAGGAAAGAGGGAGGGGGAGAGGTGCAACAGGGAGAGGGAATAGAGAGGGGGAAGGGGTGAGAGAGGTGCAACATGGAGGAAAGAGGGAGGGTGGAGAGGAAAGAGGGAGGGGGAGAGGTGCAACAGGGAGAGGGAATGGGGAAGGGGTGAGAGAGGTGCAACATGAAGGATAGAGGGAGGGTGGAGAGGAAAGAAGGAGGGGGAGAGGTGCAACAGGGAGAGGGAATAGAGAGGGGGAAGGGGTGAGAGAGGTGCAACATGGAGGAAAGAGGGAGGGTGGAGAGGAAAGAGGGAGGGGGAGAGGTGCAACAGGGAGAGGGAATAGAGAGGGGGAAGGGGTGAGAGAGGTGCAACATGAAGGATAGAGGGAGGTGGAGGAAAGAGGGAGGGGAGAGGTGCAACAGGGAGAGGGAATAGAGAGGGGGAAGGGGTGAGAGAGGTGCAACATGGAGGAAAGAGGGAGGGTGGAGAGGAAAGATGGAGGGGGAGAGGTGTAAACAATGAGAAGTAACAGGGTGGAGAGAAGTGCCACAGGGAGGGGTAAGTGGAGGTGGGGGGGCAAAACAAGGAGAGGTAAGAGAGAGGGGGGGGGTTGCAACAAGGAGAGCGAAAGAGGGAAAGAGGGAGGAGTGAGGGTGGGGGAGAAGGACATGGGGAGATGGAGAAGAAGTAAAGAGGGGGGGGTATGTAGCACAGGGAGAGGTAAAGAGGGAGGGGGAGAGGTGCAACAGGGAGGGGTAAAGTGGGAGGGGGAGTGGGAAAGAGGGAGGGGGTGGTGTAACAGGGAGAAGGACACGGGGAGGGGGGAGAGGTGCAACAGGGATAGAGGAGGGGGGGGGGGGTACAACAGGGAGAAAGACAAGGGGAGGGGAAGGGGGGAGAGTGCAACTAACTAACAAGTGATGAGGGGGAGGGGTAGAGGAGAGGAGGGGGATAGAGGAGAGGAGGGGGATAGAGGAGAGGGGGGGAAGGGGTCGAGAAGCCCAGCGAGCTTAAGGGGGTAGTGCTTGTTCTTTGGTCTATATATTTATTTATTAATTAATTTTTGTGTTTCCTCCCTAGACCTCCCATCAAGCTTTAAAAAAAAACATCCCCTAGACCTTCTTTTAAGATAAATTTGTACATTTTTCGGTAGAAAAATTTCCCGGCCGAAGGCCGATTCCTTCTCAAATTACAGGCTCGCCAGGAAAAAATCGACACCTAAATGGCACGAAAGGTCTGAATAATGACAAGAAATGGGGCGAAATGTCTCAAAATCGCCAAACTAACGGAACGAACGTCTTAAAATCTAAAAATTAATATGACAATCATGAGGGAGAAAGGGGTCCAGAAAAAGCGACTACCTCCCCTCTAAGGAGATACACCACAGTCAGGTTTTTCATTCATGGGGAGCACACCTGGTTTTTCTCGCTCTCAGGTGCCGTAGTTGAGGAGAGGGACTGTCAACCCGGGTAGTTTCGAGGCCAATGGGGCGGAACTAGAGGTGTGTGGGGCAGGGTTACCAATGCCGTATCGCTAAGACCGCTAGATTAGTGTAACAAAATGCTAACATAAAAAAAATAAAACGCTACTGCACTATTGTCGTCATAATTATGTCCTCGTTATGTTTTTCTTTGTTCTGAAGGTTTAGACTTACTTAACACACACACACACACACACACACACTCTCACACACTCGCATACACACACTTTCACACTCTCTTACACACATATACACATTGACACTCACTTACAAACACACATACACATTCTTATACACACACATACACATTAACAATCTTACACACATACAAATTAACACTCTTGCACACACACACACACACACACACACACACACACATAAAAAATAAAAAATAAAAGATGTACTGGGGTGGAAAGGGGGATAGCAACAGCCGGCAACTCATGTCTTTTACAGTGGTTTACTCTAAGAAGCTCGTGGGAAATGGCGAGGTGATTTACCATTCTAGGTTCAAACCTCTGAGGAACCTTAACTTTACACACAGCCCGTAGCCTAGTAGGTAGAGCTCTCGTCTCACACACGAGGGGTCGGGGGTTCAATCCCCGGCCGGGCGGAGACAAATTGGGCATGTCTCCTTTCATGTGTTAGCCTCAGTTCACCTAGCTGTAAATAGGTACCTGGAATAAGTGGACGACGTTGTGACGTCCCATCTGGGGTTGGCAAAAATGGTACAAGGCGAGATGGGTATCATATGGTTCACCTAAGCTGATGGCTACCTAAGCCTTCGGGCGAGACGGTACCGTCTATAGTGAGAATGGTACCATACAGATCCATCCTAAGCCTTTGTTTCCGATGTCGCCAATTGGCTAAAAATACAGACTGCACACACATCCACAGCCATTCCAACGATACATATAACACCTACACATATAGGAGGCGGGAAATAACGAGCATGCTCACTCCCGCAATACAACTAGAGTAAGTACAACTAGAAAGTAAGTAGGCCTACACACACATAATATACACCTCTTCGAAACAACGTCCCGCAAAGTGTAGGGGGTTGTATTGGTCTGCGAATAAAACAAAATAGCTTTAAAGGGCTGTATTTTTACATACCCCATTCTCCCTCGTGTTTAGCCCAGTTAGTTTTGAGATTTTATGAAGTTTACCCCATTAGTTTGGCGATTTTAAGACCTTTTGGCCTATTTCTTTGTCAATTTTAAGACCTTTTGCGCTATTTAAGGGGTGATTTTTTCCTGTCGAGCGATAGTGAATCTGAAATTTAGGAGGAACCGACATTCAACCGGGACCTTTTTCTACCGAAAAATGTACAAATGTATCTCGAAGGAGGGCTTAGGGTAATATTTTTAAAAGCTTAATGGAAGTCTAGGGAGCAAAACAACTAAAATAAATATATAAATATAACAAATAAAATAAATAAATACATGAATAAATACATGAATAAATTAATAAAACAAATAAACGAGAAAACAATATATAAATAAACAATAATAATTGAATAAAAACAATATATAAATAAATAATAATAATTGAATAAAAACAATATATAAATAAATAATAATAATTGAATAAAAACAATATATAAATAAATAATAATAATTGAATACAAACAATATATAAATAAATAATAATAATTGAATACAAACAATATATAAATAAATAATAATAATTGAATAAAAACAATATATAAATATATAATAATAATTGAATACAAACAATATATAAATATATAATAATAATTGAATAAAAACAAACCCTCACCTTAACAATAAATTATTGAATTTCAGAGCTGTGGGGGCTGTACTGCATAATAACCCTGCCGTAACTGTGTTGGTGGTGTAATGGTTTAGGTGCTTATGTTCTGGGTGTGGGGTTCCGAGTTCGAGTCCCGGGAGGATCATATGCTTTCATAAATATATTCAAGTGCATTGGGGTTTGTAATGGAGGATTGATGTTAAGAACGGGGTGTTCCTAATATATTGAGAGGAAGTGGCTAATCAGACCGATGTAGTGTGCTATCTGCGCTCAAGATTATACTCTGTTCCAAATTCGTAGTCCAGAAATCGTGAACGTTAACCTCTGTAACTCAAAAAGGGTTAGCGCAAATGGGCCGTAAATTTCTACACCTATTCCCTGGCTGACTCTTCCCAAATGGTAAAGATATTAAGGTCAATTACTCTATCAATCCTCCACTATGAAAAATATACTCACATAATGGAAACGCGTGTTATTGTAATGAAACGACAGTTTTGACTCCCTCTGGGGTCCAGAGAAATATTACTTTACAATTGTCAAAATTTCGTAGAGTAAAATAAAAATAGTACCATAATAACTGAAAAATAGACTAAAAAATAGTCCTAACATCAAAAATAGACTCAAAAATAGTCCTAACATCAAAAAGAGTATTACATGCTGTAGATACGCAAAATATCTAGAATACTACTTGAAAATAATCAATATCTCTAAATGGGATCTATATATTATATGAATTAAACATTGGTTACTACACGATTGGTCAACATATTGTAATATTACTAACAAAATTAGGTTTTCCATTAATTATATATTTGCCAATATTTTAAAAATAAATGTGTATAAATAAAGACAATATTCTATTAATCTGAACAATATATCGAGTAATGGTCTTAAAATGGCCAACATCTTAACAAATAAAAAAATAAAAAATAAATATATATAAATTATATATATATATATATATATATATATATATATATAAGGGAGTGGTTGAATTCTTTGAAAATATTATGCTGGATACAAAAATATATTGCTAAGTAAAGTCAATCTCGCTAGTCTTACAGTAGCTAAACTGGCAACGCTGGCGAGACTGATTATTATGTGGGAGGGAGGCGAAGATATTTGTTTTGTTTTCTAGTTTGTCCTTATTTTATGTTAGTGTATTTTTTTGAGAGAGTGAGAGAGAGAAAAAGTTAGAGCGAGAGATAAGAATGAGACTGAGAGTGAGTCATAGATGGTGATGGTAATATTTACAGGAGATAAAAAGGACCAATGTGTTTACCCAATCAATACGAACTCATGATTTAAATTTTATTCTGGCAAAAATCAGGCTATTTACTCAGCTTAAGTAAAGCACCTGATAGAAAGAAATGGATAAGTACTTTTTCAATTAGATCTAATTAAAGGGGTGTTTTCTCTGGACCTCGTTCTCCCTCACGCTTAGTCCCATTAGTTTGGTGATTTCAGGACCTTTCACCCTATTTCTTCATCAATTCTAAGATCTTTCGTGCCTCTTAGGTGTCGATTATTTCCTGGCGTGCGGTAGCGAGTCAGGAATTTAGGAAGAACCAGCCTTTGACCGGGACACTTCTTTATCGAAAAATGTACAGATTGATCTCGATTTTTTTTTTCTAAATAGAGGAAGGTTCAGGGAGTAAACTTAAATTAAAATAAAAAAAAAAGACAAAAAGAAAAATAATTATATATATATATATATATATATATATATATATATACACAGTATATATACTAAACCCACCCATTAACTATCGCAATCCCTTCCTTAGGTTAATATATGCGCTTAACAAAACGAAGACAAATTTGCATTACAATGTAGGGGTTGATGATCTAATTTAAAGACAACAGATTAGCCAAAGTCGAATGCAAGGTCCTGTGGATTATAATGCATATACAGTATATAATGCAGATACAGACACACACACAAGCAAACACACACACACACACATATATATATATATATATATATATATATATATATATATATATATAGAGAGAGAGAGAGAGAGAGAGAGAGAGAGAGAGAGAGAGAGAGAGAGAACTAATACGTCATTTTATGCAAACGAAAACGCCTTACAAAAACACAATAGGATAATTAAATGAGAGGGGGAGAGAGACAGAGAAAGATAGCTGGACAAGGTAGACGATTTTTTTTTCCCCTTTTCCGAGTGGTCTAGGAGGCGGGGCAAGGTACTGGAGGGGGGCGGGGCATGGGGGCACTTCCTGGTAGAACATCATGTTACTTTACTGCAGGTTGGTCCCGTCACTCCCATCCCAGTCCCACAGTAGCTAGGAGATGGTGGAAGGGGGAGGACACGATGGACGGGCTGGAGATTTTTGACTGACTAGGCATGGGGGGAAAAGGATCTGGAGAAATATTATTGATTATATGGTGCACTATTTGTATTTTATCATACTGATCACAGAAGCTCATCCTAATCCTACCTAGCATATCCCAAATTTACTTTATTTTGTATGAAAGTAACAAAAGGCAAAGCTGCCTGCAACAAGTGTCTCCCCCAAAGTTGAAAGGGTGATAGAGATCCAAATTCAAGATATGTTAGAGTCAAAATGTCTGGACACACGGAACTAGAAGTAGTTTACGTCTTAGGATGAGGGAAGGAAAGATTGTGGGAAAGAGTTACAGAGTTTACTTGTGGAGTAGAAGAAAGACTGGGACAATGGGTTCACTCTTGGTTTAGAGAGTTGGACAGAACGTCATGTTAGATGAGGTTAGGTTAGAAAGTCACCATAATCACCCTGGTCAAAGAAAAGTAGCGCGATCACCCTGGTCAAAGAAAAGTAGCGCGATCATTAGGACCCCAATGAGTTTCGGGAATATGCACCCGGAATATTTGGGCTGAAGAGAATAGTAGAAGTTGAAAGGCTGAAACACACGGCAGAACAGAACCAAGATCCACTAAATGTACAAGTTTATCTAGGAGGGGGATCATGGGGATGCATATTTAAGCTTAAGGGGAGGTTTTTAGTTGATTCCCTAGACTTCCATCAAGCTTAAAATTACTCCCCCTTCACCCCCTTTCAAGATAAATTTGTAAATTTTTCGGTAGAAAAATGTCCCGGCCGAATGCCGGTTTCCCTTAAATTACAGACTCGCTATCGCTCGCCAGGAAAAAAATCGACACCTAAATGGCACGAGAGGTCTTAAAATTAACAGAATGGGGGCGGAAATTCTTAAAATCACCAAACTAATGGGGCAAACGTCTTAAAATCTCAAAAGCAATAGGGTTAGACATGAGGGAGAAAGGGGTCAAGAAAAAAGTCCCTCAAGTGGAAATCTCCCCTTAATGCAGGTATAGAGAGGGAACTAAAATATGAGTAAAGAAGTAATAAAACAATAATTAAATGAAAAAAAAAAAAAACATCATAACACCTGTATACCTATCTAATGTGAGAAGACATTTTGGAGCCTCCCTCTTTCACTCTATTGATTTGGGGATTTTAAGACATTTTGGAGCCTCCCTCTTTCACTCTATTGATTTGGAGATTTTAAGACATTTTGGAGCCTCCCTCTTTCACTCTATTGATTTGGAGATTTTAAGACATTTTGGAGCCACCTACTTACACTCTATTGATTTGGAGATTTTAAGACATTTTGGAGCCTCCCTCTTTCACTCTATTGATTTGGAGATTTTAAGACATTTTGGAGCCTCCCTCTTTCACTCTATTGATTTGGACATTTTAAGACATTTCAACTGATTAGCTTGGCGATTATAAGACATGTCACCCCATTCAGGTGTTGATTATTTGTTTCCTGTGCGAGCAGTAGCGAGACTGCAGTTGAGGAGAAGCCGAGATTCGGCCCGGACATTTGTTTACGGGAAAATGTACATAGTTAGCTATTGGGGGGGGGGGGTCTGGGAGGCGGGGTTTTATAGTTTAAAGGGGGTCTGGGGAGGAGTATATTTTTGTTAGTCGGTAAATCATCGCGAAAGAAGTTTAATGAAGAATGAAGAGAGAGAGAGAGAGAGAGAGAGAGAGAGAGAGAGAGAGAGAGAGAGAGAGAGAGAGAGAGAGTACATATAGGGGAGGGGGGGGGGGGTCAGAAAAGTGCGTGCCAATATTAGCACACACGAACAATGGCACCGTGTTCTTCATTTTCTGGCCAATATAACATGAGTTTATCCTGCTTAGCATGAATGTCTAGGGATTGAAAATGTAAAGAGAATCTCAATTATGTCTCTGGCTACCACAAATCCTTCCTAAGCCAAATAAAATCGTCCAATGATAAGCCACAACGCGATGAATTAAGGGGGGTCACCGGCTTTTTTTTTATCTTTCTCTCCTTTTCTCTCTTTCCCTGGCGTATATCCATTCGGCCCCATTCAGCCAACTGTTTTAAGACGTTTATCCCCATCCAGGTGTCGATTTCTTCCTGGCGAGCGATAGCGAGCCAGCATTGTATGGAGAAATCCGGCTTCGCCGGAGAAATTTTTCTATCGAAAAATTTACAAATTTCGCTTGCTGTCAAAACAAAAATATATATATGCTGGCTCGCTACCACTCGCCAGGAAGATATTGACACCTGGATGGTGGTAAACGTCTTAAAATAGGCTGAATGGGGCCGAATGGATACAAGCCAAAGAGAGAGGGAGAGAAAGAGAAAAAAAGTGAGGTGGGCCCCCTTAAGGAAGGCTGGTATTGGAAGGGTAAACAGATACACTCACAGAAACACACCTACGGTATAGGAAGTCTGACACCTGCGCATTTAATTAACGAGGGGTTTGTGAACCCCACTTCTCCCTCATGGTTATTACTTTTGATATTTTAGGACATTCGCCTCATTAGTTTGGCGACGACTTTCAGACCTTTGGTGCCAGTTAAGTCACGTGTGCAATTTAGGTGCAATTTAGGTGCAATTTAGGTGCAATTTAGGTGCAATTTAGGAGGAACCGGTCTTCGGCCAGAGTTTGTTCCTACCGAACAAATGTACACGTAAAACAAATATATATATATATATATATATCTTCCGTTAATTACATGTAACCAACCACCTGTGGCTGTAATTAAGTCTGGCAACACCGTAGTGAGTCAGCAATTACCAAGGCAAGTCGAGCAAATCTACTGCAAACCCTGAATATATACATACGTGATATAATATATGCGTAAATAAATGCATGTATTCATAACAAATAAAAAAGCATATCTGCATAAAATGTATAGTAATGGATACTTTAACAAACAATAAGAAACAATTTCATGAACAAATACAATATACACTTACATAAATAGATAACACAATAATTACATAGAGAAGCAAACACACACATAGGCACACACACACACATAGCATACCCCTCGTTAACCTCTTGATAAAATACACACATAAGCACACATAATACACACATAAGCACACACACATAGCATACCCCTCGTCACCCTCTGGATAAAATACACACATAAGCACACATAATACACACATAAGCACACACACACATAGCATACCCCTCGTTACCCTCTTGATAAAATACACACATAAGCACACATAAGCACACATAACACACACATACGCACACACACACATAGCATACCCCTCGTTACCCTCTTGATAAAACACACATAAGCACACACACACATAGAATACCCCTCGTTACCCTCTTGATAAACACACATATGAACATACACACATAGAATACCCCTCGTTACCCTCTTGATAAACACACATATGCACACACACACACACATAGAATACCCCTCGTTACCCTCTTGATAAACACACATATGCACACACACATAGAATACCCCTCGTTACCCTCTTGATAAACACACACATAAGCACACATAACACACACATAAGCACACACACACATAGCATACCCCTCGTTACCCTCTTGATAAACACACACATAAGCACACATAACACACACATAAGCACACACACACATAGCATACCCCTCGTTACACTCTTGATAAAATACACGCATAAGCACACATAACACACACATAAGCACACACACACATAGCATACCCCTCGTTACCCTCTTGATAAAATAATGTAATGTTTTGAAACCTTCCCTTTCGATACATGTCCGAGTCAATGTTTACTCTCGCAGTTAAGGGAGCCCACCTCGCTTTTTTCTCTTTCTTTCCCTTTCTCTCTGGCTTGTATCCATTCGGCCCCATTCAGCCTACTGTTTTGAGACGTTTTCCCCTATCCAGGTGTCAATATTTTCCTGGCGAGCGGTAGCGAGCCAGCATATATATATTTTTCTTTTTTACAGCAAGCTATATTTGTGCATTTTTCGATAGAAAAATGTCTCCGGCGAAGCCGTGTTTCTCCATAAAATGCTGGCTCGCTATCGCTCGCCAAGAAAAATCGACACCTGGATGGGGATAAAAGACTTAAAACAGTTGGCTGTATGGGTCCGAATGGATACAAGCCAGGGAAAGAGAGAAAAGGAGAGAGAGATACAAAACAAGCCGGTGACCCCCCTTAATGTTTAGTGTCTCAAGGTTATCAAGGTGAACCTGCTATTTGTGCAGGTGATTGTAAAGAATCCATCCATTATTATAAGTGCAGGTGATTGTAAAGAATCCATCAATTATTATAAGTGCAGGTGATTGTAAAGAATCCATCAATTATTATTTGTGCAGGTGATTGTAAAGAATCCATCCATTATTATAAGTGCAGGTGATTGTAAAGAATCCATCCATTATTATAAGTGCAGGTGATTGTAAAGAATCCATCAATTATTATAAGTGCAGGTGATTGTAAAGAATCCATCCATTATTATAAGTGCAGGTGATTGTAAAGAATCCATCCATTATTATAAGTGCAGTTGATTGTAAAGAATCCATCAATTATTATTTGTGCAGGTGATTGTAAAGAATCCATCAATTATTATTTGTGCAGGTGATTGTAAAGAATCCATCCATTATTATAAGTGCAGGTGATTGTAAAGAATCCATCCATTATTATAAGTGCAGGTGATTGTAAAGAATCCATCAATTATTATAAGTGCAGGTGATTGTAAAGAATCCATCAATTATTATTTGTGCAGGTGATTGTAAAGAATCCATCCATTATTATAAGTGCCTGTACCAACTGGGTGAGAGACTACAGGGACGCCCTTGAAAGCTGCCTGAAGGGGTGGCTGCAGGCGGGGTCCCAAGAAAGCAGAGATGATGGATAACGTGAAAATCAAGGAGACGGGAGGAACAGAAGAGGTTGCTGCTGCGTCACTGGTAAGGAGTTAGGTAGAGGGTTATGAAGCTACAACTGCATAGTGCTTTCAGAGGGGAAATTTATATATATATATATATATATATATATATATATATATATATATACTGTATGTGTGTGTGTGTGTGTGTGTGTGTGTGTGTGTGTGCGTAATTTTCACATGGGACCATTGTGTGTTAGTATTATATACTGTATATATTTATATATAAAAAGTATTCTACGTAGCTAGATATTCAAATATGATTAGGTATATAGATACAGATATTTAGATATGTAAATATTTATGAATTAATATACACACACAATGTTACCTGAAAAATTGATATACTATACACACATTTAACTGCCTTGAAATTTATGATTACTTTAATCACAATTCTTCTTTTTCAGCAGCAACACAGTAGTAGTAGTAATAGTAGTAGTAGTAGTAGTAGTAGTAGTAGTTGTAGTAGTAGTAGTAGTAGTAGTTACACTTATCATTCAATTGCGGTTAGTTGCTTCTTGGGAATGTTTACTGAGATAAAAATATAAAAAATATATATAAGTATTTTTGCCTCCAAGGTTAAGCTGTCAATCTCACAGTCAATTGAGCATCCAACCAAGTAAACAGGGATCGATGTAAGCAATGTCTTAAAGGGGGTCACCGGCTTTTTTTGTATCTTTCTCTCCTTTTCTCTCTTTCCCTGGCTTGTATCCATTCGGCCCCATTCAGCCAACTGTTTTAAGACGTTTATCCGCATCCAGGTGTCGATTTCTTCCTGGCGAGCGATAACAAGCCAGCATTGTATGGAGAAATCCGGCTTCTCCGGAGACATTTTTCTATCGAAAAATTTACAAATTTAGCTTGCTGTCAAAAAAAAAAAAATATATATATATATACTGTAATTATGCTGAATCGCTACCACTCGCCAGGAAAATATTGACACCTGGATGGGGATCAACGTCTTAAAACAGTAGGCTGAATGGGGCCGAATGGATACAAGCCAAAGAGAGAGGGAGAGAAAGAGAAAAAAAAAAGCGAGGTGGGCTCCCTTAAATCCATCCACAGTCTTGGGTCAAGGGTAATGGTTGGAGTGAATGGGATTATGGGAGCAAGCGAGAGAGAGAGAGAGAGAGAGAGAGAGAGAGAGAGAGAGAGAGAGAGAGAGAGAGAGAGAGAGGGAGAGAGAGAGAGAGAGAGAGAGAGAGAGAGAGAGAGAGAGAGAGAGAGAGAGAGAGAGAGAGAGAGAGAGAGAGAGAGAGATGTTGGAGAAATATAAATATCATACATATTGATAATAAGTATTATAGTTTACAGACCGTGCGTTTTCCAAAAAAAAAAAAAAAAGAAAAAAAAAAAATGCGAAATATAGAGAGAAGTATAGTCCATTCATTATAGGTAGACCAAAAATCGTGACCCACAACCTCTGTAACTAAACAAAGCAAAGGGCTGAACATTTCCACACCTATTCTCTGGCTGACCCTTCCTAAATGGTTGAAATATTAGCTCGACTACGCCAGTCGTTTATGAGTTATTGAGGTTAGTGGTCAAGATTTTAGGCCTACCTATAATTAATGGACTATAGAATGATTGAGAGTCTGGGTATCTGTAGTCAAAACACAATATATAGTTTTCTGACACAAGAGTTTATGGTAATGATTATATAGGAGTTGAATGTCTTCTTATTTCTCGGTAAACCTTCCATATTTAATCTTTCTTTCTTACATAATACAGTATTTACTGCCAATACCGATAGCTCTTATCTAAATTGCTACGTCTATCAGTCTGTCTTTATGTGTACCTACCTGTTTGTCTGTCCGTCTGGTCTGTCGACATTCTTTTACCGACACACACAAACACACACTCTCTCTCTCTCTATATATATATATAACCTCTTCACTCTACTTCACGTGATCTCTCCCCCAGTTCGTGACCCAAGCAAGTGATTTGGATTGGTAAGAGCGCATCAGCTGACCTCATTGAGTTCTCTTCTTCCTTCCTTCCTTTAACTCTTCCTTTCATTCACTTTTTTCATTCACGGTTTTATTCAGCTTATGAAGAAGTTGTGGGAGATAGAGTTAATAGTTTATACCCCTTTGTTTAATAGAGATGCTTCCTAAATTGCATAAAATTTACTAATGTTACCCAGAATATTATAAGTCCGCCAATACTTAATACATGCATATATTACATAAAGATAGCTGTAGGCTTGTCCCACATTTAACCCTTTCAGTATAGAAGGTAGTTTTTTTTTTTGTATTTCATTTTGTCTAACATTAGACGATATTACTCGATTTTGAAAGACCTTCTAGGAATGAAAGGGGTATAGTCTATCTCAATTAAGGTAGCCCACCTCGCTTTTTTTTTCTCTTTCTATCCCTCTCTCTTTGGCTTGTATTCATTCGGCCCCATTCAGCCTACTGTTTTAAGAAGTTTACCTCCATTCAAGTGTCAATATTTTCATGGCGAGCGGTAGCGGGCCAGCATATACAGTATATATTGTTATTTTGACAGCAAGCTAAATTTGAATTTTTTTCGATAGAAAAATGTCTCCGGCGAAGCGAGATTTCTCCATACTATGCTGGCTCGCCATCGCTCGCCAGGAAGAAATCGACACCTGGATGGGGATAAATGTCTTAAAACAGTAGGCTGAATGGGGCCAAATGTATACAAGCAAGAGGGAAAAGCAGCCGGTGACCCCCCTTAAAACCATTAGCACTGAAGAAGCAGACCCAGAGCAGCCCCACACCCGGATAGCAGTTCCACCACTGCATTGCTATTATCATGTGTTCAAAATTAATTATTTTAGCTAGAATTAATTTAGCGGTGATTGTTCCACCATGTATTCAGTATTTGCTATTATAATCGGTATTTCTTTTTGAGTGACTGTTCCACCATGTATTTAGTGTTTATTATTATACTAATTATTTATTTCTGAGTGACTGTGCCATCATGTATTCATTGTTTATTATTATAATCGTTATTTATTTCTGAGTGACTTTGCCATCATGTATTCAGTATTTATCATTATACTCGTTATTTATTTATGAGTAACTGCCATTATGTGTTCAGTGTTTATTATTATATTCGTTATTTATAAAGTCGGTTGGTGGAGGCAACATTCTAATTTATTTCTGAGTAACTGTGCCATCATGTGTTCAGTATTTATTATTATACTCGTTATTTATTTCTGAGTAACTGTGCCATCATGTGTTCAGTATTTATTATTATACTCGTTATTAATTTCTGAGTAACTGTGCCATCATGTGTTCAGTATTTATTATTATACTTAGCATTTCTTTCTGAGTAATTGTGCCATCATGTGTTCAGTATTTATTATTATACTCAGCATTTCTTTCTGAGTAACTGTGCCATCATGTGTTCAGTATCTATTATTATGGTCGGTATTAAGGTCTTTGCTGTTGCTATGTCATGATTCCCATGTTTGTACAGCCAGGAGAGGTCGGAGAAATCGGGGGCTACGTACGCACGTACGTGTGTGTGTGTGTGTGATATTTAGGTGAGTGAGTTTGTGTATTTGTGTGCCCAAGTATCTACAGTATATTGTGTCAGTTTCTTTACATGAAAGATTGGTTGTGTAATAATAATAATAATATTAATAATAATAATATCAATTATAATAATAATAATAAAATAATAACAGTAATAGTAATTATACATGGTTTACGAATGAAAGGGCAGCTAGGTAGGCTGAAAATATAAACATCTTAAACTGATAAAAATAAACTATGAAACTCGGAAACTTGACTGAGTAAATATAAACAATATATGAAGAGGAGCACTGATGAAAGCCTGATGAAGCTCTATGTAAAACGTCAATACAGTGCTCCTCTTATGATGTTTACCTTCACGTATCTTTTAATCTAGTAGATCATCCTGAATTTAAAGAATGATATACAGTAAACAATTAGTGGCAAGTTACAATACATCTCACAATAAATTGAAATATATATCAATAAATTATGATATGCGACACTATTAGTGCATTTATGGCTTGTGAATGCATGTGCTTACTATGTTGATTATTGTTACAATGTGTGCGCGCGTGTGTTTGTGCGCTTGCATAAGCGCCCTTGAGTGTGTTTTTAGCTCGTACAGGTTATGCAAGCTTAGTGTTGAATGAAGAGCATGCATTCATACTCACATAACAATGTTTGAACTAATCTACAAGATCTCAATAACTAAAATTATTCCTATCGTACTAGTGAAGGTTATTTAATTGATACAACTTACCATTAAGCTTGTTATAATTTGCCAACATAAAATATCCCATACTTAAATTGATTTTGTATTTACTTAGCTATATTTTGGTTAGACTAATTTGTAACTTGCACATTGATAGATAATTTGCATTAATAATTAAACATACTATCATGAACTTTTCTACGTGCTTATTATATAATATAATTGAATAACCTTGACGTTTTATAAAGTACACCTCACTAAAAAAATAATAATATACATAGATATATGGTACCGTATATATATATATATATATATATATATATATATATATATATATATATATATATATATATATATATATATATATATATATACAGTACTGTATATATATATATGTATATATACATGTATTATATACTTTGAATTTCGTTGTTTACAATTACTAGAACGGAATTTCCAGACCACATGGATCCTATCCTGGACAAACAATAATTTCGTTTATGTCCACCAGCCGTCAAAAGCCTGACCCTGATTATAATCATGGGTAATACTTTTAATATTGAGGTTAATAGGCCCTGTTATTACCGGGCCAAGGGTTTTAAGGGGGGAGGGTTGGCTTTTCTCCCCTTCTCCTTCATGTTCAGCCCAATTAGTTCTGATATTTTTAAGACGTTTGCTTTATTAGTTTGGCGATTTTATGATATTTCGCCCCATTTCTTGCCAATATTAAGGCCTTTCATGCAATTTAGGTGTCGATTTTTCCTAGCGATTGATAGCGAGCCTGTAGTGTAAGAGAAACCGGCCTTTGGCCGGGACAGTTTTCTATCGAAAAATGTACAAATTTTTGTTGAAGGGGGTCTTGGAGCTTGATAGTGAGAGGAAACTAAAACAAATAAAAATAATAATAATATAAATATAAATGAATAAGCAAATAAATACGCCCCCCCCCCCCTCCCTTTAATAACGTCGAGACAGTGATGCATGGAAGGGTATTATGAAACTGAAACATCATGCTGTAAACGGCAATATTTCATCTTGCAACCCCGTAGAACAATATTGCATAACAAGCTTACTTACCTAGTGTACAGTTGATCACATGAATTCGCTTACACTCCCTGATTTTATGCATGGAAGGATTGAAAAACAAGTAGAGTATCTTATGAAGTAATTAATTAACTTGGTCAATTATCAGTTTCATAGCAAATCATTCCTGTCAATCAATCTATGGTAGTTTTGTTTCGATACATAAAGACACAGAGTGTATAACACATTTATGTAGCCAACTGTACAAAACACACAATAGTTTTTAGGTATCCTTCAATTAATATCTTGATCATCTATATTTATTTGAAAAAAACAAAAAAACAAAACAAGTATAAATGTTGCTAGACAGTAATGAATACAAAACAAATGTGCTGCAGGTATTATAAATGGTACCACTTCGGTAAAACAAAATGTGCTGCAGGTATTATAAATGGTACCACTTCGGTAAAACAAAATGTGCTGCAGGTATTATAAATGGTACCACTTCGGTAAAACAAAATGTGCTGCAGGTATTATAAATGGTACCACTTCGGTAAAACAAAATGTGCTGCAGGTATTATAAATGGTACCACTTCGGTAAAACAAAATCGGTATAATCTATTTTCTAAGCATATTTATTTCACTATGCATGTACTGTACTTTTGTATGCATATACACCCATATGTATGTATGTATGTGTGTATGTATGTATGTACAGTATGTATGTATGTCCGGATGTTTCACCACTTATTACTGTTTACATATAGACGCTACTTCGAAGAATACGTCAAAGTGAAACTACATTTTCTCTATAAAGCTAAAGCTCTACCAAGAAAACCTCCTCCACACCCCTTTCCCCTCCTACTCCTTTTCCTCTTTCTATACCCTCAATCTTTTCCTCCTCCGTCCCCACCCTCATTATTTTCCTCCTCTGTTCCTTGCTGTTCCCCCTCCTTCACCTCCTTAGTTTCTTTGTCTTTTTCCTCCTCCTCCTCCTCCTACCTCTCCCTCATATTTTCCACCTCTTTTGCCTACTGTTCACCCTCCTCCACCTCCGTATCCACTTCTTTCTCTTCCTTTTCCACCTCCTCTATCCCTCTCTCCTTTCTTCTCCTTTTCCTCCCTCCTCCTCTTCAATCCCCCACCCCTTCTGGCATCAACCTTAATCCAGCCAGATCCACGGTGGTGTATCTTCACGGGTATCCAGTCATTTCGTCATTGGCCAGTTCACCAACCGGTCATTTCGTTCCTATGCCCATACCTTGAAGTCAGGTCTGTTAGCTTAGGGTACAGGCTAGCTTAACCCTTTCACGCACATGACGCAATTTGAGCCTATTCTGGGATAATTTAAAGCCTTTGTGACCATCAGGGATGTTTATAAACTTTTAGTTAATTTACTTCAACGTCTACAGTTGTCTTTGAGTTAGCTGTGAGCAGAAAGCTAATTTTGGGGAGGTAATTATAAGATCGAGAGAACTCTATTTATGATTGCTAATCGGCAACCCCTGAGTCCACACGTGCGTGAAATGGTTTAGATTTGATTGATAACTACATTAATTTGGATTAGGTAGATTTAGTTAAAGGTAGGTAAAGCGATTCCGATTGTGGGCGAAATGACAACAGTGGGCGAAAGATCTCTTAGGCGAAAAGACTGGCAACCGTCTTCACAGTCATTACCGTATAGGAAGGTCGGGTGAAAGGCAATGTTTACCTCGGGGGGCGGGGGGGGGGGGGGCGGAGAGAGAGAGAGAGAGAGAGAGAGAGAGAGAGAGAGAGAGAGAGAGAGAGAGAGAGAGAGAGAGAGAGAGAGAGAGAGAGAGAGAGAGAGAGAGAGAGAGCACGAGGGAAGATACACCTGTGAGCATTAAAATATATACTCTCAATAAAGCTTTGGTGTATTAAATAATTTGTCAAAAGTACCTTGGATATAATAAACATTGCATAGTTGCATACGTACTCTATACAGTGGGTGATGAACTCCAGTTGACAATGACTATAAACACCGTGAGAGGAGGAGCATTATTTTGACAACGTTTCGCTTAGAGATTCTGAGCGAAACATTGTTAAGGGGAGGTTTTTAGTGTGTTTCTTAGACTTCCATCAAGTTTGAAATTACACCCCCTTGACCCCTTTTCAAGATAGATTTGTACATTTTTCGGTAGAAAAATGTCCCGGCCGAAGGCCGATTCCTCTTAAATTACAGGCTCGCTATCGCTCGCCAGGAAAAAATCGACACCTAAATGGCACGAAAGGTCTTAAAAGTTACATAAATGGGGCGAAAGTTCTTAAAATCGCCAGACTAATGGGGCGAACATCTTAAAATCTCAAAATCAATGGGGCTAAACATGAGGGAGAAAGGGGTAAAGAAAATAATCCCTCAAGTGGATATCTGCCCTTAATAAAGTGTTCCTCCTCACATGGTGCACTAACCCAGTCTGTACCGGTACCGTCCTTTTAACTCTATTCTGGCTACTATTAGATGACTTTATTCAGCTTAAAATGGGCCTCCAGCAAATAACAGGATTCGAACTATCTAACTTAACCCCTTTCACTACCTCCGATCCTTCTTAAACTGTACAACATCATCTGAATATAGCAAGACTGTAATTAAAAAGACGTCGCCGGTACAGAAGGGGTTAAAGGGAGTGCGTAGTTTACTGGCGCTAACGACTGCGCGGGTGAAGGAGAGACGGGGGAGAGTGGGGGTGAATGTGGGTTACCCGCTGATGGTTAAGTATTAGCTATTATGTCGGGGCGAGCATGTGTGTGAGAAAAGGAAATGTGGAAGGGGGTAGTTATGTAGCATATCTCTTCTACAGGCATGGACGAACCGTTCCGTAACTCATCTTCCTTGCTTATTTTTTGCTATGGGAGTCTACCTATTTAAATAAATGTATATATATATATATATATATATATATATATATATATAATAATTTATATATATACAGTATATATATATATATATATATATATAAAAAAATCCAGATGTATTATGAACCCTCACACAACTAAACGAACCACCGGAAAGTAAATATTAGGCGATGAATTTATGGCAAGATTCGAATTCGGGATGTATGTATGCATGTATAAACTCAGGGACATATCCTATAGCTCGGCGTGGCCGACTTAAGACAGAACCTGAACAGAAACAACAAAATATAACAAAAACGATATATACATTAAAAAACAACTTAGTCGCCCAGGAGAAGACCCAGAGACCCGGAGATACCTTTGAAAATGTAAGGGAGCTCAGGCGGTATTGTGCAGCAGCATAATTTACTGGTTCGGCTCAATGGTTTAAAGAGGGGGTTTAGTTTGCTCTCTAAACCTTTATCAAACTTTAAAAAACACCCACAAGACTCCCCTTCGATATAAATTTGTAAATTTTTCGGTAGAAAAATGTCCCGGCCTAAGGCCGATTCCTCTTTAAATACAGGCTCGCTATCGCTCGCCAGGAAAAGAATCGACACCTAAATGTCACGAAAGGTCTTAATATTGGCAAAGAAATGGGGCAAAAGGTCTGTAAATCGCCAAACTAATGGGGCGAATGTCTTGAAATCTCATAACTAATAGGGCTAAACATGAGGGAGGAGGAGGACTAGAAAAACCAACTGTCTCCCCTTAAGGCCACGATGTATGTCTTTAGAGTGTACAGTCGGCCTAATAAGTGATGTCTCGGCACCAATTTAGTTTTGATCAATAATTGGTATCAGAAATATTTACACTTGATTTCTTCTTTTTGAGTGAGATATACAAACACGTTCCTACACCTGCCCACCCTATTCAACATCTGACAGACATTAATACAGCACAGAGCGAGTAAAACGTAATGACAGCTGAGACACGACTTTTTAAAGCTACCGTAACAGTACATACGTCTCGTTATTTAACCCTTTGAAAATTATGACGCATTTTGACAGTTTAGTCTGGCTACCAGAAGACGATTTTCAACTGTTTAGGAAGGATTTGTGGGAATTAAAAGGGCAAAAACTATCTCAATTAACCCTCTGACTTCCATATGCCCTTACTAAAAATAGCCTGAACACTGAAAAGAAGTGCGTAATCGGATCTTGAAATGGTTAAGGGGGGATCTCCACTTGAGGGATTTTTTTCTTGACCCCTTTCTCCCTCATGTTTAGCCCCATTGCTGTTGATATTATAAAACGTTTGCCCCATTAATTTAGCGATTTTAAGAACTTTCACCCCATATTAAGACCTTTCGTGCCATTCAGGTGTCGATTTTATCCTGGCGAGCGATAGCGAGCCTGTAATTTAAGAGGAACCGGCCTTCGGCCGGGAAATTTTTCTACCGAAAAATGTACAAATTTATCTTGAAAGGGACTCAAGGGGGTGTAATTTTAAGCTTGATGGAGGTCTAGGGAACACACTAAATACCTCCCCTTAAGTAAGCATCTAATTATAAATCATGGTTTACTATATAATCTTATAACTGCATAGGGTCTATATAATCTTATAACTGCATAGGGTCTATATAATCTTATAACTGCTATAGGGTCTATATACAATTCTTTCATTTCTCTCCAGAATCGTATACACAATCCATGAATATTTCCGGAGCAATGCGGAAGTGACACCAATTAATCTAGTCAATGTCATCATTATGTCAGTGTCTTAAGGGGAGATGGGCTCGTTTTTCTGAACCCCTTTCTCCCTCATGTTTAGCCCCATTGGTTTTTAGATTTTAAGACGTTCGGCTCATTAGTTTGGATATTTTAAGACCTTACTCAAGGTTTCAACATTATATCTACGGTGACCAAATTCCAGAGTCAATGGTCGTGAATGTGGTGGGGATGAATGACTTGGGAGTTTGGCCACTACATTGACAGACTCTTATAATAATGGGATTACTGTGGGTTGGTTGCATTCTTCTCTACGCGATATACGAACCATTGTTGTTGTTCGGGCTGAGTGGGCGTGTTCGTGGGCGTCAGGCTTGGGCTGTTGACTGTGCTATACCGGTGTCACACGAGCTCTCCTTTCCCGGCAATTTGCAAGGGCAATTATAGTCTGGCAACTTCAATAATTAAGGCTTAGTTTAATTTGGGCTGTCGACTCGCGTTAGATCAGTGTCACACTAGCTTTTTTCCCGTCAATTTTTACGGGCAATTATAGTCTGGCATCTTCAAAATTCAAGTTTTATTATAATTCAGAAACCTAACAAAATCTGCCTTCGATCTAGTTTCCGATTCCCATGCAAAAAAAGCCTCAAATATTGCGATAACAAATTTACTCATAGAAAATCGCCGGGAAAAAAAAAAAAACGTTCCTGTAACATCGCCTTTATGCAAAATTTCTCCTCTAGTAGTAAAGTGGAAGGTGGTGCGGTTTGCCAGGGCGCTCATATCCACCTGTTTGCCCCTTGGAGCAAGTGGTGATTGAGTTACCCACCCTGATTCACAGGTAACACATATAAAACCCTTTGAGGATCATGACGCGGTGAATCAGTTTATTCTGGTAATGAAGAGTGTTGTCCTACACGACCATTTTAAGGGAGCTCAGACGGTATTGTGCAGCATAATGTACTGATTCGGCTCAATGGTTTAAGGAAGGGGTTTAGTTTGCTTTCTAAACCTCTATCAAACTTAGAAAAACACCCGCAAGTCCCCCTTTCGATATCAATTTTTACATTTTTCGGTAGAAAAATGTCCCGGCCGAAGGCCGATTCCTCTTCAAATACAGGCTCGCTATCGCTCGTCAAGAAAAAAATCGACACCTAAATGGCACGAAAGGTTTTAATATTGGCAAATAAATGGGGCAAAAGGTCTGAAAATCGCCAAACTAAATGGTGCGCATGTTTTGAAATCTCATAACTAATAGGGCTAAATAATGAGGGAGGAGGAGGACTCGAAAAACCAACTGCCTCCCCTTGAGTTAAAATAAAGAACTGGAAAACTAGTTGAGAGAGAGAGAGAGAGAGAGAGAGAGAGAGAGAGAGAGAGAGAGAGAGAGAGAGAGAGAGAGAGAGAGAGAGAGAGAGAGAGAGAGTTGTGAAGGAGGACCACACCTTTTCACTTTGACTGTACATTGCACGTAAATAACAAATGCGTGTTAACTACATTATTTATATACTTGAGCGTAACATGTATAATGAATGGTTTGATCTCGTATTACGCAATCCCTTACTTTGTGAAATATAACACATAGGGAAAATAGTATGAATGTTCAGGTATATTTTGTTTAAAAGACAGTTATAAGGACAGCACATGACCACGTAAATCACAAATTCATGTGGCCAACTGTACAAGACAAATGGGAAGGATGTTAATCAAGATATATGATGATGTATGGACTCAGAGACGTTTAGAGTTTTTCTTCACTGGAAATTGTGGCTTTACCTTATGATGACACATGGTAACATACAGTATAGTTAACAACAGCAACAACAGCGATAATAATAATAATAATAATAATAATAATAATAACAATAATAAAAATAATAATAATAATAACAATAATATTATGTCCTATTAATTAAGCCGTTATCTTACTTTTAACTTAACTCCTTCTGTATCGGCGGCTTATTTTTAATTATATTCTTGCTACATTCAGACGCTTTTGTGCAGATTACGAAGGATCTGTGGTAGCAAAAAAGGTTAAGTGAGATAGTTCGAACCCTGATAATTGCAAGAGGCCCATTTTAAGCTGCATAAAATCGTCTAAATGTTGCCAGAATAAAATTAAATGAACGTTGCCGGTTAAGACGGAGTTAATTTGCATATAGACATTCCATTCCACATCCTTTATAACCAGTTCTATCATCTATCATCATCTTTCCTTCCTATTTCACCTCCTTCCTATTTCACCCCCCCCCCTATTTCATCACCCTCTGCTATTATAAGGGGGAGGTATTACGTTTTTTCTGGATCCCCTTCTCCCTCATGGTTAGCCCCATTAGTTATGAAATTTTAAGACGTTCACCTCATTAGTTTGACGATATTACAACCTTTCGCTCCATTTAGTCAATATTAAGACCTTTCGTGCCATTTAGGTGTCAGTTTTTTCCTGGTGAGCGGTAGCGAGTCTGTAATTTTAAGAGAAACCGGCCTTCGGCCGGGAAATTTTTCTTCCGAAAAATTTACAAATGTACCTTGAAGGGGGATGTTGGGGGTGTTTTTTTAAGCTTGATGGAGGCTTAGCGAGGAAACTAAACATATATATGATTGAATAAATAGATAAACCAAAACACAACATAACGTCTCCTTAAACAAGATATTATTTTATTTTCCTAGTAGTGACGTCTTTCTCTGACTTTTCCAATTAATCCACGTCCGCATCCCCCTCCTTTCTTTTCCTACTTTCTTCCCCTATCTCCTTTCCTTCCTATTTCCTTGCCTGAAACCGCTCCGGAGGGTGGTATCAGGTGTGCTTGGGGAGAGAGGGAAAGAGAGAGAGAGAGAGAGAGAGAGAGAGAGAGAGAGAGCGAGAGAGCGAGAGAGCGCGAGAGAGAGAGAGAGAGAGAGAGAGGGGTTTACATAGATTTACATCGATACACTGGCCACACAGACCTTACGATCCAAACGAGGTGGTCAGGACTTGATTCTAGTAGAGATAGTTAACCTGGGAGTAAGGTACAGTGGAAGGGAAGGATAGCAAAGAAGAAAGAGAGAGAGAGAGAGAGAGAGAGAGAGAGAGAGAGAGAGAGAGAGAGAGAGAGAGAGAGAGAGAGTACAAAGGAAGTAAAGCAACACCAGGTCTACTGACCCCTCTAGGCTGCTTGTCCTCCAAAACACTGAGGATCAAGTGTCCAAACATTGGATGATGATAATGATGGCTTGAGTAAAGTAGGAGATTGGAGAGTTTTGGAGAGAGGAAGATAAAGTGGAGAAGTGCGAAGTACAGTAGGAGATGAAAAGTTCTTGGAAAGGGAACTGCTGCAAATATATAGTCATAGAGTACTTACTGCAAAGTTCAAATTTCGTGTCAAGTCCAGATCTACTGTACTGTAGTCTATGATACTGTATATCATAACTATGAGTCGATATGTATGTGTGTTTCATATAGATAGATAGAGAGATATATATATATATATATATATATATAGATAAATAGATAGATAGATAGATAGATAGATATTAACTATGCATTAGGGAATATATATATATAATTTTAAGTTGGTGAATATTTATTACTATTCAGACTGTCTGAAAACTTTCCAATGCAAAGCATACCTGATTTTAAATAAGCTTATACAATGGCTACAACCAAAACATGAGAGTAGCAATTATTTTAAGTGTGGACTTTGGTATAATTTAAACTACATTAGTATAAAACATAAAAATGTGTATAGGCCTATCTGTATGTTTGTGTGTGAGTATGTGTGTATGTATGTGTGGGAATATGTGTGTGTATGTGTGTGTGTGTGCTTATGAATGTGTGTGTGTGTGTGTGTGTGTGCTTGTCTGAGTGCCTGTTACTATATCTGGTTGTCTGTTACTATGTCTGGGTGTCTGTTACAGTGTCTGGCGCTTGTTACTATGTCTGTGCGCGCCTGTGAATATGTCTGTGAATGTGTCCGTGTGTATGTTCTAACTCCCCATATATGATGCTGCGTGAGACTATTGGGACACACACTGTTTATATATATATATATCTTTGTCCCACAGCGTCACTTTGGTTTCACACACTCGGCCTTGTCTAGTCATACTTGTACACAATAGGGGTTGGATAAGTAGGTTTGAGGGGACATCACAAACACACACATACACACACACATAAACACCACAACGCAACATAACACACCACACGCACACACACACACACGCGCGCGCGGTCACAATGACCAAGCTCACTAAGTTATCATACTCTAGTCGCTTGACTCGGGTAGCGCGGGTTCGATCCCAGCTACTTGCTGGTGAGGTTTCTGTCAAAAACATTCCGGGCTGTGTAGGTTAGGTGTGGATGCGCCACCTCTGGGTCCCACCTGGTTTCCTGCTCACATCCTACCCCTTCTAGTGGTATGTAGGTGCCCTTGTGGCAGCCAGAGTCAAATCTGTTGACTACTTAGGATAAGTTAGTTTAAGGAAGTGTGTATTTTCAGCCTCATTGGATGCCGGCTCGAAATAAACCGATTATTATTAATATTATTTACACACACACACACATAAACACCACAGCGCAACATAACACACACACACATAGTTTACACCAACGCAGCATAGCACACGATCTTTACACATACAACAAATACCAAACACAATAACCACATAATTATGTACAAAGTAAATACACACACAACGCAGTATGACACAATATGTAAATACTAACCAGTTGGTGAATCCCCCCCCCCCCCTCCACACACACACACATGCACACACACAGCAGCAACAATAAAATCAACAGCAACACAACCTATCATACCACATACAAAGACGAAATTTAACACAAGCACAGTAAGCAAACACACCTAAACTAAAGGGGTACTCGAGAGATCGCATTCCTCCTACGCTGGCGGAAGTATACGCTCTACCGATCGCCTTCTAAATGGAATCACTTAATTCTTCCTTGGCGCATATCCTATCTGCCCACCAAATTTCGTGAGCATCGGTTCTTAAGGGGAGATTTCTTCTTGAAGGATTTTTTCCTGGACCCCTTTCTCCTTTATCTTTAGCCCCATTGCTTTTGATATTTTAAAACGTTCACCCTATGAGTTTGCTGATTTTATGAACTTCGTCCCATTTCTGTCAATTTTAAGACCTTTCATGCCAATTAGGTGTCGATTTTGTTTCCCCTGATGAGCAATAGCGAGCCTGTAACTGAAGAGGAACCAGCCTTCGGCCGGGAATTTTTTCTACCGAAAAAATTCTACCAAATTTATCTTGAAAGAGAGTCTAGGGGGTTTAATTCTAAGCTTGATCTAGGTCTAGGGAACAAACTAATATCCTTCCCTTAAGTTTGTCAGCCTCCTACTCTAGTGGCTCACTTTCGTTCCCCCTTTCCCCTGGAAAGTACGGCGCGTCTGTTGTCTTTTCCCCCGAGTTATGTTTTCCCTACCGTTCCATGATACGTGTGATTCTTCTTTTTGGACATTTTTCGGAGGGAAAATTTCGGCCGGTTCCTCCTAAATTTCATTCTTGTTATCGCTCGCCAGGAAAACAAAGCGACACCTTAATGGCACGAAAGGTATAAACATTGACATAGATTGGGGTAAAAAATAGTCTTAAAATCGCTAGACTAATAGGGCAAACCTGTACAAATATTTAAGTAATGGGGCTAACCATGAGGGAGAAGGGTGTCCAAAAAAAAAAAAAAAAAAAATTATGACATTGTAGGCCCAAAACAGCTTCTTGGTGTTACGTCCCATAGCCATGTGAACTGATAAAAAAACATAATTACGAGATAAGCTGGCGGTCTCGTTCGGAAAAAGTCATCTATGCTAGGCTTCCTTCGTGTGGGTGTTAATTCTTCAAGCTAATGAGTAAAAAAAAAAAAAAAAAAATTATATAAAAACGTAGAAACAAAATGTATATATATTTGATTTATAATAATTGAGTAACATATTTGCACATTGTCAAAATACAGTAAAAGTGTGTCTGCGTGTGTGCTCTCTAATACCCTATATGATACTGCTTGAGACTCCTGGGACACATTGTTATCTATCCAGGTCCCACACCGTCACTTTGGTATAGAGAAATATAGCGATAAAAACAGAGATATAACGTTAAGAGAAAGAGATATAATGATAACAGAAAGAGATATAACGATAAAAGAAAGACATATAACGATAAATTAAGAGATAAACGATAACAGAAAGAGAGATAACGTAAAAGAGAGAAAAATGATAAAGACATGTAACGATTAAAGAAAGATATATCGATAAAGAAATATTTATAACGATAAAGAAAGGAATATAACGATAACAACAAATATATAACGTAAAAGAAAGGGTGAACTACCGTATTATCATGGAGCTGTAGGAAACATAGGATTCGGGGAAAAGAAAACA
Organism: Paralithodes platypus; assembly: GCA_032716605.1. Classification (NCBI taxonomy): domain Eukaryota; kingdom Metazoa; phylum Arthropoda; class Malacostraca; order Decapoda; family Lithodidae; genus Paralithodes; species Paralithodes platypus. The sequence continues at coordinate 61,061,120 of CM064482.1, forward strand.
GACGCTCCGTACTTTCCAGGGGAGACGGAAATAGAAAGGGAGCAAAACGAGGGAAACTATAATTATTTTCCCACTTTCAAATCCATTTTATTCTTTCGTTCTATCTTACATTAGGTCCCATAATACGTGTCAGCACCCTCGTATAGCAACATATATTTGCTTCAATTATGTGTTTGGGTTAATAATACATAATACACTGACAAACGTATACAAAACTTTAAATAATAATGTAAGCGTTGGCAGGCTGAGCAATTTTTAAGACAATATCAAACAAGAATTTTTATTTTTTTGGTTTTCATTTTGTAACCCAGTTTGCTTGGTAACTATCCGGTTTAGCAACCTTTGTAAGGTATAGTTCCAGTTGTTTCGCAGTAAAAACGTGAAGGTTAAAATAGCTGTCAGGTTCAGACAGCTAAAGTTACTTCTGCATACCTGAACGTATCTTCGATTATGCAATGCTTTTGCGAATAATATAACTGTCTTGATAGCATAATGCACAAGTGCGCGGAATTTCGATGTGAGTATCCTAGGTTCGAGTCCTTTGAGTGCCACATGCATTTGTTGATTTCATTGAGTTTAGTTGTGAAGTTGGTTTGGTGGAAAAAGCATAATTCAATTCAATTTAAGTGAAAAGTACGCCATTTGTCCTGAAAATGTCTATCCCATCGTGTAATGTTCATTACAAAACACACATCGTCAGCAACTTTTGATTGACCGTACATGTAAATGTATAATTATTCGTGGACTCCCAATGTTTTTCTTTAGTCAAATATACCTATGGGGATTGATTTACGGATGGAACTTGCTTTTCAATAAATAGTATATTATAGCTTTGTAGTTAATGCATATACAAACATATTAATTCATTCGTTTACCGTGATACCGTAGACTTCCATATTAAAACATAGATGAGGTCTATGAATGTTTATGAGTGACTGTACATGTAACCCAATACACTTTTACTCCATGGTAATGCGGAGTGATAACCTTTTGTACATGTGATATTTTTGGTATATAGAGTATATTGGGTATTTTTGGTATAATTATAGAGTATATTGGGTATTTTTGGTATAATTATAGAGTATATTGGGTATTTTGGTATATAGAGTATATTGGGTATTTTTGGTATAATTATAGAGTATATTGGGTATTTTGGTATATAGAGTATATTGGGTATTTTTCCATAATATACTTTACTCTGATTGCTTAGCGTGCAGTAGTAGGTCGCGAGAATAGATACATAAGTTCACAAATGCAAAGTAAACTGACATTTTACCAAGTAATAGGTCAGAAATATCAAAATAACGTGTTGTCTCTCCCTATACTTATTTAATACTCTGCGTTAAAGGAGTATTATAGAAAAAAGGAATAGTGCTGTATAAGATTTTTAAAACATATATAATAGGTAAATTGAACACTGATTTTCAAAACATATGCTGGTATATTAATTGTCATTATATGAAATGTACGGTTCGTAAGTATACTGCGCAAATAAAAAACATTTCTTTATGTCTATGCTACAATATCGAGCCCATTTCAATAAGGAGGGATGGGCCGGTTTTCTGGACCACTTTCTCCCTCGTGTTTAGCCCCATTAGTTTTCAGATGTTAAGATGTTTACCCCATTAGTTAGTCGATTTTTAGACCTTTCACCCCATTTCTACGTCACTATTTAGACCTTTCGTGCTATTTAGGTGTCGATTTTTTCCCTGGCGAACGATAGTGAGCCTGTAATGTTGGAAGAACCGGCCTTCGGCCGGGAAATTTTTCTACCGAAAAATGTATAAATTAATCTAGAAGGGGGATCTAATGGATGTTTTTTTTTTTTAATTTGATGGAGGTCTAGGTAGGAAACTAGAAAAATAATGAATACATGCAAAAATCGCCCAAAAAGTGAACCATCCCCCCTTCAATAAATATAACTTGAGGGTAGGTTGTATTGGTGGCTACCATACACATGGCAGTGCTCTACTGTATAATAAATAACAATACATAAATACAAAACTAACAATAATTGTAATAAATAATAATAATAATAATAATGTTAAGACTAAGAGGAGATAAGAGGAAGGAGGAAAATAGAGTAACCTTCACCATACACTTCAACTCTCTCCTGTACTCATATATTTACACACACTCTTACAAGTTTAGGAACCCACGTCCTCATTAGTATGTATATATTCTAGAACACTCTCACGCATACATACACACACACACACGCACACACACACACACACACACAAGCATTCATTAATTATATTTGTTTACATTTGTGCCTGCATCCAGTTTGATTTATACGTCCTACAATAATATTATTCGACTGAAGAAAATAATCATTAATGTACCTTTTATTGGCATCTCTCTCTCTCTCTCTCTCTCTCTCTCTCTCTCTCTCTCTCTCTCTCTCTCTCTCTCTCTCTCTCTCTCTCTCTCTCTCTCTCTCTCTCTCTCTCTCTCTCATTTTGATCCAGTTTTTCCTTATAATTTCTTGCACAACCTGTTTCGAGCCGACTCGTTTTGGTGTATAGTATATCCCTCTTGTTTCCTGGGGTGACTCTTCTTCTAGGCCCAGGGATTTCCGTTACTGTTTTTCCTCTCTCTGTCTACGATACGATCATGTCTTACCAATTTGCTGGAATGTGTTCATGAAATGCTGAGTGAGTTGGGCAAACGTTGAGCCATAGTCATCCTCTACTTAGATTTTCAAAAAGCTTTTGACAAAGTACCTCATTGCAGGCTAATGTCAAAGGAGAGTGCACTAGGTATCAATACAGAGGTCACAGATTGGATAGAAAGTTGGCTAACAGGTAAACAACAACGAGTGGTAATAAATGGTGTTATTTTGAGGGAACTCCAGTCACTTATGGTGTTCCGCAGGTATCTGTACTTGGCCCACTTCTGTTTATCATATAATTATATAATTTTGAGGGAACTCCAGTCACTTATGGTGTTCCGCAGGTATCTGTACTTGGCCCACTTCTGTTTATCATATAATTATATAATTTTGAGGGAACTCCAGTAACTTATGGTGTTCCACAGGTATCTGTACTTGGCCCACTTCTGTTTATCATATATGTCAATGACATCGATATTTGTCTGTTGAGTGTGATCTTCAGGTTTGTAGATGACACAAAACTTGGAATGAATGTGAAGGTCCTGAAAGGAGTTGAACAGCTCAGTATGGACCTCAACCTCAACAGACTGGGTGAATGGTCGGAGACATGGCAGATGCCTCTAAGCTTGGAAAAGTCCAAGGTGATGCATATCGGCCAAGCTGACTGTTTTGGAAAATTATTTGTGTGTTCTCATTAGCAGTGACCTAAAGTTTTCCAAGAAGTGCATTGAAGTAGAGAAGAGAGCTCATAAATTATTGGGCTAAATTAAGAGGCAATTTAAGTAAAGAAATACAAAAATAGTCCTCACACTTTACAACGACCTGATACGGCCTCTCCTGGAGTATGCTGTTCAATTCTGGTCTCCAACACTCATGAACGATATAAAGTGTCTGGAAAGAGTACCAACTAGGGCTATAAAACATATTTTATCGATCAGAAGACTGAGCTATGAGGACCGGTAGAGAACTCTTTCCGTTGGAGACACGCAAACTACGAGATCAGCTCATTGAAGTATTTAAAATATTTAATGGGTTTGGCAATGTGGATTATAGCAAAATGTTTAGCCTCAACATGAATACAACTCGCAACCATGGCTGAGAATTACAATTGAAAAGGATCAGCATTAGTATTTGTGGACACGTTTTCGCATACAAGATTTGTTCTACCTGGAACAAACTTCTCTCAGAATTTGTAAACACTTCTTCATTAAAGCAGTTCAAGAAGGGAGTAGATAGTATTTTGCACACTCTGTAATGAGTGTATTTCAATATACAGTCTCTCTCCTTCCACTTCGAGTATCTCCCCGGAATGGACCGCAAGATCTGAGATACTAACTATTCCTTGTAGCTCTCTCGTTCTCGTTTTCTCTCTCTCTCTCTCTCTCTCTCTCTCTCTCACTCTCTCTCTCTCTCTCTCTCATTTCTAACTGTTTTCATGTACGGCAAATTGCCGGAAGGAGCGGAGGTTGGGGGAGAGCCTTCATCTTTGTTATACTTTCCTTCCACTCTCTCTTAGGGTTGCTATCTCTATTATAATTAAGTCCTGGCCACCTCGTAGGGATCGTAAAATCTGTGTGGCCAGTGTAGCTATGTAAATCTATGTAAATCTCTCTCTCTCATTTTGATCCAGTTTTTCCTTATAATTTCTTGCAAAACCTATTTCGAGCCGATACGTTCCTGGGGTGACTCTCTTCCTATAGGCCCAGGTATTCCCTTAACCCTGTGAGGATTATGACGTATTTTGAGAGTTTAATAGGGGTCTCATTATACCCTTTTATACAGCTTAGGAAGGAAGTGTGGGAATTAAATGGGGTAAATAGTATATGAATTGCTCCTTTGACTATTTCATACTCCTCCTAATATACGTATTATCGCCTAAAAATAGCCAGAAAACGGAAAATAAAACCGTCATCGTATATATATATATATATATATATATATATATATATATATATATATATACTGAATATATATGTGTGCGAGTGTAAATGGAAAATTGTAGCCAACCTCGAAACAACACTATTTTTAATGACAGATTGAATCGCCGTCATGAAAGTCCGAATAATCCGAGGCAAAAATGTATGAACAGTAAATTGGAATAGGTTCAAAAGTTAAAAAAATGAGTGGAGGTTGCTCCACTATATTTTGTAGGTACAGATAATCAAGGTTGCATCTTTCCACCTTTTTTTCTGCATTCGTCACATCCATCATCTTCCATTATTATATTTTGCATCATGTTACACCTCTGATATTTTTGTTGGGCCCCACTCCCTTCCGGCCCTGCCAATCCTTTCTCATAGCGACCCTCCCACCAGAGTCCCCTTAAGGAGCCGCCCTGACATCAACCTCCTAATGTAACCCCTAGGTAATGTCACCTCCTACACCTCTACCATCACCACCACCAGCAGATCCATCACCACCATCACCCCCACCACCACCACCCTGGGAGTGTCTTACTGAGAACACTAGCACTCCTGTGGGTTTCATCATTTGATATGTATGTAGAGTAGAACAATGTAGCCTATATATATATATATATATATATATATATATATATATATATATATATATATATATATACTTAGCAAACCTTTTGGTCTGTTTAAGTAATGTATCACAATCTGTGTATCATCGTAAAACTAGTGTTGATGTTTTCTGTAAGTAAGTATTTTTGATGAGGAGGATTATAGTACCCTTAAGAACTGTGCGAAGAGGTACATAATATACGCTTCATAGCATGGTATTTGAATTAATAATTTCTAAGCATAGAAAATATAATTAGCACATCAACATACATACATAGGAGCGTATAAACAAGCATACATTTGACATAAGTAATTAACACATACAAATTGCACATACCGGTGTATACATTACACCTACAAACACATATATGAATTAGTACATAACCATTCGTTCCACACTTTACAAATCAAACTCACGCTAACATACATATAACCAAAAGCTTATAAATGCATTTGTGTATGCATACCTACACACACAAATACACACACTAATAACTTAAACAAACTCGTGACCGGGTACAATACAATACAAACAAGATGGACACTCAGTAGAGCACATACCTCCACCTACCAGTATGATATGAGCTAAGAAGCTGAGTATGTACAAATCGCCTTCTAAATTTTATGTATTTTTCCTTGGCGCATATCCCATCTGCCCTCAACATTTCGTGATTATTAGTTCACAACTCTGCGAGATATATTGTTTACAGAAAAGCAAGCAAACAGCCAGACAAACTGATTATGTAGGGATCGCCTCTTACATTGAATCATTCTTCCTTGACATATATCCTATCTACCCACTAAAATTGAGTGAAAATAGTTTCATAACTTTGTGAAATAGCTTGTGTATAGACACATAAACAAACAGACAAACAACCGGAGGCGAAAACTTAGCCTACGTCCAAGTTTGTTGACGGAGGTAATTAATCACAAAGAACATAAGAGCCACAAAAGAAACTAACACCACCTCCGAAGCCTTGACATGCTCTGAACTCCACTCAACCAGCTCTCACGAACCAACCCCAGAAGAAAATAGGTGTTGGGTAAGGTGGAGAGGCGAGGGGAGGGAGGGGTGGGAGTGGGTAGAGAGAAAGAGGTCAGAGAACGAAGAGTAAAAAGATTAATGATGAAATGAGTGTGAAGAAAGAGAGGAAAGAGGGAAACAAGACAAAAAGACGGATGGTAAGGCAGGGAAAATTATATGATGCCTTAAATATATATTTAAAACAAAAATAACAAAAGAGACGTGTGATAGTATCAATCGCAAGATGTAAACAACGTAAAACGGAAATGGTGGATACTAGAAAAGGAATAAACAATTTATACCTGAAAACAATATTTAACATAAGGTTTTATATCCATCTCCTATACGAACCTCCGAAATATTTTCGAAATTCGATAGTGAGGTTTCGAGATACTGGATTGCCAACAAGTAGACAAACAGACTAATCCACAGGAATGAATTCATAGCCTCATCAACTTCGAGGAAGAGTTATGATCATCAAGGACAAAGGGGAGAAAAGGAGGAAGATAATTGGACGATTTGAGGAAAGAATGGGTGAAAGATGTTGCTGTGATAAAAGGTAGAGAAGAGAGAGAGGGGAAGGTAATGGTTTCATTGTATGACTTCTTTACCAACATGTAAGGTCAATGAGGGGTGACCTTTACGCAGCCCTGTATGTGGGGAGAACCATGTACTGTACATATTTTACAGTAGCATCCATGTTGTATGTGGGGAGAGTCACATATTTTACTGTAGTCCCCATGTTTATGTAAGGAGAGTCATATATATATATATATATATATATATATATTTTTTTTTTACTGTAACCTCCATATCTTTTACTGTACACTTAATGTTGTATGTGGGGAGAGTCACATATATATATTTTACTGTAACCCCTATGTTGTATGTGGGGAGAATCACATATACTGTATATCATTATCTATAGCCTACGTGTTGTATGTGGGGAGAATCACATATATCTTTTACTGCAGCCTCTATGTTGTATGTGGGAAGAGTCACATATATATTGTACTGTAGCTTTCATGTTGTTTGTAAGGAGAGTCACCTATATCTTTTACTTTACCCCCATGTTATCTGTGGGGAGGATCACCTATATATTTTACTGTACCCTCTATGTTGTATGTGGAGAAAGTCACACATGTATCTTTCACTGTAACCTCCTTTTTGTATGCTTCATATTACAAATTATTCAGTACAATTGGCTTCAGTATATCCTAGACATTATACTCTATTCAGTACACGCAGGTCAGAACTCTTGACGGCTCTCCTCTGTAACTCAAAACGGGTTTGAAGAAATGGGCTGTAATTTTCCACACCTATTCTCCGGTTGACTCTTCCTAAATATTTGAAGTATATGCTCGACTGCTGTAATATTATATTGAGATATAGAGGTAAGTGGTCAAGAAACCTGGCATAGTTTTTGAATACCTGAACCATACCGATATCAACTTAAGGAGAGATTTTCGTTTAAGTGTGTATTTATAAATTTACTTATTATTACCTTTAGTTTCCTCCTTAGACCTCCATTAAGCTTTAAAAACATACCCCCAAAACCCCTCTTCGGGGTAAATTTGTGCATTTTTCGGCCGAAGTCCGATTCTTCCTAAATTGCAGGCTCGCTATCGCTTGCCAGGAATATATCGACACCTAAGTGGTACGAAAGGTCAGAGTAATAGGGTGAAGTCTCAAAATCTCAAAACTAATGGGGCTAAACATGAGGGAGAAGGGGATATTATAGCTTGTAATTCTGCTAAATATCGACGTCTACAGCTCCAACTTCCTAAAAACTCGCAAGCGAAAATAAATTAGGTGTGGTTTTCGTTGGGGATTCTACGTATACAGTATGCCGGTTTCGTTGGGGATTCTACGAATACAGTATGCCAGTTTCGTTGGGGATTCTACGAATACAGTATGCCAGTTTCGTTGGGGATTCTACGAATACAGTATGCCAGTTTCGTTGGGGATTCTACGTATACAGTATGCCAGTTTCGTTGGGGATTTTACGTATACAGTCTCCACAAAAACTCCAAATTAATGAGTCTTTGCGAGGTGACGCGCTCCATTGAATCGTGGAATTTTCTTTGGGCCAGTCGGGGAAAGAGAGGGAAACATTTTGTAGCCGAGTAGGTTTGAGAGTTCGGCCCAAATCTACCCCCAGAATACTAGACCATTTATACTTAGACGCCTTATCTCCCTCTGGTCGTCGTATCCTAAAAGCCGACATCGTAATTCTAGTGCCATTAAGGGGGGATGAGAGCATAGTTATTTCCTCATTTATGTATCTTTATATACATATTTTTAGTTTCCTCCCTAGACCTTCATCAAGCTTAAAAAACAACCCCGCCGAAGGCCGCTTCCTCTTTTAAATTACAGGCTCAGTATCGTTCGCCGGGAAAAAATCGACACCTAAATGACACGAACAGTCTGAATATTGACAAAGTAATAGAGCGAAAGGTCTTAAAATCGCCAAACAAATAGGCCGAACGTTATAAAATCTGAAAAGAAATGGGACTAAACATGAGGGAAAAGGGAGACCAGAAAAACCAACCCATCTCCCCTTAAGCGTATGGTTAATTCACTGAGTTTCCGGGCCCCTGGCTGGTAAATTCTCGAGCGTTATGGGAGTAAAAGGCCGGGGGAATGCCAAACGTAGGGGAAGGCAGCGGTTAAAGGGTAGTCCTTGTTTTTTGGTATATGTATATATTTATTTAATTTTTTTTTTAATTTCCTTGCTAGACCTCTATCAAGCTTAATAATTCATACCCTAGACCCCATTTTAAGATAAATTTGTATAGTTTTTTTTTTAGGTAGAAAAATGTCGTGGCCTAAAGCCGGTTTCTCCTAAAATTAATGGCTAGTTGTCGCTCGCCAGGAAAAAATTGACACGTACTATAAATGGCACGAAAGTTCTTAATCTTGACAAAGAAATGGGGTGAAAGGTCTCCTAATCACCAAATTAATGGAACGAACGTCTTAAAATCTCAAAACAAATATGCTAAACATGGAGGAGATGGGGATCCAGACAAAATGCGACAACTTCCCCTCTTAACAGGGCGGTAACCGCGAAGGAGGTGTGTTCTTTGACCGAGGTAGATTATTCAGAATTTTGAGTGTGTGATTTGATTTGATTTGATTTGATTCTTTATTGAGATAGTACACATACAACAAATTACAAATACAGTCTCAAAAGGTCAAAGGTGATTATACATGCCTTTACTCTACTCATATTATACTTATATGTATACACACGAAAAACAAAACATTAAATATCAATCTTAAATTAACAGACCAAAGCCAAGCCCGGGCTGGTTCCTACGGCTTATTATATTCTTGTAAATACCCCAATATAAAAGAGAAATGGTTCAGGGTAATACCCTAAATCCCAAAAAGGGTTCTTAGCTACCCTAATTTCAATTATAGCTTCCTCCCGCCCCAGATAATCCCCTGTTTCCGGGGAAAATCCCTCCCACTTTTTGGCCCCACTGTTCTAAGTGGGCTTATATATATTTGTACACACACATACGTATATTTTACGGTCACGGTGGCCGAGCGCGCTTAGTACTCTGTATTGGGAGCGCTAGCTCTGGTGTCGGGGGTTCAATCCCAGGCGCCGGCAGGGGAAGTTCTCTCAAAAACTTTCCCTGGCCGTGAAGGCAAGATCTGGGCGGATCGTCTCGGGGGACCCACAAAGTCTCCTGCCCACGTCCTACTCCCTTGGGAGTATGTAGGCGCTCTCGTTAGCTGCCAGGATCAGTCTGTTGATCCATTAGGATAAGATCTAGGTTAAGTCTGTGTATTTTCAGCCCCATTGGCTGCCGGCTTGAAATAAACCGATTATTATTATTATTATTATTATACATACCGGTATACATATTGTTACGTATCTTGATCCTCAAGTGGTTAACTTGATGAATCTAGATAGCACAGAGATATATATTAAGGTATCAGTCAGCTGAAGGCAAAACAAAAGTAAAATCTAATAAAATTATTTCCTGTTGTTGCTTCCTTTCCTTTTGGATCTTAGGACTTGGTATCCTTTATTGACTGATACTCTTTAATTATGAAAAAATGCTGAAACTAATTAAAGTCATGTAGTGTTTATAAAGAATTATTATTTAACTGAAGCTTAGTAGGCTATGGTTATGAACCGAATAAGTTATATCTAAAGAAGGACAATTAATTCTATAAAAAGTCTTGAAAGATAAATATTGAGGTAAGAACATTTCTGTCTCTTACCCTTTTTGAAATGAATAGCTAGTTTTCTTATATGTCCTTTTATTTATATTTAATGTAATTATTCTTGGTTCTTGTCTTACGTTAATAGTATTATATTATTATTATCATCAGGATTAATATCAAAGTCACATGAAAAGTTAGATATATATTTAATAATTAGTTAAATTATATTTCTTAACCACGTAACATTGAGGTTTGATTATGAGTAAATTAAGTTACAGGATCGCTTCATAGATTCGATTCAGGTCTCACTCAAATAATATGAAAAGCAAAACAAATTATTTTGAAGCTAAAAGAATTTTCTTCAGCTTAGGAAATCACTAGAAGTAACATTAAAACAGCCATGTTAGTCTAAGGCGATATTACTAATATGAAACAATAGTATCACCGTACTAAGTACCGTTAAGCAATGTAAGCTTAATTAAAAGAAAATGAAAGAACTCGTAAGTATTAATATAAAACAATAGTATTACTTTCATCATAACCCAATTACTTAAAGAGATGCTTTAGTCCACAAGTCAGTCAACTAAAATAGTTAAGTACATAATAGTAGCGTTAACGTTAATTCCCAATCAAATAGTTAAGTACATAATAGTAGCGTTAACGTTAATTCCCAATCACATATCTCACTAACCAACATAACGTAAGTGTTTACACAGAACACACTTAACACACACTTATATAATCTGACTGACAGTCACAATCCCATTATAATCCTTCACCCCGTCTTCCTCCAGCTGCAAGTTCACCTTCCCAACTCCAAATGAGACTGATTTGAATGCGGAAGTACGGAAGTATATAGTAAAGGTGAGGCAAGTAATAATTTTGATCACTCTTATGCTTCGAATACTAGAGTTGGTACAGAGGAAGTAGTAGGGGGTGAGGAAATTAATTTTAGTAGGAGATGAAGGCGTCGGGGCTTGACCCAACTTGCGTGAGCTGGTTTTTGTTGGAGAGACAGTTTGAGGATACTTTTCGAGAGGGGACAGGACGGACAACACATAGGGAATGGAAGTATATAGTAAAGGTGAGGCAAGTAATCAAATTTACCCTAGTGATACGACCTACGCCAAGGCCGATTTTACACTCCAGGTACCCAGTTTAACGTATGGGTGGGACGAGGCGAACACGAGAGAAGGCCTGCCCAATGGCCACTGAGCAATCCTGGTGGCTAACCAAGTTCTCAGTCTCGTGTGTTGATTGGTTGTAGGAAGCCACCAATCAGGCCCCTGAATTCATTTTAGCCACCATGAATCCAGGTACTCATTTTCGTCTGAGTGAGACGGAACTGACAGGGAATGGAGTTTGTTCAACACTCCTGGGCTACTTGAACCCTGGTGGCAAGCCAGGGAAATTTCACCCACCCCTAGGGCAACATCTGGTCAATGTCGGTACCGGGTGCAATCACCCAACCAGCTACTGCCTTTGCTGGAGCAGGACAACATGCCAATTGAATGCCCACTACTCGGGTCTTATATACTAAACAATGATGGTGTAGGAACGAATCAGGAGGGGGTTGATGGTGCGCGCTCCAATCACAGCTCCTCGAGTTGCATAGCAGGTAAGTGGTCCAATGGAGTCTCCTGGCGTCGATCATACGTCATAGCGTCGGGTCATCGAAATAGTTTGCAGGGTCCCCTATGACGCACGCAGGTGTGAAGGCTTGTTTGCTGGTATGCGGCACTCACTGGTTCGCTCGCTTGTCTGCTTCGCCGCCTGGGTAGTTTGGCACTCCTTCAACTCTTAATTCTAATTCTAAAATAAACATACAGGGCTCCGTATGTCAGAATATACATGTGTACATAATATATACATACATACACACATACATACACACATGTGCACACACCTAAAAATATACATACACCTATACAGTACATACATATATGTACGCATATACACATACAAATATATACATACACACACACACACACACACATATACATACATACATAAGCACCTACATATACTGTATATACACACACGTACATACATATACATAATAATAATAACTATTATAACAATAACAATTGCTAGCGTTGATGCAATTCTATACTTTTTTTTAAAGTGTGTTTATCTTATAATATGCTTTATATGTTTACATTTGGCTATAATTTGACCAATTTTATTTTGGTTGAACATCCATATTATTTGTTCCTCTACACTATCTATCATACTGTTTCTATAGTTCTCTAGATGTTGGCACTGCAATATATAATACCTTGATACCTTTTGATGTGTTCGCCGCTCTTCTAGCGGCACCAAGGAGCGCGACGCCCCTCGTTATGGGTGGTGATTTGGTGCAGTAGACTGTTTGAAGCGACAGCTCGCTCCCTTGCGAGGACGGGCTCGTCTGGCACTTTTTGCAGTTCGACATCTAGGGCTCTCTTGAAGTTGTCTAACGAGATGTCCCTCATGTCTCTTACTCGCCGTGAGAGTTTGTTGAAGAGACGTGGGCCTCTGTGTGATAACCAGCCCTCTCGCAGAGAGCCCATAGCACCCCTGTTATTCATCCGGGGGATTTCGCATTCCCAGCCTCTCCTATCACTGAATTTCATGACTATCGGAGTATGTAGGTTTGGTACTAAACCCTCTGCGATTTTTCACGTGTATATTATTAGGTAACGTTCTCTTCTACGTTCCAGTGAGTACAGATTCAGTGCTCTTAAACGCTCCCAATAGTGTAGATGTTTTATCGAACTTATATGCGAAGTGAAATTTCTTTGTACACTCTCTACGTCATTTATTTCACCTGCTTTGTATGGGGATGTTAATACGCTACAGTATTCAAGCCGCGGTAGCACTAGAGATTTGAAGAGCGTTATCATAGGCAATCCACCGCGTGTTTTAAAAGTACGCAGAATCCAACCCGTTAGACGTTTCGCAGCCGCCACTTTGACCTGGTTATGTACTTTGAAACCCATATTTTCAGACATTAATACCCCAATGCCGCAGTGTGTGACATCTTGGTTGTTTACATAACTGGCAGCAAGTTTCATGATCTCCTTTAGGTACACCTAACTCCCACATATATTTATATCCTAGCCTGAGACGCGTACAAAGGGAATCCTTCCAAACACTTCTATAGGATCCATAACTAAAGCTAGTTCTCCGTGCAATATTTTTATAATGATGAAATGTCGAGCTGTTTGAGTGTTTCTCTTCAACCATGAGTAGTTCCGTATCCTTTTGTTTTTTTCTAATTATTGATTTAATTTGTTTGAGCGATAGAGTGCATTCTATGTCAATTACATCTTTTTCTGTTCCCAATTTGGCAAGTTCGTCAGCTCTTTCATTATTATATATTCCCACGTGTGATGGTATCCACGTGAATTGTACTATTCTCCCATTGTTTCGTAATTCATCTATAATAATTTAGCACTGAGAAACTAGCATTTTGTACACTGGTTTTCTGCCATTTAAAGACTCCAAAGCTGTCTACAAAGAAGCACACATCACCTTCCCCTCCCCTCACTTGTCTTAACCCGAATAACATGGCATATAATGCTGCTTGGGTGGAAGAGACATTGTCACTTATTCTATATGTATACTCACTTTGTACGTTATCATTATTTATGTTATCACTCACTAATATCCCACACCCAGCTCTTCCATTATCTCTGACTCAACCATCACAATATACATGTGCTACACCATTATTTATGTTATCACTCACTAATATCCCACACCCAGCTCTTCCATTATCTCTGACTCAACCATCGCAATATACATGTGCTACACCATTATTTATGTTATCACTCACTAATATCCCACACCCACCTCTTCCATTATCTCTGACTCAACCATCGCAATATACATGTGCTACACCATTATTTTTTAGTTCACTTATTTTCTCCTCAACCATTAGTTTCATTTCTTCAGTCTTGTACATGCTTTTCTTTTTCTTAAGCTTGATAATGTTAACATTAACGCCCTTTTCCTCCCAAGGTGGAATTTGTTGTACTCTCTCGTCCTCCATAAAATAGTTTGTTTGGTTGAATTTTTCTACCTTACCTATCAGCTCATTCAGGTATCCTCTCTTGCCTTGCCTCCGGAAGGTTCGAATTTTGCGAATGCCGTCATTAATATCATTTGCCAATTGATTTCAGCTCCCTGATCTTACGTGCCTCACTGCCGATATTATATTTACTTCCTCTATTTTATGGCGCAATGTTGATAAATTTAACTCTAGCCTCATGGCAGCTACCATCGCATTTTTGGAGCAGTTTAATACAATACGCATAGCTTCATTTTGGATGTTTTCGATTTTATCCAACCTTCCTTCGCCAAGGCAAGAGAGAACGGGGCTGGCATACTCGATAACCGGCCTAATAGTGGCGAGGTACATCATCCGCAGTACCTGTACACCTACACCTGTACCACTCCAAGCTAGTGACCTCAAGGGTGCCATACGTGACTTACATTGTGTTTGTATATGGTTCAGCTCGGCATCTTTACTGTCTGACTTATATCCTATATAAATTCCCAAGTATTTGTAGCTCCTAACCCTATCTATATTTTTCCCATTTACCGTTAAGTACTTATTACCCATGGCACGACACTGAAATTTTGTTTTTTCTTCATTAATAACCAACCCTAGTGTCTGCACTAATTGCCCAAATTTATTGAGGGCTAATTGCATGTTTTCCACACTACTACTCTGAAACATTATGTCGTCAGCGTATATATTTGATTTAACTCCCGGACTTTACCGGGACATACCCCGGGTGTGTCGACGAAGGGGAGGGGGGGGGGGGGGGTGGGGAGTGGGCCTACAGTAGCAGTGTTGCCAAATTTAGCTACTTTCCCGCTAGATATAGAGGTATTTATTCGATCTAGAGACAAATGTTTACATCTAGCGACATGAATTCTAGCGATATTCTGTAGTTTGAGCCATTTTTCGAGCGATATTCTAGAGATTGAAGCATTTTTCTATCGATTTTCAGCATTTATTTACTCCCTATTGATATGGTAACCCTGGTCAGTCGATAACCAGAGGTTGCCTGGGCTCAAGTTTTCCGGGTTTTATCCATGCCGGGGGCGCAGGGTGAACAAGTTTTCGTTATAACTGAGGAGGACGGTCAATGCCTTCTCTATACAAGGCCTGAGCGACCATCTGTCACGTGACCTCTACGTCACGAACATTAGGGGGTCGGGATCCTAAAGCCGCATTGGCAACTCGACAACTAGTCTAACTGGCAACTGTTCAGTGACCGTATTGGCAGCGTGTTTGAACTGTTCCTGTGCTTTTGGTTTTCGTAGACGTAGCCTTTTCGTGAATATATAGACTTTTAACTCTATGAAATACTCTTAATACGATGCCCTATACGTGCTGTGTGCCTTTGTGCAAAGGAAACTATGATAATGGGCCTAAAGTGTGTGTATTTTCATTCCCTAAAGACGAAAATATTTCAGCTCAGTGGACGAGAGCTATAAAACGAAAGGATCATAAGAACATAAGAAAATGGGAGTCTGCAGAAAGCCGATTGGCCTAAGCAAGGCCAATCCCACAGACCCCAATTCAATTACAAAGCCCAATTATAGGCTCAACACTCTAATACCCTGAGGATCATCTTACCAAAACGGTTAGAGATTAACGCAGGATTATGAGGGTCTGCAGAGCGCTGATTGGCCCAACCCGGCTGATCCCCCTTCACACCCAACCCTTCTCGTCCATATGCTTATCCAATTTTATCTTAAAGCTCCCTACCGTTTTAGATCCCACTATAGCACTTGGTAGTCCATTCCACCCATCTACAACTCTGTTACCAAACCAACATTTGCCTATATCTTTTCTGAAACAAAATTTATCTAATTTGAAACCATTGGTACGAGTTCTTTCGCTATCACTGAGCTTTAGTACATTTGTCATGTCCCCTTTGTTAATCCCACTAACCCACTTGAACACCTCTATCATATCCCCTCTAACTCTGCGTCTCTCTAACGAAAAATATGTGTCAGAAGTGGGATTATACACCTAATCAGTACAGCAAAGTCATCATCATCATCATCTCCGACGCCTTGCTTCCCCCTGGGAAACCCCCACTAGAGGATGGCCATGACAGAAACATCTCCAAGCTACTTTGTCAAGACATGCCACAATGCCCCTTCCACTACGTGGAAGTTTTTCTTCAATATATTTTTCCACTTTCTTTTCCCATACCATAGGTGGTCTTCCACTACTAGCGGTTCCACTCACCTGACTCCCATATATCTTTCCTGGCATTCTGTCTTCATCCATTCTCTGAACATGACCATACCACCTCAAAGTACTTCTCTTTATCCACTCAACCACACAACAATCAATGCCCAAAGCCTGCTCTTCTATTCCAAAGGACTCGCACACTTCCCTATTACTTGGCCCATCTAGCCTATTCATGCCAGCTGCCATTCTGAAAAAGCTCATCTCCACAGCTCTTAGTTTGAAGAGGTCCTCGTCACTTGCCGTCCATGTCTCGCTTCCATACGAGAGTGTTGGGAGCAGCACACTGTTTCTCAGTGACTTTTTGACTTCCTGGCTAACCATTCTTCCTTTGAGAATACTATCAAGTTCTCCAATCACTTTTCTCCCTTGCATTTTTCTCTCTTTTATCTCACTCTCCATTTTACCATATTTGCATAGTACAGCTCCCAAATACTTGAAACTTTCAACCTCTTCTAGTACTTCATTTTTCAATTTTATTTTACAACTTTTCTTGTGTTCTTTCTTGATTCTATATTTTTCCTTAAAATCTATAGTTTCATGCAGTCTTCTCTCAAACACCATTACCTTACATTTCCCTACATTGACCTTTAACTTTCTCTTTTCACATACCCTGTCAAAGTCAGTGACCACTCTCTGAAGTTCTTCAGCATTTTCCGCCAACAGGACTGCATCGTCCGCATATAGGCATGTTAAAATCTTCCATGTTCTTCCCTCTGATTCCAGTCTAGCTCCCACACCTATTGATACAGCCCTACATTCCCTAATCACTCCATCCATGTATATATTGAACAACCAAGCTGACATGACACATCCCTGTCTTACACCTACATTGACCTCAAAACTTTCACTTAACTTATCCCCTACCTTCACATTTGCCATTGCATTCCTTTAAAAAGATTTTACTGCCATTAGCAACTTTCCTCCCACACCATATACTGTTAACACATCCCACAGGCCCTCTCAGTCTACTTTGTCGTAGGCTTTTTCCAAATCCATGAATGCTGCATAGAGTTTTCTGTTTTTGGCCAGATACTTCTCTACCAACAATCGCATTGAGGCTATCTGGTCAACGCAGCCCCTGCCCTTTCTGAAACCTCCCTGTTCCTCGCCTATTTTGTCATCCGTTATCTTCTGTAGCCTCTGTGTTACTACTCTTGCGTGTACCTTTCCAGGTATGCTAAGCAAGCTAATTCCCCTATAATTCTTACACTCTTCTTTACTTTCCTTCCCTTTGTACAAGGGTACTATCACTGCTTTCCTCCAGTCCTCTGGTACACTTTCCTTTTCCCATGCTAATTTACATAACCTATGCATTATGTCAACAGCTTCTTCTCCTCCATATCTCAGCATTTCACCTGGGATGTTATCTACTCCAGCAGCTTTGCCCATTTTAAGTCTATTGATTGCTTCTTTTACTTCTTCTCTGCTTATCTGGCTTTCAACTACCCTGTTTATTCTACCTCTCTCCATTCCTATGGATGAGATCTTTGCCTTCCCCCTACTCTTTACAGCTAAGCTACTAAAATGATCTATCCATACTTTCACCACACCATCACCCTCTACCACTTCCCCATTCATGTCCCTCATCCTACCACCTGAGACACTCTCAGTCTTCTTCCCTCTGGCTTCTTTCACAGCTCTGTAGTATGCTTTCCTGTCATTCAGAAACTGTTCACTAATCTTTCTCCCATATGCCTCATCTGTCTTCCTTTTAGCGTCTTGTATCGCCCTCTTAGCAAAGTAAGTACATTTATTATTTTTATTGTCCCATGATTACATTTCCAAGTGTATTAACCTTTAGATAATATACTGAATATCAGATACTGAAGAAGAGGGTAAAAATTAACTGAGAATGTGGGTAAGCGTGAGTTGAACTAGGACCCAAATATGGAGACGGTCACGGTCAAGTGGCGGCCACAATAATGTCAAGATCTCAACTTCTACAGCAAAATAGACATTCGAAGATAAAAACGTCCACGAAACTCTCAGTATCCTCCAGAAACAATGTTTGGTGATCTGTAAAAACACCATACCACCCAAATCAAGCAGGAAGCAGATAAAATAGATTCCCAGAGATAGAAAAATACTAATGAAGAAGAGGACGAACTTGAAAGCCAAGCAATGGAAGACCAGCCATGCGCACACTATCACCAAACTACAAGAAGAGCTCGATGAGATCGAAAGAAAATTCATCCAAGAGCAAAGAACATGTGAAGAACTCCGAGCAGTTGCAAACATACGAGTAAATAGCAAATTCTTCTACGCATATGCAAAAAGGAGACTTAGGAGCACCTCAACAATAGGACCGCTTGCAAAACCTACGGGCGAACTTGAGAGTGACCCAACCGAAATGGCCAAGATACTCAAACAGCAATACGAAAGTGTCCTCAGCCCACCAAATGAAGACAAGAAAATCGACAATGCAACGACCTTCTTTGACAACGCTCCAGGGGCACCACATCAACTCTCCTCGGTAACAGTATCAACAGAGGACATAATAGCAGCCATCGACAAGATTGGACCAAACTCTGCAGCAGGACCAGACGGCTTTCATGCCCAACTGCTGAAAAACTGCAAACACCAGCTAACCTTGCCTCTAAAACTGCTGTGGAGCAAGTCCCTCCAAACTGGATATGTACCACAATCCCTAAAAGAAGGTACCGTCACACCAATCCACAAAGGGGGTAGTAAAGGCATAGCCAAAAATTACAGACCAGTGGTGCTGACATCACATCTTATTAAAATCATAGAAAGAACAATACGAGTTAAGATGGTCAGCTCCCTGGAAGAAAACGAGGCATTCAACGAGGGTCAACATGGCTTTAGACAAGGCCGCTCCTGCCCTTCACAACTACTATCACACTACGACAAAATCCTACAGGATATTCAAGACGGAGAAAATGTAGACGTCATATACCTAGATTTCGCCAAAGCTTTTGACAAGGTGGACCATGGGATCCTTCTACATAAACTCAAATCACTTGGAATAGGTGGAGATCTTGGAAGATGGCTCCTCAGTTTCATCACCAACAGAAAACAAAGAGTCACGGCTCAAGGAAGCCTATCAGAAGCAGGCGGGGTCATCAGCGGTGTACCACAAGGATCAGTACTGGGACCTCTCCTATTCCTCATCATGATAGGAGACATCGACAGGGACCTGAAACACTCAACAGCCACATCGTTCGCAGATGATACCAGACTCATGAAGAAAATCACCTCACAACATGATGCACAGCTACTACAACAAGACTTGGACAAAATCATGAAGTGGTCAGAAGAAAACAACATGGCCCTAAACACCGAGACAAGTTCGAGCTTCTAAGGTACGGGAACAAGAGAGCACTACAAAACGCCACCAACTACAAAAGTGGACAGCAAGAAATTACTGCCAAGGACACAGTGAAGGACTTGGGAGTAAATATGAGCAGTGACGCCACTTTTTCCCAGCATATTACCAAAGCCACAACAACAGCAAAACAAATAGCAGGCTGGATCCTGAGAACATTCCACACAAGAAATGAGAGGTGTATGTTAACACTGTGGAAGTCACTGGTCCTACCACGACTTGAGTACTGTTCTCAGCTCTGGTCTCCACAAAAAGTAGGAGAAATAACAGAAATTGAAGCCACCCAGAGGACATTCACCAGTAAAATCCATGGGTTTCAACACTTTAACTACTGGGAGAGACTCAAGGAGCTGCAGCTGTACTCACTTCAAAGACGTAGGGAGAGATACATCATCATCTACGTCTGAAAGATTTTGGAAAAAAAGGTACCAAATCCAAACATCCAAGAAACAACACCAAAGGCGAGGGAGGCTGTGCTATGTGAGGACTACGCCGGGATCAACGGAAAAAATCAAATCCCTGATCCATCACAGCTTTGCATACAATGGAACCAGACTGTTCAACTGTATACCAGCCCCTCTCAGGAACATGACCGGGGTGTCTCCAGACACCTTCAAGAAACACTTGGACATGTGGCTGGCCAAAATACCGGACCGGCCACCAACACCAGGATACCCCAGCGCCAACTCCAACCGACTTCTGGAATGGAGAGTGGAAGAAAGGGAGCTGCCTGGTCGCAGTGGAGCCCCAGCTCAACTGTGTCGCTAACGGACGGAATACTACAAAGTGTAACAAAGTGTAAGTGTAACAGTAATATGAACTAAAATAGTCCGCCCTTTTCTTGTTCAATTTTCTCTGATTCTTCTGGTTTTCTTATATTTACAACTTACGGTCTCTAAGCGTATGCATCCAGTATATGAATAATATTCTGGGTTAATAGCGCTTTTATTATTATTATTATTATTATTATATATATATATATATATATATATATATATATATATATATATATATATATATATATATATATATACGGTATATATATATATATATATATATATATATATATTAGTAAAGCCAGGCAATACATTTTCTTTAATACATACGAGGTTGAAAGAAATGGCAATTTCTGCGTTGGAAATTTTATTATTCAAAGTTTCCAGGTCTCTGATGAGTTTTTGCTGGGTGGCAGGAAGTAGATGAATGAGATGAGCAAAATTCATGGTGGTACAGGGTTACATAAATGTACATGATGATACAGGATATACGACGCGTTTCACTGGACAACCAGCATTATCAAGTAAGGGTAGAATGATATAAAGTCAGGAGTCACAGGAGTCAGAGTGAAGCTAGGTTGCTTCAAGGTTAGAAGTAGAAGGGTCTAGTGGAGAGCGAAGATTTGAAGGATGAAGAGTTGGAGAGATAAAAGCTGGTGGGCTGACCACCTTGCTATTTTTCATGTTAAGTTGTTGAATTCTGAGCAGCATGCCACGTGGTGTTGGTGAGGAAAGGCCGTTGTTGGTGTTGAAGGAGCGTGATGATGGTTAGTCGTAGATGTAGTTTGGTTCATCGAGGTAAGGAGATGGTGTTCTTGTCGGCTTGCTGGCGGTCGTTCCCACGTCAATGTCTTCTCCTTCCTCCATCCCCTCCACGTCGACGTCTTCTCCTATGGTGGACTCGGAGTATTCAGACGACGTGGAGGCTGCCACCGGATGATCAATGGTGGCTGGTCCTGCAGAGTTGACTGGTGGTGGAGAGTCAGTTACTGCAGAACGTGGAGGTGGTGGGGTGGACTTCGAGAGAGACTTCTGAAGCACCAGACGCCTCCTCGGTTGACATCTCTGTCTCACAGCCTGAGATGGAATAAGGCTAGATGGTGGAGATGGTGTTGAAGTTGCTGGCTCCTGGACTCTAGGTCTTCGAGTCTTCTGAAGGCAGAGTGGTCGAGGCAGAAGTTGAGTGTTGGAAGGCTTCTTGGTTGTTCTTCGGGCAAGGAGATCTGGAGGGATGATGATGGTAGGCAGGCCATTAGCAACCAGAAGAGCAAGCAGAAGCACAGAAAGTTGGCCTCGATCGTCCCCAGCAAGAGCAATGGCTGTGTGGACAATGACTGTAATGACGTCAGTCTTGAGGCCAGACTTCAATTCGGTGGTAGTGGGTTGCTTCTGCCTTCCTTGTGATAGTTTGGAGCCCCTTACTGGTCTGCCATGGGGTCCTGTTACTCCTGCTGCCTCCTTGCCCTTCCTTCCCTCCTTGGTTGTAAATTGCACTTTCTCTCCTTCACCTAGTGACGTTGTTGTGCTATCGATGTTAGGCACAATGTTCTTCCTGTGGATGAAGAAATCAATTTTGTCCTGGTTTCTGGTGATGAATCCAAATCCCCTCTTTTGGTGAAACCACTTAACCACTCCAGAAAAGGTGGTGGGTTCTTCCTGGGTGGCCATGGTGAGAGAGGGTAGAGGTGTTGCTGCCAGGTGAAGAGTGAATGAAGTGAAGACCTCCAACCTCGTTCTCCGCAACAAACCAGCTTCCACCAAGATAAAGAGCCCGATGACCGACGATCACGTCATTTACCAACATACCTGTAATTATGAGGACTGTGGTCCTCATTCCTATATTGGCATGACGCAGACTGGTCTTTCACGTCGGTTAACTCTTCACCTTCAGGCTGGAGCCATCAAAGATCACTATCTCACCCCCAACCACCCCCACCTCACACGCAACGAGTTAGAGAAACACACCACCATACTCGATAAAGAAAGTGACCCAAGGAGATTACCTATACTCGAAGCTTTATATATTCAAGCCTTACATCCTAATATCAACAACCAAACTCTAGACCTTCAGATCCTTCCTTCTGCCAAAAGGCACTACCCTACAGGACCTAACGCCCCTCCTCGCCCCCCGGTGCCCTTGACGCAGCCCCCCGCGCTACCTCCTTCAGCTTCGTCTTTTGCAGGCGCCACACGGACCACACAACTTAGGCCACGCCCCTCGACACGCAGCCAATCAGCTTTGACCCCGCCACCCGACCAACACCATCCCGCATCCAGTGCGCCTCCGTGAAGCGGTCCCCCTTTTGCTCTCCTAGAATACCCCTCCACCAATAGGAGACTTTTGCCCCCTGATTTTCGCCTCCTCTGATCCTCCACCCTCTATATATTCCCTTCCTGTTTACCTTTTATACCAGCTTGCAGCCCCACCACCTGCCTCTCCACACTACCATGGCCACCAACAATATTACCTGTGGTACTGTCAAATGGTATAATTATAAGGCAGGCTATGGCTTCATAACTACGAAGAGTAACGAGGATGTCTTCTGCCACCACACCAACATTATCAACAACAACAGCAAGAAGAAAGCCTCACTAAGAAATGGTGAAACAGTGACTTTTACCATCAAAACAGGGAGACAGGGACGTGAAGCTACCAACATCACAGGCCCTGAAGGAGCTCCAGTCAAGGGCTCCTCTTTCTCCCCACGGATTGTTCCACCAGAGTCGACACCACCTACAAACTACAGCAGATGGGGAAGCAGTACTGAGGGCCAAGATATTTGCCTGTATTCAGTCAGCCATAGCCATTGCTGGCCCAGACACACACCAACTCTGCCAGCTAATCCCCTGTCTGTTGTCACACAACAATCTTCCCACCATCATCATACCTCAGAAGGCCTTCCCCGCGACCCCTGCAAACATCAAAAGGGCGTCAACAAAGAAGAAGCCCCCCAAGACACAAGATCGAGTTCCAGAACTACAGGAATCTCCAACTCTTCACATCCATGAAGAACACCAAGAAAAGGACGAAACACAAATGGAAGCCGAGGAAGCCAGAGCATCATCATCACCACCAACTTCCCCAACACCAAGTCAAAAATCGCCAAGAAAGAGATCCCCAGGACCACTCCTTCCCCTCCCGACAAACCCGGAGACAATAACAAAAATCGCCAAGGAGACGGAACCGGAAGAAGACACCATCGAGCTTGCAGAACTAACACTGGGGCAGTATTGGATTCATCTGTGACGTCTTTTGAACAAGATCCCGACGTTATGAGGAAATCATATTATTATATTAATCAAGAAGACTTGGAACGAACTATCACAGATGAAGGAAAAAACAAACTGAAAGCAAGACTCAACAGATCAGACATAGACATCCCTAAGTTAAAATCATTCTTATCAGCACTTTAGTAACTTAAGTACAACAATAAAGCATGAATGAAAGTTTTTAAAACAAAAATGATTAGACAAACAAAATAAAATAATAAACATCCCTCAACAACAGCAAGGTGGACGGCCCACTAACTTTTCTCTTCCACTGTATTTCATCTTTCCTACTTTCTCTTCCCTCCACCCACTCTGAGGTGCCTCTCTTCCCCCCCCTACCTTTAACATTTTTTTTTTTTTTTTTTCTATATAATTAAATTTTTTTTTTTTTTATATCATTCTACCCTTACTTAATAATGCCGGTTGTCCAGTGAAACGCGTCGTATATCCTGTATCATCATGTACATTTATGTAACCCTGTACCACCATGAATTTTGCTCATCTCATTCATCTACTTCCTGCCACCCAGCAAAAACTCATCAGAGACCTGGAAACTTTGAATAATAAAATTTCCAACGCAGAAATTGCCATTTCTTTCAACCTCGTATGTATTAAAGAAAAAAAAAAAAAAAAAAAAAAATATATATATATATATTACCCGTACGGTACGTAGGAATATTAATTTAGGGTAACAGAAAAATAACCATCAATCTTACGTTTAGCAACCATTTGTTGACCATATTTTGTTTGATATTGCAAAAATATTGCAGGGTGTCTGTAGTAGAGAAGATTACATACTTGGACTTTTTTTTTTTTTTTTTTTCGTGTGGTGGTAAATGGTAGGCTAGGCTATATACTACCTACTTATATTAATGGTAGGCTATATACTACCTACTTATATTAATGGTAGGCTATATACTACCTACTTATATTAATGGTAGGCTATATACTACCTACTTATATTAATGGTAGGCTATATACTACCTACTTATATTAATGGTAGGCTATATACTACCTACTTATATTAATGGTAGGCTATATACTACCTACTTATATTAATGGTAGGCTATATACTACCTACTTATATTAATGGTAGGCTATATACTACCTACTTATATTAATGGTAGGCTATATACTACCTACTTATATTAATGGTAGGCTATATACTACCTACTTATATTAATGGTAGGCTATATACTACCTACTTATATTAATGGTAGGCTATATACTACCTACTTATATTAATGGTAGGCTATATACTACCTACTTATATTAATGGTAGGCTATATACTACCTACTTATATTAATGGTAGGCTATATACTACCTACTTATATTAATGGTAGGCTATATACTACCTACTTATATTAATGGTAGGCTATATACTACCTACTTATATTAATGGTAGGCTATATACTACCTACTTATATTAATCAATAAAAAATGTTACTAAGCCAAATTGTGCACGATTATAATATATACTGTATATATATATATATATATATATATATATATATATATATATATATATATATATATATATATATGCGCCTATCAACACTATTTAAATCACGAACATATACATTTAAACATATATGAAACATACACCACTCCCACCTATTTACAGGTGTGTGAACTACACTTCCATCCAGATAATATAGAGAGGGAGACTTCATACTTTGATGAGGGAACTGGAAGGACGCTTACGGCTAAATTAGGCAAACCAAGGATTCATAAAGGAGCAGTTCCATCTAAGTTGCCTAACTGTCCCTCGTATCTCTCAACAACGACCTCTATGAGAGAAGCTCCACATGTAAGGAGATGCAGAAAGGAGGAAGCTGCAATTCAGTCTGCGATTGCAGAAAGTGTTGCTGATGATTTACAGCATAAGCAACAAAGAAAATTCGAAACAACTGATGAATTTCTAAAGAAACTAAATTGGATAAATATTGGACAGTAATTAAAAAGCAGGCATCAGTCTTGATATGCCACATACGTATGCCTCATCCTAAAATCGCATTGTCCATGACAGTTGATGAAAGTTGTGCAGTGAAGGTATTTGTACGTGAAGTCGAGATGCAGAAATTGGGTCACTACAACATTCCTTCATGCATCAATGACATTGATTCTCTCGAGGAGCTCTTAACAAACCTAAACAAAATGTGACACTGAAGAACCCGCTTCTAGTCCTTGCAGAATATTTTTTGTATTGCAACTTGTAATATCTGTGTTGTCACTTGTACAAGAACAGTCATCTAAATATGTAAATGTGCAATTATGCAATTATGTAATTATAACATATCTGTTCGGCAAGTATTTGAGTGTGAAACAAAAATTTAGGATGATGTCAGTACTGAGGATACCGTTCCATAACCAGAGTGTTGATTTAAAAGATTTTGAAGAGGAAAAGTGGGAGAAAATGGAAAATGATGATTTGCTACACATGTATAGGTTTGATATAGAGGTAACGGATGATGATAGTGAGAAATGTATGGATTATCTCCAAGTTATAACCTATCTTGCTGGTTACTGTTGCTTTGCCGTGTCAAAGAAAATGAAATGTGAATTTTGAAAGACTTACTTACTAGTAATGAGGATGTAGATAGCCTTCCAGACAACCACAATTACATACAGGGTATTAGCAGAGGCGCTCTGCTATATCCTGATGATTCTGTTGTAAATATTATTATGTATAATTATATAGTCATTACCAAACTTACGCAAAGAATTATCAAAATTAGTAAATCAAAGAAATGTAGCCATGGAAATTACACTTAATGTTCTGATAGAGAATGATGCCTTCCTCCCTTTGAACAATTGCGATGATGGTCATAGCATAGATAAAATTTAAAAAAAAATGCTACTTTGGTCTTCTACAAATGCCTTGCTAAATAATGTTTGTGCTAAAGAAAACGACTTCATAAATCAAAACAAATTGTCAGGGAAAAAGAGGAAGCTTCAGACTTTGACATAGGCTAAAGGCTGAGTCACATGTGCGTGTGTTTCTGGCAATTTTCCATGGCCAAGCTCTTTCTATTGACATTCAGGGCTTTTCGAAATTACTAAGTAAAGCTAGATTTAATGTAGATTATCTTAGGTGGCTTATTTCTTCTAATACTGTATATATAAAGTCATCATATCTTAATTGCTCCAAACAATTTCTAAATAAATAGCTCATGTGACGCCACCTTAAGTGATGCAATATAATGAATGTAATGAGTTGCGGTGGAGGGTGGATTGATGTGGTTGTGATTGAAGTGGGTGAAAGAGTTAAGTGGATTTAAATTATAATTAAGGTGGAGAGTTAGAAGTAAAACTTGATGAAAGAGTTTGTGTGAGAAGAAAAGTGGGCGATTGAACTGT
The DNA here is from genome assembly GCA_032716605.1 of Paralithodes platypus. Lineage (NCBI taxonomy): Eukaryota > Metazoa > Arthropoda > Malacostraca > Decapoda > Lithodidae > Paralithodes > Paralithodes platypus. Next base: position 61,088,480 of record CM064482.1, read on the forward strand.
ATATGTAAAGAGTTGATGATATTTATGGCGATATTCATGTAAATAAAATTTGGAAATCGTGTCTATTTTGTGACTTTTTATCCGCTCTTGCAGTATGCTTAGCTTAATGAAATGGACATGATTTAAAAATATTTATCCAGTTTATATTCATAGCCTACTTTCCACATAAGTCATGAGTATATTTATGTCAATTAAGTTGGAAATCATATTTATTTTATCGATTATATATCTGATCTTGCATTATGCATAGCTCAATGAAATAGGAATGATTTTATAATATATATTTGATTTATATTCATAACCTAGTTTTCAAATACATTACACGTGTATGTGAGGGGCAAATGCAAGTCAGAAATGTCTACTGTAAAAGGGACGTGTAGGGTTTAGTGAGTTTCAGGGAAGGTCTTGGGTTGAGAGTGGTGGTAAGGGAGAGTTGGGAGAGCGGCTCAGAGCGCGGGGAGACGGTCTACCTAAAGCTGTGACGTCACGGACCTATCGCTCAGGCCTTGTATAGAGCAAGGTTAAGAGATACAACTGTTGTATCTCTTAACCTTGTATCTCTTAACCTTGGTATAGAGAAGGCATTGGGACGGTCGTATTTATTTGCTCATTTAATTTATCGTTTTATTATGTTTTTAGTTTCCTCCCGAGACCTCCATCAAGCTTAAAGAAACACCCGCCCAAGATCCTCCTTCAAGATAAATTTTTACATTTTTCGATTGAAAAATGTCCCGGCCGAAGGCCGGTTCCTCTTAGATTACAGGCTCGCTATCGCTCGCCTGGAAAATATCGACACCTAAATGACACGAAAAGTCTTAACCCCTTCAGCACCATAACGCCTTTTTGTCTTTGATTCTGGGCAAAAGTAGATGCTTTATGCATTTCAAGAAGGACCTATGTTACTAAGAGGGTTTATTGGGATCGTATTTATCCATATGAGTCGTATAGGCAGATTATAAACTAAAGATAATCGTCTGATGGTAACCTGATTATCCATATGAGTCGTATAGGCAGATTATAAACTAAAGATAATCGTCTGAGGGTAACCTGATTATCCATATGAGTCGTATAGGCAGATTATAAACTAAAGATAATCGTCTGAGGGTAACCTGATTATCCATAGGAGTCGTATAGGCAGATTATAAACTAAAGATAATCGTCTGAGGGTAACCTGATTATCCATATGAGTCGTATAGGCAGATTATAAACTAAAGATAATCGTCTGAGGGTAACCTGATTATCCATATGAGTCGTATAGGCAGATTATAAACTAAAGATAATCGTCTGAGGGTAACCTGATTATCCATATGAGTCGTATAGGCAGATTATAAACTAAAGATAATCGTCTGAGGGTAACCTGATTACGTAATGTTGGTGAAAGGGTTAATATTGACAAAGAAATGGGGCGAAAGGACTTCAAATCGCCAAATTAATGTGCAAAACGTCATATAATCTAAAAGCAAATGGGGCTTAACACGAGGGAGAAAGGGGACCAGAAAAACGACTCATCTCTCCTTAAATGCTTGAAGTAGCTTTTTGTATCCCAAGTGGATACCGGTTTCTTAAGGGGGGTGACCGGCTTTTTTTTAATCTTGCTCTCCTTTTCTCTCTTTCCCTGGCTTGTATCCATTGGCCCCATTCAGCCAACTGTTTTAAGACGTTTATCCCTATCCAGGTGTCGATCTCTTCCTGGCGAGCGATAGCGAGCCAGCATTGTATGAAGAAATCCGGCTTCGCCGGAGAAATTTTTCTATCGAAAATTTACAAATTTAGCTTGCTGTCAAAACAAAAATATATATATGCTGGCTCGCTACCGCTCGCCAGGAAAATATTGACACCTGGATGGGGATAAACGTCTTAAAACAGTAGGCTGAATGTGGCCGAATCGATACAAGCCAAAGAGAGAGGGAGAGAAAGAGAAAAAAAAGCGAGGTGGGCTCCGTTAAAGATGAGTCATGTTATCCATTGTTGGGAGCAAGGGGAGGACCAGGGTAAACACGAACATCAGTATCTACGAGCAACGTTTACAGGAGGATAAGAGTAAATACGAACATCTATATTCACTATCAACGTTTAGTGGAGGATCAGAGTAAATACGAATATCTATATTAGCCATCAACGTTTAGAAGAGGTCCAGGGTAAACACGAACATATTTAATTCACGATCAACGTTCAGAGGAGGACCAGGGTAATCACGAACATCTACTGTAGTCTATACGAATGAAACAAAATGCCATAATAACCCCTAAGACGTCGGACCCAAAATGATGAATCTCTCACTGTAACTTTCAACGCAAGAACGTAAGAAAAATATATATCTGCTGAAAGCCTATAGGCCCATACGAAGCTGACCCGGCCTTTTAACCCTCTCTGACATATGACGCGATTTTGAGCCTATTGGGGATACTTTAAAGCCTTTGTTACCATCAGGGGTATTTAGAAATCGTTAGTTTAGTTACTTCAACCTCTGCAGTTGTCTTTGAGTTAGCTGTGGGCAGAAAACTAATTTTGGAGAGGTAATTATAAAAGTGAGAGAACACTTTCTTATTGCTAATCTGGCAACCTCTGCGTCATAAATGCGTGAAAGGGTTAACCCTACATCCCTATTAGTTCTTTCTGTCGTAAACGTTAGTGCGTGGAATTTTGGTGTGAGTGTCCTAGGTTTGAATCCTTGGATTTATTAATTGTATGTATTAATTAGTTTCATAAATGTCATTAATTAGGTTTATTTGTAAGTTAATTGGTGGAATTGGTGATATGAATTAAAACTTAAAACATCTATCACTACAACCTATGTCCTATGGGCACTTCATACATTATTAATTATAACTACCCTCCTTCTTAATTATAACTACCCTCCTTCTTAATTATAACTACCCTCCTTCTTAATTATAACTACCCTCCTTCTTAATTATAACTACCCTCCTTCTTAATTATAACTACCCTCCTTCTTAATTATAACTACCCTCCTTCTTAATTATAACTACCCTCCTTCTTAATTATAACTACCCTCCTTCTTAATTATAACTACCCTCCTTCTTAATTATAACTACCCTCCTTCTTAATTATAACTACCCTCCTTCTTAATTATAACTACCCTCCTTCTTAATTATAACTACCCTCCTTCTTAATTATAACTACCCTCCTTCTTAATTATAACTACCCTCCTTCTTAATTATAACTACCCTCCTTCTTAATTATAACTACCCTCCTTCTTAATTATAACTACCCTTCTTCTTTCTCATGTTTAGCCCCATTAGTTTTCAGGTGTTAAGGGGAGATCTCCACTTGAGGGATTTTTTTCTCGACTCCTTTCTCCCTCATGTTTAGCCCCATTTTTTTCTAATTTTAAGACGTTTGCCCCATTATTTTGACTATTTTAAGAACTTTCAACCCATTTCTGTTCATTTGAAAACCTTTCGTGCCATTTAGGTGTCGATTTTATCCTGGCGAGCGATAGCGAGCCTGTAATTTAAGAGGAACCGGCTTTCAGCCGGGACATTTTTCTACCGAAAAATGTACACATTTATCTTGAAAGGGGCTCAAGGGGGTGTAATCTTAAGCTTGAAGGATATCTAGAAAACACACTAAAAACCTCCCCTTAAGACGTTCACCTGATTAGTTTGTCGATTTAAAAAATAAATAAATAAATAAATAAAGAAAACGTTCTTGTGAGCCAGAAACTACGTAGCGCGTCCTGTGTTGACAGAGAATGTGGCCAGCTGATCGTTAAAACCAGCAGGAAATATTAAGGGGAGATTCCCACTTGAGGGATTCTTTTCGAGACCCCTTTCTCCCTCATGTTTAGTCCCATTGGTTTTGAGATTTTAAGACGTTTGCCCTACTAAATTGGAGATTTTAAGAACTTTTGCCCCATTTCTGTCAATGTTTAGACCTTTCGTGCCATTTAGGTGTTGATTTTGTCCTGGCGAGCGATAACAAGCCTGTATTTAAGAGGAACTGGCCTTCGGCCGGGACATTTTTCTACCGACAAATGTACAAAATTATCTTGGTGGAGGTCCTGGGAGCAAGTTATAAACCTCGCCTTAACCCTTTCAGTACAAGTGACATTTATAAGTTATATTCTGGCTATCATTAGACGATTTGAGTCCTGCTTAGTAGGAAGGATCTGTGATAGTCAAAGTGTTAATGGAAATATATTGTATACCTATTGTATACCTCTTATATACCTCTTATATACCTCTTATATTGTATACCTCTTATATACCTCTTATATTATATACCTCTTATATACCTCTTATATTATATACCTCTTATATACCTCTTATATTATATACCTCTTATATACCTCTTATATTATATACCTCTTATATACCTCTTATATTATATACCTCTTATATACCTCTTATATTATATACCTCTTATATACCTCTTATATTATATACCTCTTATATACCTCTTATATTATATACCTCTTATATACCTCTTATATTATATACCTCTTATATACCTCTTATATTATATACCTCTTATATACCTCTTATATTATATACCTCTTATATACCTCTTTATTATATACCTCTTATATTATATACCTCTTATATTATATATCTCTTATATACCTCTTATATTATATACCTCTTTGATGTCTAGATGTCCTTCCTAAGCTGCATAAAGTCGCTTAATGAAAGATAGCCAGATTAAGTAGAAGAATGCCGTACTAAAATGATCATAGGTGACAGTAATACAGCAACCATTACCTCAGCAAACAAAACACCATTTATATACAGGTATTACAGGTAAACTCGAGATCAAGGCGTCGTTCTATGTTTTGGGTAACAACGGTCTCACACGAGCGATTTTTCCGTCATTATTAACGGATAATTTATTGTAGTCTGGCAGCTTCTAAATATATGTTTCATACAAATGTAGCTACCTCAAATATTCTACCTTCGATGTAGTTCCCGATTCCAATGTGAAAGAGCCTGACAATAGTCGAGAAAAAACTGGCTCATCGAAAATTGCTGACAAATTCGCTCGTTTGACACCTCTATAAGAGCCTGAATTCGGCAAGAAAGTTGAACTCTGTATAAATTGTATATAAACTTCATAATATGTACATCGGGCCCCCATTCTAGCTTCCTTAGTGGGATGACAAATAAGCCGGTATCACACGAGCGATTTTTCCCTCAATATTTATCCTCAACACTGGTCTGGTAGCTTATGAAGTCAACATTTGAAATATTTTGGTCACCTAAAATCATCTACCATCAATCTAGTTTCCGATACCGGTGTAAAATATTCCAGAAATGTTGCCAGAAATTTTTTGGTTATCGAATGTTGACTATAAAAACTCTCGTGTGATACCGGCTTTATAGTGTTAATTATGAAAATATGCGGACGTTTCGGCACCACCTGTACAATGAGAGGTTTCCTTATGACACACTCCCAGACGAAGGTGGCGACACTCTCAGATCAAACACCCGTCACAACACACACACACACACACACACACACACTTAGATCATACAGCCGTCATAACATACATGCACTGCGCTAGACAACCACACCCACCCACACACACACACCATCAGATCAAACACCCGTCACAACACACACACTTCGCTACACACACACACACACACAGACACACTTCGCTACACACACACAGAGATCAAACACCCGTCACAACACACCCACCTCGCTACACACACACACACACAGATCAAACACCCATCACAACAAACACACTTCAGTACACACACACACACATACCCTCGGATCAAACACCCATCACAACACACACGCTTCAATACACATACACCGGGAGACTCATTACACGTTAACCCTTTCAGTATTTCAGGACGCATTTTGTTTATATTATATATTACATTATTATGGCTCTTATTTGAAGATTATATTATAATTCAAAAGAAGATATGGAATTCAGATGGTTGATTGCGACAGTCTTTACCCTTTAAGCTACTACAGCTCCTTCCTAAGCTACCATACTATCGTCTAATATCAGTCAGCATAATATGAGAAACGGTGTCCTAATAGTCCTACTTAAAATTTAGAATTTAAAATTTGACATAATGGATTAAATGCCTGTTTAGAGATATTTGAAAAGCCTCGTCTATAAAGTGCTCCTCCTCAACTGGTCCGTTTATCGAAAATGAGGAACTAAATACGTATGTTTAACCCTTTCAAGATTATGACGTATTTTGACGGTGTATTCTGGCTATCATTAGACGATTTTATACAATTTAAGAAGGGGCTGTGGGAATTATAAGAGTGAAGACTATCTCAATTAACCATACACCCTTCGTAATCTAAATAAAATCGTCTTATAATAGCCCCAAAAAACAGAACAGAAATGCGTAATCGTATTTTGAAAGGGTTAAGCATGTAGTATGGAGGTTGCCGAACACAGTATTGAAATCTGACTCTTAACCCGTTCAGTACTGATGCAAATGAAAACAAACATGACCATTATTAAGGGAACAACTTTAAGGGGAGGTATTTAGTTTGTTCCCTAGACCTCCATCAAGCTTAAAATTACACCCCCTTGAGTCCCTTTCAAGATAAATTTGTACATTTTTCGGTAGAAAAATTTCCCGGCCGAAGGCCGGTTCTTCTTAAATTACAGGCTCGCTATCGCTCGCCAGGATAAAATCGACACCTGAATGGCACGAAAGGTCTTAATATGGGGTGAAAGTTCTTAAAATCGCTAAACTAATGGGGCAAACGTTTTATATCAAAAGCAATGGGGCTAAACATGAGGGAGAAAGGGGTCAAGAAAAAAATCCCTCAAGTGGAAATCTCCCCTTAGCCTATAGCAAGAAGGACAGCCCTCCACCTTTTACTCTTCAAGTTTATTCGTTCTTTCCTCCTTCACTCCTCGCTGACTATAGTCTGTTTCTTTTCAGCTGACGGTAAATTGCAAAGTTACCATCAAGATTTCTCAGTTAGTTTGAAGATTTTGTAATGAAATATGGTGCTAATTATATAAACTTAGTTTAAATATGATGCAGAGACATAGTAGTTAAATATTGTTCCTTTTCATGTATCGATCAATTAGCTGCTAAGGGATTCAATTTACCGTCAGATGAAATGAAACCTAATCAAAATCTTGGAGAACTCTCACCGCCCCAACTTGTCTATCCCCTCTCAACTTTAACTTTAACAGAGCTTGATATACAAATGAACAAATCATGGACCTATAGTAAATGCTTATCGAAACAAAATTTGCACACCAGAAGAATACACGTCTATATTAATAGAGGAGATTTACAATGTCTTAAATAAACGATACGTATCATAAAGCCATCACTATAAAATCAGAAAAATTACAAACCCGGATCCGTCTCATAACCTTAGCATGTAGAGAACTAAGAAGCATATCATTAACAGCCATCATAATAACCACCAACAATGAGTCTAAGATCATAAACTAGTGACATAAAAACACATTCCCCACAGGTCTTTTCCGGGGGTAGGGATCGACCGGCCTTGAGGGGAACACAGACCAAAAAATGACAATACGCAGTGGAAGACTAGAAAAAACTCCTTCCTGAATATCTTGCGGGCGTATGGGTAAAGGTCATAATATTGGGGAGGAGGAGGAGGAGGAGGAGGAGAAGAAGGAGGAAGTAGTGGAGAAAGATGAAGAGGGGAGGAAGGGGGTGGGGGAGAGAGGGAGAGAAGGGGAAGGTGGAGGAAGAAAACAAAGGAATACAGAAAACTTGAAATATTGCAACTGACATATAGATATATTTGGATATCTATACCGGTAAGCTACTAATTACTAGGCAGATAAAAGGATAGTAAAGCAGAAGACTCCTCCCCACCCACCACTCCTTCCAGCTTATGCTGGCGTGGAAACAGTTGCAAAAATATACTATGCAGTATATACAAACTGACATGGAATTTCAGATAGGATGTGATGAAAGGAGATTAATTTGTAGACTATGCTAATTCTACATCTATGATCCTGGAAAATAAGAACATGTTAGCTTCGGCCATGGTTAAACATGTATGCAAAAATGCTATTTGCATTGCGATCAGTGGTATTTATTCATTACGAGGTAAGAGTTATTCAGAAAGAAATAGTGTTAATTGAGGGTTAGTGGCAAAGTGTAGACGGCTCTTGAAAGTCTTAACTGTATCAACGTTCACAATGTTTGAAGATAGTCTGTTCCAAATGTTCACAACACAGTTGAAAGAGAAATGTTTTGCTTCAATAGAATGAAATCGATTTCCTATAATTTTGCAACGATTATAGAATGAGGTAGAGGAGGAGGAGGAGGAGGAGGAATAGAAAGAGAAGGAAGAGAAGGAGGAGGAGGAGGAATAAGAAGGAAGAGAAGGAGGAGGAGGAGGAATAGACAGAGAAGGAAGAGAAGGAGGAGGAGGAGGAGGAGGAATAGAAAGAGAAGGAAGAGAAGGAGGAGGAGGAGGAGGAATAGAAAGAGAAGGAAGAGAAGGAGGAGGAGGAGGAATAGAAAGAGAAGGAAGAGAAGGAAGAGAAGGAGGAGGAGGAGGAGGATTGGAAGGAAGGAGGAGGAGAAAGAGAAGGGGGAGGAAGAGGAATAGATGAGGAAGAACCTAAAACAGACAACAAGTATACACAAAAGATGAACATACATATAATAGATGTTCGTTTAGTTCTATTAATACTGTTTAGAATATACTGTAATATTTTGATCTCTCTCTCTCTCTCTATATATATATATATATATAAAGAAATGTTACGTGTGAGTAATAGTTCCCCACCCCACCCTCTGCCCCCTAAGGCACACTTTCTCCAGCACCATGACTACAGTGCAGTTGCTGGCATTAGTTCACCAACACTCCTACATCTTCGACACCTGTGAGCGACTATCACTCTTTTAAGTTTGGGAGAGGCACTTGTTGCAAACACATTTGGCTTTTGTCTCTTACATACACAAAGAAGAAACCATAGTAAACATTCGTGGCGAAAGTCTCTGTTGTTAAGATATTGACATTCGTTATAAATTATATGCTAACTAATATTTACGTAATAATAATATAAACCATGTGTGTGTGTGTGTGTGTGTGTGTGTGTGTGTGTGTGTGTGTGTGTGTGTGTGTGTGTGTGTGTGTGTGTATGTGTGTGTGTTGGTATGGTTATATACACACATGTACATAATATATGCATACATTTCTTTCTATTTTACATAGCTAGAAGTAAAAGTGAGTCACTACCTGTCAGCATGAGAGAGCATATACCTTAAGTGAAAGTGGTAATAAGTGAAAATGAAAGGGGGTGAGTGGGTGATAGTCGAAGAAGGTATAAGAGGGATATGTATGTAAGGGAAGTGTATGTATCTGAATGTCTACAAGCAAGTGGCATAAACTGAGTGTGTATAATATGTCTATAAATGTCTATAAGAGAGTGTTATAGCCTGAGTCTGTATATGTATGTCTATGAGAAACTGTAATAGACTGTGTATATAAATGTCTATAAGATAGCGTAATGACATGAGTGTGTACAGTATATGAATGCTTATAAGAGAATGTTATAGACTGAGTAAATTAAGGGGAGGAAGACCGTTTTTCTGGACTCCCTTCTACCTAATGTTTAGCCCCACTAGTTTTGAGATTATAAGACGTTCGGCCCATTAGTTTGGCGATCTTAACACCTTTTGCCCCATTTCGTTGTCAATTTTAAGACCTTTCGTGCCATTTAGGTGTCGAATTTTTCCTGGCGAGTGATAGCGATCCTGCAATTTTAAAAGGAACCGGCCTTCGGCCGAGACATTTTTCTACCGAAAAATGTACAAATTTATCTTGAAGGGGGGTCTAGGGAGTGTTTTTCTAAGCTTGATGGAAGTCTAGGGAGGAAATTAAAAAATATATGAATAAATGAATTAAACCCAAGGTTTTTGGATACAAATATTCTCGATTCTGGGCGAATGGCTGGGCGAAAATGAAATCTACGACGATGTCTAGAAGCAGCTCGGCGAGAAAACACGAATGACACCAGTTAGAATTCTGTAGAGCTTATAGTTTGGGCTACAGAGGACTTTTAAAGTCTAACAAATAATAATATTGACATGTCAAAATTCGACCAAAAGCAAGGATATGCCTAAGGTTTTTGGAAACAAATACTTTCGATTCTGGGCGAATGGCTGGGCGAAAATGAAATCTACGACAATATCTAGAAGCAGCTCGGCGAGAAAAAACGAATGGCACCAGTTAGAATTCTCTAGGATTTATAGTTTGGGGTACAGAAGACTTTTAAAGTCCAAAAAAAACGGTCCCCTGGGCACTCCAGGAAGGCCAAGTCAAAATCGAAATCCTAAACTAATCGTCCGACTTTAATTCTGTTTACGACATTCAATTCAGCTTGCCAAAGTGTACTTATGGTATAAATTTAAACAAAAATGGTACATAAATAACTCGTCTATGGAGTTTTTAAACTTTAAAATAGGCCTATTGGGCCTAAACATTGGTCAAAATTCAAAAATAATTATACCGTTGAAACCGCAACGGCGAGACGAATCCAAATATTTAAACATATTGACAAGTCAAAATTCGACCAAAATCAAGGATTTGCCTGGGCTCATTAATAGACCAAACAAACGGCCAGTTAGTTTTTTTTTTTTTTTTTTTTTTCTATATTCCAACTACTCCCTCTCGGGCATAGGCTGAGAGCCTGTACATTCCACCGCTCAACACGGTGAAGCCCGTGAGGTCTTGTTCCAGTCTGGGGAGTGAGACATGTAAAGCATCCATCATGGCTCGAAGCAGCTCCATCTCTGAAGCGGTTGGTTGCTTCGCTCAAGTGCTTCACCGTCTCACCCTCCAGACTCAGACCCTCACTCTCAGAACGCCACCTATTGAGCAGTGAACTCACTAGGCATTGTCCCCCTGTAACATATTTTGAATATGGGAATATTCATACAGTGTTATTTAATCAGGGAACAATGAGGGTATTTTTTTTGGCATTTCGGTGGGCTTTGTGGTAATGCACTGATACTAGGTACAGCACAAATTCAATCCCAATAATATCTTCCCATTGACATATCGGGATTTGAACCCGGGTCCATTGGATTACCAATCCAGTGGCATTGGTGAGGTTCCTCTCACACCGCTCTCCTAGACAAAGTTGAAAGGAAGGCCTTTCGTATCATTAACTCCCGTCCACTCACCAACTCTCTGCAATCTCTCTCTCTCCGCCGCAATGTTGCATCTCTCTCGCTATTCTATCGCTACTATAATAATCAGTGTTCCTCAGAGCTATCCCAGTGTATACCACCTCCTTTACGTAGGGCACGTGGTACCCGTCTTGCAACTCAATCCCACCCCTACTCTGTGCAACTCTCCAACCCAAGAGTGAAACGTTACTCTCAAACTTTCTTCTACTCAACATCTGAGCTCTGGAACTCTCTCCCAGAATCAGTCTTTCCCTCTTCCTATGACTTAAATTGCTTCAAACTCCGTGTGTCCAGGCATTTTGGCTCGAACGTCCCTTGATTTTGGCCCTGTCACTCTTTCAACTATGGGGGAGGCACTCGTTATAGGCAGTTATGCCTTTTGCCTCCCTCAATCACATAGAAAAAACAAAAAAAAATTACCACTCCACCACACCTCCCCTTTTGGAAGCCAAAGCGTCACATTTTTCCCTTGCCCCTCAACTTTCTCTTCATAATTGTTGAGGGGCACAGGGCCCTGGGTGGGGCTTTGGTTTCCCGGGCGTTTCCGCACCCTCCTCAGCTCCCCGCCATGGAGTGGCTTCGGTCACCAAGGCTTTATTGTGGTCGGCGGGGAGGGTTCTGTGGGGGCGCTCGGTTATGGCCTTGGAATTGCTCGGGGCCTTGGGGCTGTTCGGCCAGGCAGCTTGGGGAACAACAACAACAACAACAACAAACGGCCAGTGTCCCCTTAATGTCTATAAGAAAGTGTAATAGACTGAGTGTGTATATGAATGAATATAAGTGTGATTGTAAGCGTTTTTAAGTGAGCTATCGTGAACACTAAAATTACAGGGCCATTGACATTATAATTAACCCCTAAGTATATTTCTTAAATTATTAGGTACGACGTGATAAGTAAATGCGTATACGACGAACCTATTGTATTCGATAAGTACCAAAGTAAAAATGGTAAATATTTTTTTTTTTTTTGGTCTGGACCCTCTTCTCCCTCATGCTTAGCCTCCATAGTTTTTAGTTTTTAAGACGTTCGCCCAATTAGTAATGGCTATTCTGAGACATTTCGCCCCATTTCATAGTCAATTGTAAGGCCATTCGTGCCATTTAGGTGTCGAAGAATTTCTGGCGAGCGGAAGCGAACCTTCGATTCAGGAGGAACCGTCCTCCTGCCAGAACATTTTTCTACCGAATAATGCATAATAATATTGTATACTACTGTATATATAACCAACAAAATATCACCCCTTAACATCAACAACTCGATGGTTACATTTAATCTACCTACCTGTTAATGTAGGTATCCATCTATCTATCTATCTGTCTATCTATTTACATCTCCCATGAGCCTCCTCAGAGTCATGTGTGTAGACCGTTTCATGAAATTTCCCGTGGCTTTTGAGAAACTAGGAAAATTCTTGTCCTCTTCACATGACTAGCTTCTCAATAACCATGTGGGAAAATTCTTGAACAGGCAGCTTCTCATATGACTCGGGTTGGTCATGGGATATGTGAATAGATATATAGATATTATTTTGTTTTTGTCTATGTGAATGAGGGACACAAAAGGCAGAACTGCCTGTGACGAGTGCCTCCCCCAGAGTTGAAAGAGTGACAGGTCCAACATAGATAGGTAGATAGATAGATAGAGATAGATAGATAGACAGATATATAGATAGATATATAAATAGAGAAAGAGATAGCTAGATAGATAGATATAGACAGCTACATAAATATATACTGTACAGATAGGACTAAATAGATAGATAGGTAGATATAGATAAAACAAAAAATAGGACGCTAAATTAAAAACAAAACAAAATAAGAAAAGATACTGTAGATGCAAGCAAAATAGATCTATTTACAAATATTTCTATAAAGCAAACGCAAAAATGAAGACAACAACATTCACACATGCACCCGGAAGACATTTAGCCAACCACCCGTGCTAAAAACTGATTGAACCTGCGAATGTCCGTGGCAAAAAATCTTAAACAATAACAAATATGCGTTCACACTGACCTGGTGACACACACACACACACACACACACACACACACACACACACACACACACACACACACTTATTTTTTTTACAGAAAAAAAATAAAAAAATAAATTTTTTTTTTTTTTTTTTTTTTTTTATTCGTCCCTCCGCCACGACCATTTCAAAGTCCAAGTCTCTCACTCTTGTCCTCTGTAGCGGGGACACACACACACACACACACACACACACTAACTTTCTCTCTCACACACACGTATGAGTACAAAAAAAAAAAAAAATCCTACATTGCTAGGGAACATGCATCTCATAAATATTTGATTAATTCTTGAACTATGGAGACCGAGTAAGTCGTTGCATGACAAAGTGCTTATAGGAATTTATTAGATTGTGTATATTGAGGAAATATTTGTAAATTATCTCACTTCTCTTAATACACCTCACCGAAGAATATTTAATAATAAAATTACCATATTACAATTTGGACTATCTAGTAAAATACATACAGTATAATATTATGATTATATGCATATATTTCTAAAAATTTAGTAAAATTAGGTAATGTTACTTGATTAACATTCTGCCAATCTTAAATACACATAATCGTGAACATTTAAAGGATACAAGTTTAAATTGTAAATGCGTCAATATTAATCATTAAGAGAAAAGTGTTCATCTCTTAACTTAAGTAAACGATAAACTTACTGTGCTCTTAAGATAACCTCAGCATGAAAAGACAAACACTCTTCTTTGGACAAATATACATATAAACAAATGCTCACTGGTCAGAGAAGATTCCCTCATCATTAAAAGATAAATGTTAATTTGTGTACAATTAGATATAAACAAAAGCCTATCATTCTCACAAAATTACCCAATAATAAAAAGACAAATGCTCATTTTAGTTGGTAACATTAACCCTTTCAAGATAATATACCCTGTGCCAAATAGGTAGAACAGAAATCGTGAGCCCTAACCCCTGTTACTCAAAAAGGGCTAAAACAAATGAGCTGTAAATCTCCACACTTGTTCCCTGGCTGACCCTTCCCAAGTGGTAGACATAATAGTTAGATTACTCTAGTCGTTTGCGAGTAATAGAGGTTAATGTTCAAGAGTTTTGGATGACTTATTTGGAACAGGGTATAGGACGCCATTCTTACTTTCATTCTGGCTATTAGTAGACGATTTATTCAGATTTAGATGGAATCGTGGGAGTCAGAGTTAAGGGGATTTTTTTTTTAGTTTATTCCCTAGACCTCCAGCAAGCTTAAAATTACACCCCCTAGACCCCTTTTCAAGATCAATTTGTCAATTTTTCGGTAGAAAAATTTCCCGGCCGAAGGCCGCTTCCTTTTACAGTACAGGCTAGCTATCGCTCGCTAGGATAAAATTGACACCTTAATGGCACGAAAGGTCTCAAAATTTACAGAAATGGGGCGAAAGTTCTTAAAATCGTCAACACTAATGGGGCCAACGTCTTAGAATCTAAAAACAAAACAATGGGGCTAAACATGAGGGAAAAAGGGGTCCCGAAAAAAATCCCTCAAGTGGAAATCTCCCTTTGAATTAGATAAGCTTTGCCCCTTTATATCCCGAGGGTCCTTTTAATACTGAATAAAAATCGTCTCACGTTAGCCAGCAAAAAGTGAAAAATGCTGAAAGGGTTGAATATTACAGAAACACCCTGCTCTGACGGTATTACCTAATAAACACCCTGCTCTGACGGTATTACCTAATAAACACCCTGCTCTGACGGTAACACCCTGCTCTGACGGTATTACCTAATAAACACCCTGCTCTGACGGTATTACCTAATAAACACCCTGCTCTGACGGTATTACCTAATAAACACCCAGCTCTGACGGTATTACCTAATAAACACCCTGCTCTGACGGTATTACCTAATAAAGCAACAAAACAGCCACCAGGAAAAATGCGGTCTGTCGGGTTGAATTTACACGTGTTTCGCAGGGCATGGCGGAACGAGGAAGTGATTTGTTTGGGTACTATGGGGAGGGAGAGGGGGGGGGAGGGAGAGGGGGGGTGGGTGGGTGGGGGGGAGAGGGGGTGGGTGGGTGGGGGGGGGAGGTTTGGAGGGTGTGGGGTGGGTGGGTGGGGTGGGTTTTTTGTGCCCTGTGAGCCATTATGTGGGAGAAGATTAGGGGGGCGGGGGAGGGGGGGGGGGGGGGGGGGGAGGAAAGGAGGAGAGGAAGGGACTAGGAGGGAGGATGGGAGAAGGAGGAAATATATAAGAGCAATACGAAGATGCAAGAGTAAAAGAAAAGCAGTGGCTGAAAGAGGAGGAGAAGAAGAAAGGGAATACAATAGTAAGTAAAATACATAAGAATACAAATACAAAGATGCAAGAGTAAAAGAACAGCGGTGGATGAAAGAGGAGGAGATACAGAAAATGCAGTAGTACATAAAATACATAAGAATGTTACAAAGATGTAAGGGTAAAAGAAGAGCAGTGGATGGAGAAGGAGGAGATAAAGAAGGAGAATACAGAAGTAAATACAATACACAAGAATAAAAATACAAAGATGCAAGAGTAGAAGAATAGCAGTGAATGAAGAAGGAGGAGAAGAAGGAGAAGACAATAGTAAATACAATATATAATAATGCAAAGATGCATGAGTAAATGAAGAGCAGTGGATTAAGGAGATAAAGAAGGAGAATAAATAAGGAAAGACGGAACGGGGAGGCCAGTTTAGTTGGTGTGCCCTTTTAGCCAATATTATTAATTTTGACTCTAAAACGTACCTTGAATTTTGGCTCTCACTCTTTCAACTTTGGACGGGGCACTTGTTACAGTAGCTTTGCCTTTTGTCTCCTGCATACGCATAGGAGGAGATTATGGTGGAGGGAGAAGAGGAGGGAAAGGGAAAAGGGAGGAAAGCGAAGGATGAGGAGGGAGGAAAGCGAAGGATGAGGAGGGAGGGAGAGAGAGAAAGAGGAGAGGAGGAAGGAGGAGATAAAGTAATATAATAATACAATAATACAAAGGGAACTCGGGGAACAAGAAAGTGAGATAGATGGAGAATAAGGAGAGGCAGGAAGGGAAGAATAAGAAGCAAGGGAATAAGAACAAAGGCACAGTAAGATAGCAATAAGACAGAAGGAGTAAAAGAAGACGACGAGAGAGAGAGAGAGAGAGAGAGAGAGAGAGAGAGAGAGAGAGAAGAACCAGTCAGTTTATGTGGGGGGTTGGGCAATACGGGACATGGGAGGAAGACTGGGCGGGGTGAGGTGGGGGTGGGGGGAGAGTAAGAAGCAAGGAGGGGAAGAAGAAGAAGAAACAAGTGGAAGGAAGAATGGAGATAAAGCATGGTGGAAGATGAAGATGATGAAGGAGAGAAACGAGCATATCTATCGATATATATGTGTAAGACTGTAATGGAAGAAAAAAGATAAGTGTCCCATTAAAAGAAACACTGTTACTTGATAATCAACAAACTTTTCATGTACCTATGGATGTCATAATCGGAGAACCAATATCCTAAATGCCGAGCCAGGCAAATGTATTATATTGTGTATATTGATTTTCGACTGTTTACAATATATAGTTATTTATTTTTACCCAGTGACAACTTATTTCATCTCATATATATTCTTTCATAAGATGATTAGGTAAAATATGATGAGTAAATACGTAAATGAAAGGTACCTTAAACTTAATAATTACCTAATTAAAATGTGGCAATTGGAAGGTAAGACTTAACTGATAATATTGCAAGTCAGGATTGATTAATTAAATAACAGTTATTAGTTATTGAGGCGGCAGAAGTTGCTATCTTTGTCTCATGAATGATGATGTAGATATTATATTTTAATGAACTGCACTATATATTTAGCTGGAAATAACAGGATTGCATCATCCTTGCTGATTCATCCATTACGTTATAAGTGAGTTGCCATATGAACTAGGTACCAGTGACACATTGTATTATTTGAATTCATCTACAATTACACGATATTATAAAGCTTAGGAAGATATGTGGTAGCTAGAAAGATTAATTGAGATTGTCTGTGGCCTTTTCATTGGTAGACGTCCTTCCTAAGCTAAATAATAGCTCTTACTATAGTTTTTTTTCCAGCTGATGATAAAGTGGCATGTCCCTATCTTCATTACTAGGCTATTACGAACAATTTGTAGCGAATTATGTTGTTAATTATGAAAAGTTGGCAGTATTATGACGTAGAGATATTGCATTTTCATATTTTGTCATCAAGTCTCGAGAAATCAGTTGGAAAGGGATTCAATTTACCCCCAGCTGAAAATAAACCGAGTATAGTTGCCAGAATATTATGAAAAGGACGTCACCGGTACTGAATGGGGTTAATATATGTGTAATGATTATGATAGCTACTATAATATGTGTAATGATTATGATAGCTACTATAATATGTGTAATGATTATGATAGCTACTATAATATGTGTAATGATTATGATAGCTACTATAATATGTGTAATGATTATGATAGCTACTATAATATGTGTAATGATTATGATAGCTACTATAATATGTGTAATGATTATGATAGCTACTATAATATGTGTAATGATTATGATAGCTACTATAATATGTGTGTAATGATTATGATAGCTACTATAATATGTGTAATGACTATGATAGCTACTATAATATGTGTAATGATTATGATAGCTACTATAATATGTGTGTAATGATTATGATAGCTACTATAAAATAATATGTAATGATTATGATAGCTACTATAATATATGTAATGATTATGATAGCTACTATAATATGTGTAATGACTATGATAGCTACTATAATATGTGTAATGATTATGATAGCTACTATAATATGTGTAATGACTATGATAGCCTACTATAATATGTGTAAATTATGATAGCTACTATAATATGTGTAATGACTATGATAGCTACTATAATATGTGTAATGATTATGATAGCTACTATAATATGTGTAATGATTATGATAGCTACTATAATATGTGTAATGACTATGATAGCTACTATAATATGTGTACTGATTATGATAGCTACTATAATATGTGTAATGATTATGATAGCTACTATAATATGTGTAATGACTATGATGCTACTAATAATATGTGTACTGATTATGATAGCTACTATAATATGTGTAATGATTATGATAGCTACTATAATATGTGTAATGACTATGATAGCTACTATAATATGTGTAATGATTATGATAGCTACTATAATATGTGTAATGATTATGATAGCTACTATAATATGTGTAATGATTATGATAGCTACTATAATATGTGTAATGATTATGATAGCTACTATAATATGTGTGTAATGATTATGATAGCTACTATAATATGTGTAATGATTATGATAGCTACTATAATATGTGTAATGATTATGATAGCTACTATAATATGTGTAATGATTATGATAGCTACTATAATATGTGTAATGATTATGATAGCTACTATAATACAGTCAGCTATACGAGGTATATTATTCTACAGTTTTTATTTCAATATTGCTTAATTCACGAAGCCAGTTAGGCCCACGTCAGTGGACCTTTAAGGGAAGACTTTTTTATTACTATTATTATTAGTATTATTATTATTCCGTTTTCTCCCTAGACATCCATGAATCTCAACAAAACACCATCAAGACTCTCCTTCGAATAATATTTGTGCATTTTTCAGTAGTAAAATGGAACACCGAAGGCAGGTTCCTCCTAATTTGCAGATTCGCTATCACTCGCCAGTAACAAATCGACACGTAAATGGCGGCGAAATGGGGCAAAGGACTTTTCAATACAAACTCAAATATAATGTATTCAAAAATGAACCACGAAAGAGGTTGGCGAAATGGTATGTTCCTAAAGAATACCACGCCCTACTAACATGGTTAAGGGGAGGTTGTTGTTTTTTCTGGACCCCCTTCTTCCTGATGCTTAGCCCCATTAGTTTGACAATTTTATGACCTTTTGTGCCATTCAGGCGTTGATTTTTTCATGGCCAACAATAGTGCGTCTGTAATTTAGGAGGAACGGCCTTTGGCCTGGAAAATTTTCGACCTAATAATGTGCAAATTTATCTCGAAGTGGTGTATTGGGGGGTATTTATATTTAAGCTTAATGGAGGTATTCGAGGTATGTTTAACAGCTTGATGGAAGTTTAGGGAGGAAAATAAATATTCGATATTTTTATTTTGTTTTTGTAATAATTATTCAAGCAGTTTTCCCTCTATTGAAATGGTATAGAAAAACATAAGTAGTGTGTGATAATGTATCGTACCAATAATTCATAGAAATACCAACAAATACTCAGTAGCTTTCCTAATTTTCCCGGGACGATGAGTTGAATTTTATAAATAAAACACAAAATCAAAAGTTCACGGCAATGCCACGGGCAGCTGAAGAAAGCTACAGAGGAGTTGTTATACCTCTTTAAAGTATATATACCATACTCCATCATATCCTACTCAGTTTTATATCCATGTCTTTAATTTAGAGGACGGACAGACCATGTAAAACTGCCATGCGAATTGAAGGGGATTTGTATGTTACTTTTCGTTTTGTCAGTTTTAACCGATTCTCCATGTAAAGAAAATGAACAGCGAAAACGTTAAATGCTGTTTGATGGTGGTATCAATAATCCATGAAAACACCAACAAATGATTTCTTCTTCCCATGATGATTAGCTTAAAATTAAAGTTTCGATGGTGTCTTGTAATATTCAACTCAATGCCGTGGGAATATGAAGAACCATATAGTGAGTTTTATTGGAGTCAGTTTGAAGTATTGATACCATGCTTCATAACACTTTTTCTATCCTTCTTATCCTCATTTTATTGAAGAAAACCGGGGGTTAAAAAAAAACAAAAAAAAACAAAATCGGCTTGAAGGGCCCATAACTGCAAAACAATGCTCACAAAAGCCTATGTGTATATAACAGTTTTTACCGAGAATTACCTGATCTTTCACATCTGGAATTATCTGACAAAACTCGCGGGACACCCTATATAATTATATAAACCAACCATTGAATAAATTTACCCTCCTCTCTTAATCCCTTCTGTGGCGGCGACGTCCTTTTCGTTTTATTCTGCCAACTATTAGATTATTTTATTTAGCTTAGGAAGGCCCTCTAACTATTAAAAGGCTACAGACTTTCTCACTTAAACTCATTTTGCTACCACAGATCCTTCCTAAACTGCATAAAATCTAAAATATATCCAAAATAAAATGAAAAAAACGTCCCGGTACAGAAGGGGTTAAGGACACGGCCCCTATAGTAATATGGATCCCAGCCAAATTCTGCATACCTGGACCCGGCTGTGGAAAGTGAGAGTGGTTGGGGCAGGTTGTGGTGGGGGGGTGGGGGGAGAAACCGGTCCTTCGCATAATAGGAGTGGGAAGGCCCCCCCCCCCCCCCCCCCTTCCCACTCCTATTATGCGAAGGATAAGGGGGGCGTTCTCTCTCTCTCTCACACTCTCACTCTCTCTCTAACTATCTCTGTCTCTCTCTCACTCTCTCTCTCTCTCGCTTCAAACAATCACCCACTCGGAGGTACAAACACCAATACGTAAACACACACACAGCCCGTAGCCTAGTAGGTAGAGCTCTCGTCTCACACACGAGAGGTTCAATCCCCGGCCGGGCGGAGACAAATTGGGCTTGTCTCCTTTCATGTGTTAGCCTCAGTTCACCTAGCTGTAAATAGGTACCTGGAATAAGTGGACGTTGTGACGTCCCATCTGGGGTTGGCAAAAATGGTACAAGGCGAGATGGGTATCATATGGTTCACCTAAGCTGATGGCTACCTAAGCCTTCGGGCGAGACGGTACCGTCTATAGTGAGAATGGTACCATACAGATCCACCCTAAGCCTTCGTTTCCAATGTCGCCAATTGGCTAAAAACAGACTACACACACATCCACAGCCATTCCAACGATACATATAACACCTACACATATAGGAGGCGGGAAATAACGAGCATGCTCACTCCCGCAATACAACTAGAGTAAGTACAACTAGAGTAAGTACACACCTTTTCTCTATATACTGTATATCTCTCTCTTTTCAAACAATGTAAGACTCAGAGGTACAAATACATAAACACTCACACACACCTCCTCTCTCTCTCTCTCTCACTCTCTCTCTCTCTTTGACACACATGCATCTCGAATCATGCATACCCTTACCCATATCAATTTTCTTCGCCCACTTTCCCTTACCCCCCACCCCCCCTCTCTCTCTCTCTCTCGCTCTGACACACAGATTTCGATCCATTCATCCATACCATTACCCATATAATTTCTCTTCACCCACTTTCACCCACTTTCCCGTACACCTCCCCCCCCCCCCTCTCTCCCTTTCTCTCTCTCTCTCTCTCTGACACACTTTTCGATCCATTCATCCATAACCTTATCCATATTATTACTCTTCACCCACTTTCCCTTGCTCTCCCCCCCCCTCGCCCTCTCTCTCTCTCTCTCTCTCTCTCTCTCTCTCTCTCTCTCTCTCTGCCTGTCCTGGTACGGACATTAGTTCCAGGGCAGTAGTTCCCTTTCCAATGTTCCCTTACCCACTCTAAACCACTGTTTGGACACTTGATCCTCACTTGAGGACAAGCAGCCTAGAAGGGTCACTAGACCTGTTGTTGATTGATTTCCTTTGTACTCCTTTGTACTCTCTCTCTCTCTCTCTCTCTCTCTCTCTCTCTCTCTCTCTCTCTCTCTCTCTCTCTTTAATAAGGAAATTGAGAGTGACCCGACACTGCTGTGGGAGAAACCGGTCCTGGACACTCTTAGGCGGGCTTCAACACTCCTTGAGGGGGTAGTGCATGGTTTTTGGTCTATATACTGTATGCATTAATTTATTATTTAGTTTCCTCGCTAGACCTCCACCAAGCTGAGACCCCCTTACAAGATAAATTTGTAAATTTTTCGGTAGAAAAATTTTCCGGCCGAAGGCCGGTTCCTTCTAAAATTAGAGGCTCGCTATTGCTCGCCAGGAAAAAATCGACACAGGGCACAAAAGTTCTTAATATTGACATAAAACATGAGGCGAAAGGTCTAAACATGAGGCGAAAGGTCTAAACATGAGGCGAAAGGTCTAAACATGAGGCGAAAGGTCTACACATCGCCAAACTAACGGAACGAACGTCTTAAATTAAAACCGCAAAACTAATACGCTAAACATTAGGGAGAAGGGGGTCCAGAAAAAGCGAGTTCTACCCCTTAACCCTTTCAGGATCATGAGGGGCTTTTTACAATTTGTCCTGGCTAACATTAAACGTTTTTTTATACAGCTTAGGAAGGATCTATTTTCTCACATAACCCTCTGACTTCCATATACCCTTCCTAATCTGAATAATATCGTCTACCGGTAGCCAGAACTCTTTCGGCTTTGGGGGGGGGGGGACTCGTTATTGACAATCTGCCTTTTGTGTCCTTCATACACATACACAAAACAAAATAATAAAATGTCAAAACGCGTCATAATCCTCAAGGAGCTAATTTGTCTTCAGTTTCCCCTATTATTGACTCTTAATTTCTTACGTTTTCTTATCTATAATTATCTCTTTTCTTATGTTTTCTATTGTTTTCATTCTCTTTGTTTATGTTTTCTATTGTTTTCATTCTCTTTTCTTATGTTTTCTTTTGTTTTCATTCTCTTTTCTTATGTTTTCTATTGTTTTCATTCTCTTCTTATGTTTTCTTTTGTTTTCATTCTCTTTTCTTATGTTTTCTATTGTTTTCATTCTCTTTTCTTATGTTTTCTATTGTTTTCATTCTCTTTTCTTATGTTTTCTATTGTTTTCATTCTCTTTTCTTATGTTTTCTATTGTTTTCATTCTCTTTTCTTGTTTTCTTTTGTTTTCATTCTCTTTTCTTGTTTTCTATTGTTTTCATTCTTTTCTTATGTTTTCTTTTTTTTTCATTCTCTTTTCTTATGTTTTCTTATGTATAATTATCTCTTTTCTTTCACACCTCTTCTCTCCTTGCCTCTCCTCCCCTCTTTTTTTTATTTTTATCTCTCTTTTCCACTCTTTTCTTCTCTTTAATTACCTCCCTTTTGCTTCTCAACTCTGCTCTTTAAATTACCTTTGGTTCGTTTCTCGTCTCTTTTCTCCTCTCCTCTTGAGTATCAGACGACTTTGGTAATCTTAGTAAAAATAATTTGTACTTATATGTATGAAGGAGACGAAAGACATAGCTGCCTGTAACAAGTGTCCCATCCCCCCAAAGTTGAAAGAATGATAGAGAGCCTAAGTCAAGGAGCGACGTTAGCCCATACTGTACCGGTGACGTCTGCTTCATTATATTCTGGCACCTATTAGATGATTTGATTTAGCTTAGGAAAGACCTCTAACCATTAAACAACTACAAACTATCTCAATGAATCCTTTTAGCTACCACAGATCCTTCAAAAGCTGAATGAAATCGTCAAATGTATAGGACGTAGCCGGTACAGTGGGGTTAAGGGGAGATCCTTCACTTTTTGTAAATTTTTGTATTTATTTATTATTTTTCTAGTTTCCTCGCTAGACCTCCATCAAGCTTAAAATGAAGCCCCCTAGACCCCCTTTCAAGATAAATGTGTACATTTTTCGGTAGAACAATGTCCTGGCCGAAGGCCAATTCCTCTTAAATTACAGGCTAGCTATCGCTCGCCAGGAAAAAAATCGAGACCTAATTGACAGGAAAGGTCTTAAAATTGACAGAAATGGGGCGAAAGTTCATACAATCGCCAAACTAATGGGTCTAAAGATGAGGGAGAAGGTGGTCTAGAAAAGCGCCATGTCTCCCCTTAAGATTCATAATGTTTGGACACACGGAGATATAATCAGCCTAAGCCATAGGACGAGGGAAAGACAGATTATTGAGGGGAAAAAAAATCATCCGTACTGAAAGGGTTAAACATCTAGGAAGTGTGTTATGTAAGGCCTTTGCGTGACTTTAGCAGCAGTACAGTTATGAAGCCATGTCCAGTTATTCTCCATGGCATCTGTGACCCCTCCCCAAGGTTATGAAAGGCAAATTATATCAGACCACCGATTTTTTGTTTTATTATTCTTTGGCGCGTACTCTGGTTTACTGGAAATAACACTGACAATTTTTGACCACTTGTCAGTATCGGACAATAAGGAAGTGCAAAGAAATGGACAGTAATGATAGGCCGAAGCCAAAGTTGAACTACGTTTGTTGTCGCATGTTAAGGGGAGGTTTCTAGTGTGTTGCTTAGACCTCCATCAAGCTTAAATATTACACCCCCTGGACCCCCTTTCAAGATAAATATGTACATTTTTCGGTAGAAAAATGTCCCGGCCGAAGGCCGATTCCTCTTAAATTACAGGCTCACTATCGCTCGTCAGGAAAAAAACGACACCTAAATTTCACAAAAGGTTTTAAAATTTACAGAAATGGGGCGAAAGTTCTTAAAATCGCCAAAATTTCAAAAGCAATGAGGCTAAACATGAATCAGAAAGGGTTCCAGAAAAAAATCCCTCAAGTGAAAATCTCCAGTTAAACCACCTGCGAACAGAGAATACCGTTTGAATATATACACCATAATTATGTCGCATATAGCTTCACCAAATATCATATGTGCGAAACTTTGTCAATAAAGTGTTCTACATCATATGGAGTTCAATTTATTATGTCAAGTTTATTTGTATAAGAGAATACTGTGACACATTTTGAGACATACAGTTCCAACTTCTTTAATAGCCCAAAACTGGGTTGGGGTCAAATTTCTCAGGGGCGTGTGCTAGCCTTCGTCGCTTTGTTATGGTGATGATGTCCGTGTTCACAAGCCCTTCAGAGTCTTGAAATGGGCAAGGTACAAGCAAGCCAAAACAGATAAACACCCAAATAACCACCATCAGAACAAAATATCCCCCAAACACGCTGGTACAGGTGTTAAGTATTTATGCGTATTATGTAAGCCCTACGCGTGACTTTAGCAGTACAGTTATGAAGCCATGTCCAGTTGGAAAGAATAACAAAAACAAAAAATAATATTAATGATATTATATATACAGTATATATATATATATATATATATATATTATATAAAAGTTAACAAAATTAAAAACCTGTACTTAACGCTGTCCTACATTATATACATGGGTGACCTGTTCCTCTGGTTATATACACATTATTCTTGGCCCCCTTCCTACCCAGCGCTATTACGCAACGTTGACCTCATATGCCTCTCTCCTACTTGTTAATAATTACATAACGTTCACTGATCCTCCTTTCTCACACCTGAATAATGATCTTATGACTGGGAGAAGGAGAGAGAGAGAGAGAGAGAGAGAGAGAGAGAGAGAGAGAGAGAGAGAGAGAGAGAGAGAGAGAGAGAGAGAGACTGTAATAATAATGACAGTTGTAGGTGTGGTTGTCATATAAAGATACCAATTACTTAACTTTTTCAAGATGCTAACACGCATTTTTTTCTGTTTTCAGGCTATCATTAGACGATATATTTAGATTAGCACGAGTATATGGAAGTGAGAGGGTTAATTGAGATAGTCTTTACCCTTTTAATACGCACAGATCCTTTCTAAGCTGCATACAATCGTCTAATGATAGCCAGAATAAACTGTCAAAACGGTGACAATATTACCATTATATTCTAGTACCATTTTGGCGACTTTATTCAGCTTAGGAAGGACTAACGATTTACCTGTGCAGTACCAGTGACGTCCTTTGCATCATATTCTGGCAACCATTAGACGATTGATTGTATTCAGTTTAGGAAGGATCTGTGGTATTTAATAGGATTGGTTAAGATAGTTTGTAGCCTTTTAATGGTTAGATGTCCTTCCTAATCTTGATAAATTCGTCTAATAGTTGCCAAAATATAATAAAACAAACATCACCGGTCCTGAACGCATTAAAGGGCTACATAATGTCTCCATTAATCCTTATAGTTACCATAATTATATTTTTGATAAGCTTCATAAAATCGTCTAAATGAAGCTGAAATCATAAAATAAAAAGAACGTCACCTTTACTGAAAGGGATAAGAATAAGAGTGACAGTGGATAGGCGGGAGAGAGAGAGAGAGAGAGAGAGAGAGAGAGAGAGAGAGAGAGAGACAGAGAGACAGAGAGAGAAAGAAAGAAAGAAAGAAAGAAAGAAAGCAAGAAAGAAAGAAAGAAAGAGAGAAAGAAAGAAAGAAAGAAAGAAAGAAAGAAAGAAAGAAAGAAAGAAAGAGAGAGAGAGGGAGAGTGAGAGAGAAAGAGAGAGAGAGAGAGAGAGAGCGAGAGAGAGAGAGAGAGAGGGAGGGGGGGGGGGGGTTAGTGCTATATAAACAATTCTGACCTCTTCCTCCTCCTCGATCCTCATATTATATGTTTCTTGCCCGGCAGCTTATTACACAATGTTACCCAATCCTCCCCCCTCCCCCCCCCCCCCTCTCTCTCTCTCTCTCTCTCTCTCACACACACACACACACACACACACTCTCTCACTCACACTCTCTCTCTCATTCACAAACTCTCTCTCTCTCTCTCTCTCTGATACTCACACTCAGTCTCTCTCTCTCTCTCTCTCTCTCTCTCTCTCTCTCTCTGAGAGTAATGCATAAGTGCGCGGAATTTCGGTGTGAGTGTCATAGGTTCGAGTCCTTGGAGTATCACATGTATTTGTTGATTTCATTAATTAAGTTTAGAAGTGAAGTTAGTTGGTGAAAAAATATAACTCAAACGCAGTCTTTCTCTTTTACTCTCTCTCTCTCTCTCTCTCTCTCTCTCTCTCTCTCTCTCTCTCTCTCTCTCGACCCCGTTATACCCCTGTTGACCTATATATTGGTCACCGTGACCTAGTAAGCACGGTGACCTTCCCAGCTCCACCCTGACCCACCACAGACGGTATATATATTTAGTTATGTTTATCATTATTATCATTATTATCATTATTATCATTATTATTTTTGTTTTATTATTATTTTTATTAATATTTTTGTATTATTAGTATTTTTATTTTTGTTTCTACCCTGACCCCACTAGGAACGGTAATAGTGACCGTGGTATGGTTTACTTCGGAGAATTTTACCCACATGAAAGAAAATGTTTTGAAGGGGAGATGGGCCGTTCTTTTTAGCCCTTCCTTCTTTTTCATGTTTAGCCCCATTAGTTTTCAGATTATATGACTTTCGGCCCATTAGTTTGGCGATTTTATGACCTTCCACCACATTTCTTTGTCAATATTAAGCCTTTTCGTGTCATTTAGGTGGTCGAATTTTGCGATAGCGAGCTTGTAATTTAAGAGAAACCGGGCTTCGGCCGGGACATTATTCTATCGAAAAATTTACAACTTTATCTTGAAGAAGGGTCTTAAGGGGTGTTTTCAAGCTTGATGGAGATCTCGGGAGGAAAGTAATAAAATTATAACAATTAGGTACATAAATGAGCAAATAAATATGGCCTATCTCCCCTCAAATGTTTTTCTGGTATGTGGGTATAATTATCCATTCATCATTCCCAGTACTGTGAATTTCACCACCTAGTATGGCTTAAGTTTGATTTTGATTTTATGTATTTTTCTATGTGAGCGCAGGAGACAAAATGCGAAGCTGCCTGCAACAAGTGTCTCCCCCAAAGTTCAAATAGTGACAGAGAGCCAGATTCAAGATACGTTAAGAGTCAAAATGCCCAGACACACGGAGTTTAATGCAGTCTAAGTCATAGTATGAAGGAAAGATTGATTGAGAGAGAGAGAGAGAGACAGACAGAGAGAGAGAGACAGAGAGACAGAGAGAGAGACTACAAAAAAATACTGTTTATTGTTGTCGTTTGTTTTCCCTGCTTATCATAACCGGTGTCATCATTATCTGGTTATTTTAACTCAACTATTTCCACTGTAAAATTGGCGACACACCCATTTTGTCTCAGTATCGAACGTAAATGAGACAATACAATACTTTATCATAGCCCAGATGCTCCAGAACTTGGCCTTAAGGGGCGGTAGTTGTTTTTTCTGGTCCCCCGTTCTTCCTCGTGTTTAGCCCCATTAGTTTTCAATTTTAAGACTTTTGTCCCATTGGTTTGGCGATTTAAAGACCTTTCGACCCATTTCTTTCTCAATTTTAATACCTTGCTTGCCATTCAGGTGTCAATTTTTTCCTGGGAAGCGATAGCGAACCTGCAAATTCGGAGGACATTTTCCTACCAAAAAAATACACACATTTTATCTCGAAGGGGGCGGTATATTTTTATGCTTGATGGAGGTCTAGGGGCGAAACAAAAAGAAAAATAAATAAATATAAATATAACATTAAATATGTACGTAAAATAATAACAATAATAATAATAAATAATATTAATAATAATAATAATAACAATAATAATAAAAATAATAAATATACCAAAGCACAATTATTTTCTATAAGTGGGAGAGACGGTATTTACGTCTGAAAATGTTCAGGAAACCGGCTGCCACGGATATCTCTGGCTGCCGTTTTGGATGTTAAACATAAGTTGTTCAGGAGTTGTTGCGTAAAAACGGTCTACAAAAATAAGTTGGAAGATTAAGAAGAATTAACGATTACAATAGGGGTTCCCAGCCAGGCCTTGAACCCCTAATACTAATAATGATAATCATAAGAATAAATTCTTCCTTTACACCATATTCACTATAGTCTATTCGCTGTAAGTAGGCGAGAAATCATGACCTCTATCTTCTGTAACTCAAAAAGGGCTAAGGTGGAAATATTTGTTCGATTACTTAAGTCGTTTTTGAGTTACGGAGGTTAGAGGTCATGATTTTTGAGTTACGGAGGCTAGAGGTCATGATTTTTGAGTTACGGAGGCTAGAGGTCATGATTTTTGAGTTACGGAGGTTAGAGGTCATGATTTTTGAGTTACGGAGGTTAGAGGTCATGATATCTCGCCTACTTACAGCGAATAGACTATAGTACACTTTTCTGACAAACTTAGCCACTTAATGCACCCCAATCTTTCTGACTGGCCCACAATGACATACAGAAACACCTGATATATTTCTTTGATACACCATAATTTATCTTTAAAATAATGTTTGGCTTTACCGATTCACGTATATAAACACGATTTCTTTCTCATTTTCCTCTCTCTCTCTCTCTCTCTCTCTCTCTCTCTCTTTCCCTCAACACACGCACACAGATTTAGACAAAAACAGTCTCTCTCTCTCTCACACACACTCAGACAAATTCACTCTCTCTCTCTTTCACACACACACAAACACACACACACACGTATCTTCCACAACACCCCCTTTCTCTCTCTCTCCCTCAACACACACACATATACACACGCGACAGAACACCCTCACAAATAACTATACATTAGGCCACACAACACACACACACACACACACACACACGTAACTTAACCCCCTGCTCTTCCGTACCAAAAAACTAGTTCTCTCGGTCATATTATATTAGATAACCGTACCCCTATTCGTTCCCCCAATTCCCGTACTATCAGAGGGGCGGTAGTAGTGGTAGTAGATGTAGTGGTATGAGGGGCTCTTCCGGGTGTATATGTGTGTGTGTGTGTGTGTGTGTGTGTGTGTGTGTGTGTGTGTGTGTGTGTAAGTGAGGGGGCAGGGTTGTTGTGATTTTTTGGTGTGTGTATGTGTGAGGGGGCGAGGGTTGTTGTGATCTGTGTGTGCATGTGAGAGGCAGTGTGTGTGTGTGTGTGTTCACTCACTTGTTCGTCAAGGGGAATCCACGCAATGCGAGCTAAGCTCATTATTATCGCGCCTCCTTAACTGGGAATGAATTGCGTGAAATGCATGTTAAGTGTTTTATGTATCGTTGGAATGGCTGTGGATGTGTGTGTAGTCTGTATTTTAGCCAATTGGCGACATTTGGAAACGAAGGCTTAGGGTTAATCTGTAAGGTACCATTCTCACTATGGTAACAGTCTCACCCGAAGGCTTAGGTTGACCATGTAGCTTAGGTTGACCAGTACGATACCCATCTCACCTTGTAACCGATCACCAACCCCAGATGGGACGTCACAACTTCGTCCACTTATACCAGGTTCCTATTTATACTGCTAGGTGAACAGAGGCTACACCGTTAAGAGACTTGCCCAAATGTCTCTTCCCCGCCCGGGTCTCGAACTCGGAACCTTCTGGTTCCGAAACAATGAAATTGTGCCGGACAGCCAGCCCAGTGGACATGAGTACATGGACCTGTTTGACGGAGACATTGAAGATGCCGGCAGCCAGGATACTCAGCCAAGCCAGGATACTCAGATCAGTCAGGACACCCAAGGTAGCCAAGGTAGCCAAGGTAGCCTAGAGGACACTGACAGTGATGATGATACCCCTGACCCCCCTGGCCCCCCTGGCAGCGCGGACCCATTTCGTTATGGCGCCATCAAGAAGAAGAAGCTGACAAGGGTGATCCTGAGCGACGAGACTGAGGACATGCTGGCCGAGTGGGTGAAGGACACCCCAATGTTATACATGAAGCGTAGCAAGGCCTACAAAGATACCCGCAGGAAACTCCGCGCCTACGATGAGAAGGCTGCTACCCTGGGTGTTGATGTCTCAGGTAAGTACCCCCAACCAAACATGCACCATGATATATTAATTTTAATAAGTGATTGAATACCTTGCTGTTGTGTTCTTGGTTTGATTCCATGTGTTTTATACGTCAAATACATCAATACTATTATGTTAAAGTGAGCTAAATTGCCATATATATAGGTGTGTTGCCAGTATCATCTACATCCCTTTACATTTGTATTTAACAGCATTAACTAATAATGTATTATCCACCCATGTTTGGCCTGTTAACTACGCGATATAAATCATATATATAAAGGTGCATTGCTTAATAAATATTACTCTTTACACAGGCGCTAATCTGGCCCATTGGGTCAGGAACATGCGGTCCAGGTACTCAAAGCTGAGCGACATCAAGAGTGGATCGGGAACACCTGGGACATTCGAGGGCAAGCCACTATCCGAGAGGGACGCCTGGATCATGGAGAAGTTTGCCTTCCTCAAAGGGCACATCTCCCGCGTAAAGACCAAGGTCACAGCTAAGGTTAGAACTAATATAAACATACCTAATATGTGTGAAAACAATATATACTTAAAGAACTGTTCGATATCACATTTGGAAGTATTATTTCACCATGTATACCTAGGCTATTAATGTCTGTTAATAACATGCTTATCTTGTGCATATATATTTGATTTTATACATTTATTAATTCATGTCTGTTAATATCATGCTTATCTTGTGCATATATACTTGAATTCATACATTTAAAATGGAAGGCTTCATGTAAACATCAAATGTATTTTCTTATATTTATTTATATTGTCAAGGTACATATATTTAAGTATACTAATATAGGTTAAAGGTGTTATTCATATAGGATATATTAATGTTTTTGTGTTTCAGTTTCCCAACCCGACCGTGGACGTCTCGCCGGATGTGGATGTGGAGGTGATTGGGGATGACGAGAGTGATGGAGAGGACACTGCCATGCCCCCTCCAACCAACACAACTCCCACTGTCACGTCCAGCAGCCAGAAAAAGCGCCGGAAGTCTGCAGAGGCAGTCTGGAGTGGCATGTGGAGGGCATTTGATGGCGCAGTGCTTTCCATCGATGGCACCAACGGTATGCGGGAAATCCCAGCGCTTGGCAAACTCACTGGCAACCACCTACCACTCCACCGGTGTCCTGGGGCAACGTATAACCTCCTCCTGGTATTCTGCAATGATGGCTTCGCATGTTGCAGGCACAATGAGGGAGATGGTGTTCCGGGCCACACGGAACGCGTACTGTAGGCTAGGATATGAGTCACCAGTGGCCAGGTAGCGGAGTGTGATTGCAATCCTCAGCCCAGGTGACAAAGCCTGCCTCCAGAAGGTGTCCTGCTTCTCTACCCTAGGCCCGTCATGTGCCACCAACTCCCTAAACATGTGGACGTCCACACGTAGGAAGTTCCGGAATCCTTTGGGGTCCTCTCTCTCAAGCTCCTCCATAAGTTGTTCGTACACACCGAACTGTGGCCGTCTCAGTAGCCACCTCCTAGCCCAAACTGTCCTTCGTGGCCTTTCCCCTTGACGTCTTTCTTCAGCCTCCTTCTCCTCCAGCTCCTCTAGGTCTACGAGATGCATCTGCATCTGCAGGAGTATGACCACAGCTGCCGCTCTGCGCCTCGTGATGGACATGGTGTGTGGGTGGGTGGGTGGGTGGGTGGGTTGGGCTGTATCCTGCAGAGTAACACGTACGTCCGTCCGTGGTGGTGTTGCGTGGTGTGAGAAATGGTGCCAGTGGGGGCCTCTTTATATGTTTCCTGACACTCGCCAACACTTGCACACACTCATGTTAGACTCCCATACACTCCTGTTAACTTCCTGTAGACTCGCGTTCATCTCGTGTAAACATGTGTAAACTCATGATGTAAACTCCTGTGACACTCGTGTAGACTCCTGTAGACTCGCACTATTCGTACCCTGGAATGTGACCGTTATTTTTTAAATTTCGGCGGTGCGTGTTGGGGTCGTGTTACACTCGCCGACACTCGTGGATACTCCTGTGAACTCGTGTAAACTCATGTAAACTCGTGTAAACTAGTGTTATATTCGTGTTATATGCGTGTTTACTCGCATCAGATGCTACTCGCGTTGGGTTCGGGCTCCATCAACGGCGGTATGCGGCGAGTGTGACTCGCGTTGGCCTCGCGCTCTGACTCGCCAATGTGTGAACCAGGCATTAATGATGCAATGATATATTTGTACATTAATACTGCATATATTATTTTCCAAACTGACCATTGGTGTTTGCTGTAAGGACCATATAATCTGTAGCAGGCTAGGCATAATAGTTGCTAATCCCCTTTAGTTTTATGACGCATTTTGAAAGTTAATTTATCAGTACACGATTTCAAACAGCTTAGGAGGATCCTGTACGAATTAAAGGAGTAAAGAGTATCTCAAATAAACCATTGAATTCCATGTACACTTAATCATCAGATGTTGTCTATGTGTAAGAAGGAGATACACGGCAGGCGTTTCTACTGAAGAATGTACACATCTATCTCAAAGGGGGGTCCAGGGGGTGATATTTTAAAGCTTGATGGAGGTCTAGCTAGGAAAATAATACACAAAAAAAAACAATAATAATAATAATTTATTAACCCTAAGTCAAGAAAACCCTATAACGATTGTCTCCCTCAAAGCCAAAGGACTGACAGGGAGCCAAATTCAAGGGACGTTGGGGTAAAAATTTCTGGACACAAATTTAACAGCATTTCTACCCAGACAAAGTACAGAAGGCAATACAAAAAAAAAAAACGAGGGTTTAAAAAAAAAAATAATATAAAAATGAAAGACAATAGAGTAAAAAATTTTTTTTGGATCAACTCAGTAAACAGGGAAGTAGCTTGACACGTTGGCAGCGGAGTGTGTGTGGTTGGGGGGAGATCAGGAAGATATGCCAACACCCCTTGTAGGCAGAGAGGCGTAAGTCGATAGGTAGAAAAGTAGGTGGGGGGGGGGGGGATTTACCACTTTTTCCCCCTCTCATCCCCCCCCCCACCCCCCCTACTGTGCCTAGGACTGACCACTTATCGGCTATCGGTTCCCTTATCTACAGTTTACTCTCATACCATTAAGGGGAGGTTTATATTTATCTATTTATTCATGTTATTATATATTTATATATTCACATATGTTTACTCGCTAGACCTTTATCAATCTATAACAAATGATCCAAGATAAATTTGTACATATTTTGGTTGCAAAATGTCCCAACCGAAAGCTGGTTCCTCCTATATTGCAGGCTCGCTATCGCTCATCAGGAATATAATCAACACCTCAATGGTACGAAAGATCTTAAGATTAAAAAGTGATTGTAAGAATAGCTATGGTAATCAGGAAAATTATTAGTTAGCGAAGAGCAAAAGAGGAAGAGGTAATCTTTAACATAGATAAATGGAAGATACACAATAGGAAGGAGCATTGAGGAGTAAGTAGTTGCTTTTTCTAGACCCCCTTCTCCTTTATGCTTAGCCCCATTAGTTTTGACATTTTAAGACGTGCGATCCATTAGTTTGGCGATTTTAAGACCTTTCACCCCATTTCTTTGTCAATATTAGGACCTTCCGTGCCATTTAGGTGTCGATATTTTCTGGCAAGCTATAGCGAGCCTGCAATTTTAAGAGGAACTGGCGTTCGGCCAGGACATTTTTCTAACGAAGAATGTACACATTTATCTCAAAAGGGGGTCTAGGGGTGTTATTTGTAAAGATTGATGGAGGTCTAGCTAGGAAACCAATGCATTAACAAAATAATATTAATAACATTAATTTATTAACCCAAAGTCAAGAAAAGCCTAAGACAAATTGAGATTGAAGAGAAGATAAAGATGGCGAAGTATAACTCTAAGGTAATAAATTCGAAATATCTATGAGAGTAATAGTGCTTATATTATGGAAACTGATACAAAACTAGAGTTTGGTTCGTGAACATACCAAATGATGTGCATGATTCACTGCAATAGAAGGGGTGATTTGTTGCATAAATAAAGCAATGGGGCGAGCGTCTTAGAATATCAATGGTAATGGAGCTAAACATGAGAGAGAATGGGATTCAAAAGAAAGGTCCCTTTATGCTGCATAACATCAACCAACGTTAACCCTTTGAGGACCAGCGACGTGTTATATTTTATTCTAGCTATATTTAGACGATATTGTGCAGCTTTGGAAGGATCTGTGATGGTTAAAAGGGTTGGTCGAGATAGTTTGAAGCCTCGTTATAGCTAGAGGTCCTTCCTAAGCTGAATATAATCGTCTAATAGTTGCGAGAATATGATGAAAAGAACGTTCCTGGTACTGGACGGGTTAACCAGAACCCACAGAATATAAGGCGTCATATTCCTAAAGAGAGGAGGTGTTAATGGGAGATGGGCCGTTTCTCTGGTCCCCTTTCTTCCTCATGCTTATTCTCATTAGTTTTGAGATTTCAAGACGTTTACCCCATTAGTTTGTCGATTTTAATACCTTTCGCCGTCATTTCTGTGTCAATATTAAGACCTTTCGTGCTCTTTAGGTGTTGATTTTTTCCTGGCGAGTGATAACGAGCCTGTAATTGTGGAGGAACTGGCCTTCGGCTGTGACATTTTTCTACCGAAAAATTTACAAATTAATCTCGTACGGGGATCTATTGAATGTTTTTTTTGTTCAGCTTGATGGAGGTCTAGGGAGGAAACTAAACAAATAATAAAAATATCTATAAATGAGCAAATAAATACGCCCATCTCCCCTTAAACTACGGAAGTGTGATAAAGAGGTAAACAGCGTCGCCAGTCCCAATATTGACCCGGCGGGTTTGTTTACCTGGCCGACTCGACCTTCCTCTTCCCTTCTCAATATCAACACGGACAAAAGTTGGGTATTTTGTTAGTGTAGAAGCTTTTCACTACGAGCCTGCCTGCCTCCCTTCCTAACCTCTCTACATCTCTCTCTCTCTCTCTCTCTCTCTCTCTCTCTCTCTCTCTCTCTCTCTCTCTCTCTCACACACACGCATTATATGTGTAGTCACTGTATATATATATATATATATATATATATGAAATTAGATATACAATAACAAATCAGTCAAGGTTATTTCTTGTACGTGCTTAGCAACTGCAAGCGACTGTCTGATATATATATATATATATATATATATATATATATATATATATATATATATATATATATATATATATATATATTTATATATATTTATGTGTATATATATATATATATATAATTATATATATATATATATTAGGTGAGGTACCCGGTGCTGCCTGGGGGGAAATCAAAGTATGGGATATCTATTTTTTTTTTTTGGGGGGTGGGGGGGGTCCCCCTCCCCCCAGAGGTCAGGAGACAAACCTTGTTTTGCTTAAAACCTATTCTGGCACCCGCTTAGTATGCATGCCACGTATGGGCTCTGCATCTTGAAGACTGAGGAAGTAGTTCGTGTACAAACAGACACAGACAGACGACAGATTCAAAGAAAGTGCTTTATATATATATATATATATATATATATATATATATATATATATATATATATATATATATATATACTGTATACCAATAAAGCAACCCTTCTCCCTTAAGTTCCATTCACTTCCCTTCCTCCGTCACCACCACCACCGCTAGCTAGGCTCCCGGTTCGTGTCGCCTCTTATGTCACTCGGAACCGTTTTTGCGCCTCTGTGGCTGTCTAATTATGTCCCCCCCCCCCTCCCTCCCTCCCTCCCTCCCCACGCGATGCCCTTTATCGCTACTACTGGCTATATAGCGTTCCTGGTGGAGAGGGGGTAACCGGTTTGTAGCTGAGTGGGAAGAGGAAGCGATGATATAGTGCTTACATAAATGTATACGCGAGTCACCAGAGGGAGTGTTCGTTATCTTCGTCTGCCTCTCTCTCCACATTCTCTGTGATTAGTAATTATTTATAAATGTTCTTCGGTACTCTCTCTCTCTCTCTCACAATCTCACTCTCTCTCTCTCACTCACTCACTCACTCACTCACACTCTCTCTCTCTCTGTACTGAGCAACTATTTACTGATGTTCTTTGGTATTCACTCATTGTCCTTTACTCCCTCCTTCTACCTGTTTTTCTGTCTGTCAATCAAGCAGACTATCTATCTATCGTGATACAGCGTAAAAAGACAATGAAGATCCAACCCTGAGCAGTTTTGATTGCCTGATTGTTTTATTATATCTTGACACAGGAACACGAGTTTTACACACACACACACACACACACACACACACACACACACACACACACACACACACACACACACATACACGGGTTAGCCGAGTGGTCTAGAGCACGGTACACTAACCGCGAGGTCGAGAGTACGAATCCCCCAGAATCCTAAAGGATTTTTCAGCTATCCCGATGAAGAGGATTGTATTGTGGTCCCTTCCTACCCAAACTGCTCAGCTATCAACCTGTGTTAGCCTACACGTACTTCTCATCAGAGGAACTGCGTATGTACTATGGTGGGAAATCGGCACCTCACGGTCGCATGTGTCCTGGTAGAATAAGCATTGTACTGAACCTAGGTTAAGAAAAACCTCTGTTGATTTTCAGCCTCACAGCTGCAAGTGAACAATAAACCAACTATTATAACACACAAACACACACACACACACGCACACGCACACGCACACACACACACACACACACACTCATATATTACAGGTCTCCGGCCAATTAAACCCAAGCATCACCACCACCAGACGTGCACTAAACTCGGAGGCCACCATAATCCCAATAAGGAAGTATGGAGGGGAGCATCCGTACAGTCACGGCGTAATATCACACGCTATTTTAGTTCATGTGTAATATATTGCTCACGGGTACTTCGCCATAGCTCATAATAGTATTTGATTGGTCCGCACCTGATCTTACCTAACTAATATGCCCTATAAACAATTCAACACGTAATAGTGACAGAATTGGCACACAAAGACACGGTTCTTCGGCTGCTTTAATCAACTTAGAACACAAAAACCATAAAACACGATTTTGTGTGTGCACCATTTGTTACAATTTAGTGTATATTTTTACAGTGCATGCCTAATCTAACTTAACCAAAATTAAATCAACGTAACTTAACCAAAAGTAGCCTAACGTAACCCAATCTAACCAAATAAGATCATTGATGCTACCCTACATAATCAAACGTGTGCATTTTGTCTGATAGTGTGAGTAAAGCAATTCTAATGATTGGTAACTATAGTTGACTCTACGAATACACACTCAAGATTCTTGATATAGTTCTATCAAAGTTATGGCTCAGGGATATTAACTACGTGATTATGGGCAAAAAAAAAAAAAAAAAAACGAAATTAACATGGTCAACAAATGGCCTCCTCATATACAATGTATGCACTATAGTCAGTTCATGTTCAACTGGTGATATATTGCCATGTCCTCACAATAGTACTCGGCTATTTATTACGAAGATTTGGAGGCGAAATGTGGTGTTAATTACGAAAACTTGGTATTTATATAATGATGCAAGGACGTGGAAGTTTCATAGCTTTCCATTAAGCCGAGACAAAGCAGTTGCTAAGGGATTCAATTTACCATCAGCTGAAAACGAAACAAAAACTATAGTTTACGATTTCACTATAATTATAACCCTTTTAGCCCATTCTGTACCGCCGACGTCTTTTAATTTTTATGCTAGCTATATTTAGACGATTTTGTGCAATTTATGAAGGATCTGTGGTAGTAAAAATAATTAATTGAGATAGTTCCAGGCCTGTTGATTGCTGGAGACACTTTTTAAACTGAATAAAATCGTTTAGTAGTAGCCAGCTATGGAGATTATTACCGTACGCTTTCATATATACGTATTCAGCTTTAATACACTTATGAATGGCTTTGCTTATGGGGAGTTTTTTTGTTTTAACCCACTTCTCCCGAATGTTTAACCCCATTAGTTATGATATTCTAAGACGTTTGCTCCATTAGTTTGCGATTTTAAGACTTTTTGTGCCATTTAGGCAAGCGATAGCGAGCCTGTTATTTAGGAGGACCCAGCTTTCGGCCAGGGACATTTTTCTACCGAAAAATGTACAAATTTATCTCCATGGAGGGTCTTGAGGGTACTTTTTAAGTTTGATGGAGGTTTTGGGAGGAAACTAAATAAATATATAAATATAAAAATATAAACAACCAAATACAAGTTTCCCCTTAACACAAAGTTACGTGTACTAGTTATTACACATCATTGTACTAGTTATTACACATCATTGTACTAGTTAATACACATCATTGTACTAGTTATTACACATCATTGTACTAGTTATTACACATCATTGTACTAGTTATTACACATCATTGAGCATCAGTACCGTTACAATTGAATACATAATGACTACTTCTTGTTGACTACCTTGCACCATAAAGATTTAATGGTCGTGCGTACTTATAAGGAAAGTGAGATCAATTAACCACTTGCGAATTTCATGCTATAAGGAAGTCGGCGTAGTAAACATTGATATTAAACAGAATGCAGGAATAGTATATGTTTCTGATGGGTAGAACGTATTATTATATGGTTTCAACTATCTGGACACCATGATCCCCAAAGGCGTGGCCACGAATGAATCGCCTTCACGCACCTCTGTCCTCCATCAACCAGCGCCCCTTCTCCCACCCAACACTACTTTCACGTATATACCTCTCAGCTCCATCCTTCCACCTCACTCTCGGTCTGCTCTACCTCTCTGCCCTTCCACCTCACTCTCATATACTCCCTTAGTCATTCTTTCGTTCTCTATACGTTCCACATGACTGGATCATCTCAATTTGTTCCTTTCCACACTCTCCAGCACATCCACATCCACATCATAATGCTCTTCCACTTCCTGATTCGTCTGTCTGTCTCTCCACGTAACTCCACACGCACTTCTCAAGTAACTCATGTCCACCTCTCTCACTCTTCATTTCTGTCTCTCCAACAACGTCCATGCCTCACTCCCGTAGCGATCCTGTAACTTAAAAGAAATCGGCCTTCGTCCTGAATATAGATTTGTTGGTGACTGAACACAACGCAATACGTTTAGCAATGCATGCACCGTGAACGACTTCAGTGTATACAAATAGTTGTTAGCCTTCATAGAAACTTTGGACCTCGAAGTTGTCATAGACTACAGAGAAGAAAAAAAAAGGTTATCAGCTTCATTGTATATACCGGTATATATATATATTGAGAGATATGGATAAATAGATAGATATATTGATAAATCGTCATAGATCTTATATAAATATATTATCATAAGAAAAATACTTGGGAATGTGTGCAATACATATTTCATCCTTAAGGGTAAGAGATGGATGGGGGTGCAGACAGAGCAAATTAATATTCCGCGAAGGATATGAGGATAAAGTGATGGAGGAGGCAGTTAGACGAAGTGAAGTGTAAGTAATACAAGACAAATAAAACCAAATGTGATATGTATTTAGAAAGCTACGGAAGAGAGAGAAGGAAATGTAATATATAATAAAACAATATTGAATATGATTTACTTACATAAGGCAAAATCGAGAATATGAATATACACCAAATTGTTTAAATAATGATCATGGTTATGCAAACTGAATGGGTAATGGATAAAAGGAAATGACTATATTACCTAAAAGAGAATTATACGACATATTTTGAAATGAGACAAACAACATATAGGCTACAGTATTTTAGAAAGGACGTGATTGTTTCTAAGAAGAGAAATATAAGTATGAACATATGAAAAGATACATGTAAAGCAGAGTTTGAGTGAAGGGTAATTTATATAAGTTAAAATGGAAATGGCAGTGGAAGACAAACGAGATGAAAAAGTTCTAAGAAAAGGGTAGGTTGCCAAGAGAGAGAGAGAGAGAGAGAGAGAGAGAGAGAGAGAGAGAGAGAGAGAGAGAGAGAGAGAAGACAGGTTGGAAAGCTATACTCTTGCAATTATGTCAAGGTCGAGTCGTGGAGAGTGAGAGTAGGAAAGAAGGAAGGATGGGAGGAAGGGAGGTAGGGAAGATGGAAGGAATGAAGGAAGGAAGGAAGAGAGGGAAGGAAGGAAGGAAGGAAGGGAGGTAGGGAAGATGGAAGGAAGAAAATGGAGGTAGCGAAAATGGAAGAAAGGAAAGGGAGGTAGGGAAGATGAGAGGAAAAGAAGTAGGGGGTAGAAAGGGAGGAAGGGTGCAAAGGGATGGAAGGGAGGAAAGGAAGGAAGGAACGAAGGAAGGAAGGAAGGAAAGGAAGCAGAGGGTAGGAAGGATGGTATGAAGAAGAAGGAAGGGAGGGACGAAAGGAAGGAAGGAAATAACAAAGCAAAGGGAAAGAAGTAAAGAGAGAATGAAAGAAGGAAGGAAGGAAGGAAGAAAGGAAAGGAATCAGAGGGTAGGAAGGAAGGTATGAAGAAGAGGGAATGGAGGGAGGAAAGGAAGGAAGGAAATAACAAAGCAAAGGGAAAGAAGTATAGAGAGAATGAAAGAAGGAAGGAAGGAAGGAAGGAAAAAAGGAAAGGAAGCAGAGGGTAGGAAGGAAGGTATGAAGAAGAGGGAATGGAGGGAGGAAAGGAAGGAAGGAAATAACAAAGCAAAGGGAAAGAAGGAAAGAGAAAATGAAAGAAGGAAGGAATGAAGGAAGGACAGGAAGAAAGGTATGAAGAAAAATGAAGGAAGGGAGGAAAGGAGGGAAGGAGGGAAAGAAAGAATGAAATAAGGACAGCAGGAAGGAAGGAAGGAAGCGAGCAAAGGAAAGGTTGGAAGTTGGGAATGAAGCAGAGGGAAGGAAGGTGGAAGGAAAGGAAAGGAAGGGAAGAAGGAAGGCAAGGAAGCAGACGGTAAGAAGGGAAGAAGGAAACAAAGTAAAGGAAGCAAGTTAGAAAAGAATCAGAGAGAAGGAAGGAAGGGCCGTAATGGAAGATAAAGGAGGGTTTAAAGAATGAAAGATAGAAATAGAGGAAGGGCAGAAGTATGGTAGAAGAGAAAGAAGAGAGGGAGAGAGCAAACAAGAAGGAAGCAGAGTCAAAGAAGGAAGGAGGGAAGGTATGAATGAAGGAAGGAAGGAAGGAAGGAAGGAAGGCTGAAGTGAAGGAAAATACATAGATTAATCTGGTGCATACCGCCATTAGAGTGACACTGAAACCGAATTTAGCATAGATCACTATCTTTAAAGTGTGTGTGTGTGTGTGTGTGTGTGTGTGTGTGTGTGTGTGTGTGTGTGTGTGTGTGTGTGTGTGTGTGTGTGTGCGCGCTAGTGTTTGATTGAGAAGAATAAAATAGTAAATAAATATACTTATAAATACATGAATAATATAAAAA
Source organism: Paralithodes platypus (assembly GCA_032716605.1). Classification (NCBI taxonomy): domain Eukaryota; kingdom Metazoa; phylum Arthropoda; class Malacostraca; order Decapoda; family Lithodidae; genus Paralithodes; species Paralithodes platypus. The sequence goes on from CM064482.1 coordinate 61,130,470, forward strand.
TAGATAAATACAAATGCAAGAACGAATGAATATAGGAACAGTCCCCAATAGAGGACATAATTGTCACTTAACGTAACCGGAAATGCTATAGAAGCCCGTATATCATAGTGGAATAACCCATTTGTCTAACACTAGGGAAGCCGGTATTAGCTCGGAAATTATCGAGAGGTCTGAATGCTATAATCTTGCAGGTCTGAAGGTCGTAGAAAGGGGGGGGGGGGGAGATGGATGGTACTTCCTTCCTTGGTAGTTATTAAAGTGAGGCGTCCTTAGTGGCAAATTGTACTTCTTGTTATCTCTTGGCTATGATCAGCACTTTGGAATATACATCAGGTTTTCTAGTCAGTGTTTGCTTGCAGATTTGTCTAGGCAACTTTACAATAATGAACGCTATTTGGGTGGTGGTGGTGGAAGCATATCCTAGGTTGTGCTTTAAGGGGCTAGTGGCTGGTTTTTAGGGTTGTATTCAGTTATTCCTTTACTTTTTAGTTACATCCCTAGACCTCCACCAAGCTTAAAAAAACACCCCCTAGACCGCCCTTTAACATTAATTTGTACATTTGTCGGTAGACAAATTTCCCGGCCGAAGGCCGGTTCCTCCTAAAATTACAGGCTTGCTATCGCTCGCCAGGACAAACATTGACACCTAAATTGCACTAAAGGTCTTAAAATTGACAATGAAATGGGGCGAAAGGTGTTAACATTGTCAAACTAATGCACAGAAAGTCTCAAAATCTCAAAACTAATATGCTAACCATGAGGAAGAAGGGGTCCAGAAAAAGCGACTACCGCCCCCATAAAAGAACCCGCTCAATTCGGTGTTTTTGGAGCCTGTGATATCTCAGGTACGTAAATAAACATAATCATGTTAGTAGAATTATTTTTGTAACTCAATTTAAGCAAAACAAAAAAAATAATTAAATAAATAAATAAATAAATAAACTCTAACTGCAATACTAGCCTTATCCAATTTTGTTCTGCCTACATGTAAAGACTATTGTCCTATTTATGAGAATAGTTGGTTGGGAGTCGGGTCATTCCTTGCAAGCCTTCAATTCCCTTAATTATGAGGATTCGTCTGAGATTGAAACGCTGACCAATTTCAATTTTCCCCAGGCTCGAGGTAAAACTCTGGCATTAACATATTCTTGTTCAGTCGCAGCGATCCTCTGAAACAAATTTATGCAACTTTTGTTTTTTATTTTTTATTTATTTATTTGTTTATCATTATTATTATTATGTTTTTTTCTTTTACATAATTACAATCTTGTTGAAAGTAATATTGCCTATTGATATTTGGCCATAACTAACTTTTGAATATGATGTTTTTCTTAAGGAGAAGCGTTATTTTTTTTTTCTTGAATCCCCTTCTCCCTCATGTTTATCCCTATTAGTCATGATATTTTAAGACGCTCGCCTAATTGGTTTTGTCAACATTTAGACCTTTCGTGCCCTTTAGGTGTCGATTTTTTCTGGGCGAGCGACAGTGAGTCTAGTGTATATATATATGTATGTATGTATGTATGTATATACTCAGGCACAAACCCCATTGCTGGGGGTGGCCGACACGAGACAGAGCCCGAACAGAAACAACATTTAAATTTATTATTCTCAGTGTCCAGGACCACTTTCGCGTTCTCTCGCCCATTTCTCTGTCTCGTCGAGTAGGAGAATTATACAAGGGGAGGAGGATTCCTAGCCCCCTGCCCCCATATATATATATATATATATATATATATATATATATATATATATATATATATATATATATACTGTATATATATATATATTATTTTTTTTCTAGGTCTCCTTCTTCCCTCTCCTCCTCCTCCTCCTACTCCTTATAAGATTATAGGCAAGCGTTTTCATTCTCACGAGCCGAAGCATTTCTTCTTCAACCGTGTTGTGAATAATTGAAACAGACTACCCTCGAACATTGTAAACTGTAATACTGTCGAAACATTCAAGAACCATCTGGATAAACACTTGGCAAATAACCCCCAATTAACACAGTTTCTTTCAGAATAACGCGCAACGAAGTGTCAATGCATGCCGAAATGTATATTGATAGTCATACATCAGTTCCCTTTCAGAATTGTAGTAATAGAGTTAGCTTTGATTACAAATCAACTTCTTTTTCTCCCTGTCCTATCCGAATTTCCGTGTCAGTTTTTCAATACTACATGGTATTTTTCTAATCTGTTTCTATGCCAGCCTTAACTGGAGGGAGTGGTGGGTGGGGAGGAGCCTTCTTCTTTGCTATCCTTTTCTCTACCTCGTAGTCAATAGATTAATAGTTTTATATATCCAAACTGCCCCGTAAGGACCAATAGGTCTGTTGCAGTTTGTTCTCCTTTGTATTCCTCCTCCTCCTCCTCCTCCTCCTCCTCCTCCTCTCATCCCCTTCTTTCTCATCCTCATCTTAGTTTTTTTCTTACCCTAATTTCTCATATTCTTTCCCAGTACTTCCTCCTTACTTTCTTTCCTTCTCCACTCCCTCCTCCTTCTTTCTTTTTTCCTCCTCCCCTCTCCCTTCTCCTTTTTTTCCTCCTCTCCTCCTCCTCCCTTCTTTTTGTCCTCCTCCCCTCTCTCATCCAACTCCTGCCTTCCTTCTTTCTTTCCTCCTCTCCTCTCTCTCCTCCTCCTCCTTCCTGCTTTCTTTTCTCCTCCCCTCTCTCTCCTCCTCCTCCTCTTCAGCTTCCATCCCCCCCTCCTTCCTTCTCCTCCGTCTCCCCTTCCATCTCCCCCTCCTTCCTTCTCATCTTCCCCCTTCACTTCCTCATCCTGGTCTGCCCTAGCTGTCCCGTCTGAACTAACTGATGGGGTCCGCTATGGGGCAAAAACTGGTTGAGTCTCTAAATAAGAATGTTTTGGACGAGTGACTTGGGTATTGAATGGTAGGATGATGGATGTAGTTGTGGTAGTTGGTGGTAGTTATCGATGGTGGTAGTTATCGATGGTGGTAGTTATTGATGGTGGTAGTTGTTGATGGTAGTAGTTATTGATGGTGGTAGTTGTTGATGGTGGTAGCTATTGATGGTGGTAGTAATTGATGGTGGTAGTTATTGATGGTGGTAGTTATTGATGGTGGTAGTTATTGATGGTGGTAGTTATCGATGGTGGTAGTTATCGATGGTGGTAGTTATTGATGGTGGTAGTTATCGATGGTAGTAGTTATTGATGGTAGTAGTTATTGATGGTGGTAGTTGTTGATGGTGGTAGCTATTGATGGTGGTAGTTATTGATGGTGGTAGTTGTTGATGGTGGTAGTTATTGATGGTGGTAGTTATTGATGATGGTAGTTATCGATGGTGGTAGTTATCGATGGTGGTAGTTATTGATGGTGGTAGTTGTTGATGGTGGTAGTTATTGATGGTAATAGTTATTGATGGTGGTAGTTATTGATGGTGGTAGTTATTGATGGTGGTAGTTATTGATGGTGGTAGTTGTGGTAGCTGTTGGTAGTTATTGATGGTGGTAGTTATTGATGGTGGTAGTTATTGAATGGCAGGAAGATGGATGTAGTTGTGGTAGTAGGTGGTAGGTATTGATGGTGGTAGTTATTGAATGGTAGGAAGATGGATGTAGTTGTGGTAGTAGGTGGTAGTTATTGATCGTGGTAGTTATTGATGATGGTAGTTCTATCATTTAGTAGGAAGATGGATGTAGTTGTGGTAGTTGGTGGTAGTTATTGATGGTGGTAGTTATTGAATGGTAGGAAGATGAATGTAGTTGTGGTAGTTGGTGGTAGTTATTGATGGTGGTAGTTAAGGGGAGATATTAATTTGTTTGTTTTTGTATTTATTTTATTATATTCTTTTAGTTTCCTCATTATACCTCCATCAAGCTTCTAGATAAATTTGTTCATTTTTCGATAGAGATATGTTCCGACCGATGGCCAGATCCTCCTAAGCTACAGGCTCACTATCGCTCGCCAGGAAAAAAGCGACACAGAAATGGAGCGAAAGGTCCTAAAATCTCAAACTAATGGGGAAAACGTCCTAAACTCTCAAAGCTATTGAGGCTAAGTATGAGGGAGAAGGGGGCTAGAAACCTTAAGGAATAGGAATATAGAGGTGGACTGGGAAAGTGGAGGGGAAGATGAGAAAGACAGATGCAAGAGGTGTAGGATGCAATAAATGGAAGGAGGATCATAAATTATCTATTTTTGTTTATTAATTTCACCACAACACCAAACACCTCCAATGACATTATTGAAAGCATATATGTTATCCACCAGGATTCGAACCCGGGTTATCACACACAGATTTTTAGACACCTCAACCATTACACCACCAAGACCAATAGGAGACACTGGAAGGGGTGATCGGAAGGTGGGAATATATATTACTGCACAGGAGGAGAAGAGAAGGAGGGAGGAGAAGAAGAAGGGAGGAGGAGAAGGAGGAAGGAAGGACAGGAGGTGGAGGAATGGGTGAAATGGTAGGCAAAGGAACAGGAGAATTAGGAATAGGAGAAACCGGAAAGGGAGATGGGAAGGTGGGACTCTATTATTGCGCATGAGAACATGAAAAATATATGATTGCACTATGTACTAACATAGCATAAGTACATAAGATCAAAAATACAGGTACATATACATGGCCTCAAAAGGAAACCAACTGCTTATACAGTGTTTACCCTGCCATTTGAGAAGAGGATGCGAAGGGAAAGAAGGAAGGAGTGGCAGTCAAGGAGAGCTATATACCGTAGAGATGATCGGAATAAGGAAACTATCAATATTAGCCAACCACAACAACCACAACTACTTACTACCATAACTATACCAGCATTGAGTGTACACAGATTCGTGTGGCCAACTGTACAAGGGAATGCCATTGGGACAAGCAAAAAGATACCCAGACAAAGAATGAAAACAAATATAGCCACGTTTCCTGTCCATTCAGTGTGCGAGTCCTTAAAGGGATATGGGGTGGGAGGCGCACCACTTTAGTCATTTGCAATATTAACCCCCTTGAGGATTATGACGCACTTTGTCAGTTTTCCCTGGCTATTACTAGAGGATTATATGTAGTTAAGGAAGGATCTACGTCAGTCAAAAAGTTAATTGAGATCGAATATACCCATTTGATTGCTAGAGGTCATTCCTAAGCTGCAAACAATCGTCTAATACTAGCCAGAAGAAACTGTTAAAAGGTGTCATGATCCCCAAAGGGTAAATCATAGTCTTCAGGTCTTTTATTAAGCGCCATTTCTCTCTAGCCCTCGTTCCGAGATTCAACAGTAAACCAGTAAGAAGAAAAACGTAACTTTAGTAAAGATCTAATAATCTAATTAATTAATTTCACTCCCAACACCAAACACCTCCCAATGAAATTAACAAAAACATATGATTCTCCTGGGATTCGAACATGGGATACCACATACAGATCATAAACACTAACCACTACACCACCAAGACAGTTAAAGGTTAAGTACATGACTATAATTAATATCCGTTTATCGAATACTGGATATGAATCTTATCGTGTATCCAGACCTAACTGCACACTGAACAAATGGGATGTAAATTTCCACACCTATTCCCTGGTTGACCCTTTCCAAGTGGTAAACGTATTAGCTCATTAGTCTATTCGTTTGACAGTTTTAGAGGCTAATGTTCAAGAGTTTTGGCCTACTTATTTGGAACAGGGTGAAGTAACAGCTATTATGGAAAGCATGTATCGCTCGTATTAAATTGACCACTTGCGAGTTTCAGGCTATAAAAAGTTGGAGCTGTAGACGTTAATATTCAATAGAATTGCTTAGTACACTACGGTCGCAGTACATATATTAATACATGAAGCTCAATTCATCATACTTTCTATCCATAACACATCTTCAGTATTATTGAATTACTTTTTAGTAGCGATGTTTACGACTCCAACTTCCTTATAGCCTGAAACTCGTAAGTGGTCAAATATATTTACGTAACTAACCTTTCCAATCATTTTAATCCTTCCTAATGAATAACAGGCTTTTTGCAATACATAGAACTAGACCCAAGTCTTAAACAAACATAGTTGAAGGACAAAATACACCAGTGCTATGATTAACATTATGGGAAAATTAGAAAATAAAACAAAATATTAATATTATATATAAATATATGTAGCAGATGCATGTGGATAATGATACTGTCCAGATGCAAAGGAATATATAGGTCCTAGGATATATAGGTCCTGGGATATATAGGTCCTAGGATATATAGGTCCTGGGATATATAGGTCCTAGGATATATAGGTCCTAGGATATATAGGTCCTAGGATATATATAGGTCCTAGGATATATAGGTCCTAGGATATATAGGTCCTAGGATATATATAGGTCCTAGGATATATATAGGTCCTAGGATATATAGGTCCTGGGATATATAGGTCCTAGGATATATAGGTCCTAGGATATATAGATCCTAGGATATATAGGTCCTAGGATATATAGGTCCTAGGATATATAGGTCCTAGGATATATATAGGTCCTAGGATATATATAGGTCCTAGGATATATATAGGTCCTAGGATATATAGGTCCTGGGATATATAGGTCCTAGGATATATAGGTCCTAGGATATATAGGTCCTAGGATATATAGGTCCTAGGATATATATAGGTCCTAGGATATATAGGTCCTAGGATATATAGGTCCTAGGATATATAGGTCCTAGGATATATAGGTCCTAGGATATATAGGTCCTAGGATATATATAGGTCCTAGGATATATAGGTCCTAGGATATATAGGTCCTAGGATATATATAGGTCCTAGGATATATATAGGTCCTAGGATATATAGGTCCTGGGATATATAGGTCCTAGGATATATAGGTCCTAGGATATATATAGGTCCTAGGATATATAGGTCCTAGGATATATAGGTCCTAGGATATATAGGTCCTAGGATATATAGGTCCTAGGATATATAGGTCCTAGGATATATATAGGTCCTAGGATATATAGGTCCTAGGATATATAGGTCCTAGGATATATATAGGTCCTAGGATATATATAGGTCCTAGGATATATAGGTCCTGGGATATATAGGTCCTAGGATATATAGGTCCTAGGATATATAGGTCCTAGGATATATATAGGTCCTAGGATATATAGGTCCTGGGATATATAGGTCCTGGGATATATAGGTCCTAGGATATATAGGTCCTGGGATATATAGGTCCTAGGATATATAGGTCCTAGGATATATAGGTCCTAGGATATATAGATCCTAGGATATATATAGGTCCTGGGATATATAGGTCCTAGGATATATAGGTCCTAGGATATATAGGTCCTAGGATATAGGTCCTAGGATATATATAGGTCCTAGGATATATATAGGTCCTAGGATATATAGGTCCTAGGATATATAGGTCCTAGGATATATAGGTCCTGGGATATATAGGTCCTAGGATATATAGGTCCTAGGATATATAGGTCCTAGGATATATAGATCCTAGGATATATATAGGTCCTGGGATATATAGGTCCTAGGATATATAGGTCCTAGGATATATAGGTCCTGGGATATATAGGTCCTAGGATATATAGGTCCTAGGATATATAGGTCCTAGGATATATAGGTCCTAGGATATATAGATCCTAGGATATATATAGGTCCTGGGATATAGGTCCTAGGATATATAGGTCCTAGGATATATAGGTCCTGGGATATATAGGTCCTGGGATATATAGGTCCTAGGATATATAGGTCCTGGGATATATAGGTCCTGGGATATATAGGTCCTGGGATATATAGGTCCTAGGATATATAGGTCCTAGGATATATAGGTCCTGGGATATAGGTCCTGGGATATATAGGTCCTGGGATATATAGGTCCTAGGATATATAGGTCCTGGGATATATAGGTCCTAGGATATATAGGTCCTAGGATATATAGGTCCTGGGATATATAGGACCTGGATATATAGGTCCTAGGATATATAGGTCCTAGGATATATAGGTCCTGGGATATATAGGTCCTAGGATATATAGGTCCTGGGATATATAGGTCCTAGGATATATAGGTCCTAGGATATATAGGTCCTGGGATATATAGGTCCTGGGATATATAGGTCCTAGGATATATAGGTCCTGGGATATATAGGTCCTGGGATATATAGGTCCTAGGATATATAGGTCCTAGGATATATAGGTCCTGGGATATATAGGTCCTAGGATATATAGGTCCTAGGATATATAGGTCCTGGGATATATAGGTCCTAGGATATATATAGGTCCTGGGATATATAGGTCCTAGGATATATAGGTCCTAGGATATATAGGTCCTGGGATATATAGGTCCTAGGATATATAGGTCCTGGGATATATAGGTCCTAGGATATATAGGTCCTAGGATATATAGGTCCTGGGATATATAGGTCCTGGGATATATAGGTCCTAGGATATATAGGTCCTAGGATATATAGGTCCTAGGATATATAGGTCCTGGGATATATAGGTCCTGGGATATATAGGTCCTAGGATATATATAGGTCCTAGGATATATAGGTCCTGGGATATATAGGTCCTGGGATATATAGGTCCTAGGATATATAGGTCCTAGGATATATAGGTCCTAGGATATATAGGTCCTGGGATATATAGGTCCTAGGATATATAGGTCCTAGGATATATAGGTCCTAGGATATATAGGTCCTGGGATATATAGGTCCTAGGATATATATAGGTCCTGGGATATATAGGTCCTGGGATATATAGGTCCTAGGATATATAGGTCCTAGGATATATAGGTCCTAGGATATATAGGTCCTAGGATATATAGGTCCTAGGATATATAGGTCCTAGGATATATAGGTCCTAGGATATATATAGGTCCTAGGATATATAGGTCCTAGGATATATAGGTCCTAGGATATATAGGTCCTGGGATATATAGGTCCTAGGATATATAGGTCCTAGGATATATAGGTCCTAGGATATATATAGGTCCTAGGATATATAGGTCCTAGGATATATAGGTCCTAGGATATATATAGGTCCTAGGATATTCAGCAGCAACAGATCAACTTTTGTTCACAAGATTGCTGTAGTAGGGTTAGGATGTGGTAAGGGGGGGGGGGGGGGACTACACAGGAATGTTATCTGAAAGGAAGTAACCATGAGTTGCGGATTTACTTCAGATCAGGACCTTCCCTGGCAACACTGGTACCTCAATGCTGGTTCTGTCGGCAAAATAGACCTCAGACTGTACCAAAACCGACTCTTATAATCAGTGTTCAGTACTAATTGTGTATACCGGTAACTATTCGATCACATTTATTTCTTCTATATTTCTCATTTAGAGTTTGTGTGATGCATGCTATATATAATGTGTGTTCTGCTTTAATGCTACATACCAGCTTATTTGTTTTATTATGCATCAAATATGTCTATAGTTTTCAAGACGATTGGCCCAAGTGAACAAAACACAAAAACAAAACAAAACCTATATAAGATTGGATATGGGAAAAACGATGTATACAAAATTGAGACAATGTGTTTTATAAACACAAAGATTATGACTGAATACATAAGACGCTCAAAGGTGAAGGAAAAGGGGTAAGCAGAGAAGAGAGACAATATAAATGAAGCACATTTGAGAAAAAACTATATGATTACATTTCATTGTTTGGTGCGAAGTGACTATTCAGTGATATCAAATGAGAGAACATTAAGAACAAAATAAGATGTTATATTAATACGATACAAAAATATGTCATATAAAAAGCGTTTTTCAATGTAAATACGAGCATTCATCATCCGGAATAGATAATGAAACATTATTATATATTTGTTTTTAACACTGGCAATTATTAGACGATTGTATTCAGATTAGGAATTCTATATGGAAGTCAGAGGGTTAATTGAGAGTCCTTAACTCCGACAGACCTTTCCTAAGCTGTATAAAACCGTCTAATAATAACCAGAATATACTGTCAAAATGCGACAACATTCTCAAATGGTTAATTCTTTGCAATATTCAGTGTTATGATGAGTTATGTAGAATTTCAACGCCATCCAAATAGTTATCTGTCAATGATCTGAACCTATTTTGTATTTTAAGCAGTACAGTAAGCTAAGTGTTAGGAGAGACAGTATTTGTTTCCATTTGTGTGTGTGTGTGTGTGTGTGTGTGTGTGTGTGTGTGTGTGTGTGTGTGTTCTAAGGCAAAGTAAAAGTGCCAAGAAGAAGCATTTTCTACAGCTTGTATATGTTCCTAATAAATAAGAAGAATCCATAAAGCCATGATATGAAATATTTTGATGTCGACATTACACAGAAAGTTTAGTATGAACACAATATTTGAATTAGATATGTTGAGAAACGTAGATTAACAGTAGGTTAAGAAACACATATATCGTGATTAAAGAAAATAAACCCGAAGGACTATCAGAACTACGAAAACTCAGCGTAAAGAAAAACAATGCCACATAGAAATACAAATAAGACTTTCAATCAAGGAAGCGAGAAAAATAGCGGTAAACACACACACACACACACACACACACACACACACACACACCGACACACACACACACACACACAACAAGTAAAAAGGGTAGCATCCACTCGTTATATCATCCCTGTTAATATATTCCGATTATGGGGTAGTCTCTGTCGTAGTTGAAGGGTAGGGTTGGGGGGGGGGGGGGGGGGGGGGGGGGGAGCTAATGAAGGAGGTGGTATGGGAAGGGGCATAATATTTTAAGTGCTTTCCATTTCCTGGTATGATTGAGAGTTATCTGTTTTGCTCCGTTTGTTTGGATATATGAAGACGTTTCACCCATTATTTTGGCAATAATAAGGAGCTTCACCCCGTTCAGGTGTCGATTTGTATTCTGGGCGGGCTACAGACAGTCTGTAACTCAGAAAAACTGGCCTTCGGCCAAGACAATATTCTATCGAATAATGTAAACAATTAGCTTGGATGGGGTCTGGTTGGGCATTTTTAGTTTGAAGGAAGTCTAGGAAGGAGTTTTTGTTAGACTAGGGGACAAACTAATATATATTGCTAGGAATTGTCAATTAAATAAACGAGCAAAATCCTCATTAGTAATTACACAATATGTCCTTATAATCCACAAAACGGCGGACCAGCTACTGTTAAGTTATTCCGATTATGGGGGTAGTTTCTATTGCTGTTGCTGTTGATGTCGTTGTTGTTGTTGTTGTCGTTGGGGAGAGTGTCGCTAATCAAGGAGTGTCAAACGGAAGGTGCATTAACCCCTTCAGCACCATGACGTCAATTTCATCATATTCGGGTTACCATTAAACGACTTTCTCTCGCTGATAATGTACTTTAACGACTCGCAGGGGTAAATACGATCTCAATAAGCCCTCTTAATAACATAGGTCCTTCTTAAGCTGCCTTAAATCGTCCATTTTTAGCTAGATTCAAAGGTAAAATGTCGTCATCGTGCTGAAGGGGTTACTAAAAAAAAATACGAAGGAACATTAAAACTATCAAACATAAACAATGCCGCAAGGAAAACAAAAAGCGACTATAAATCAAGGAAACAAGGAAAAGAGCGGTACGAGACAAAACAAAAACAAACAAAAAGAGTAGCATCCCCTCATCATATAATTATTCATGTTAAGAGGAGATAGGTAATTTGTCTAGCCCACCTTCTCCCTCATGTTTAGCCCCACTAGTTTTCAGATTTTATGACGTTCGACCCATTAGTTTGGCGATTTTTAGACCTTTCGCCCCATTTCTGTCAATATTAAGACCTTTCGTGCCATTTAGGTGTCTTTTTATTTCCTTGCGAGCGATAGCGAGCCTGTAATGTAATGTAAGAGGAAACGTTCTTCGGCCGGGAAATTTTTCTACCGAAAAATGTACAAATTTATCTTGAAAGGGGGTCTAGGTGGTGTAATTTTAAGCTTGATGGAAGTATAGGAAACTAAAAAAATAATAATAAATAGATACATAAATGAACAAACATATACGCCCATCCCCCCTTATACGCCCATCCCCCCTTATACGCCCATCCCCCCTTATACGCCCATCCCCCCTTAAGGGGAGGTATTTAGTTTGTTCCCTACTTTTCCATCAAGCTCAAAATTACACCCCCAGATAAAGTTCAGGCCTCTATAAATCATAAAAGAGTTTAAAATGATTAATGGCTGTTTTAAAATTGTATCGATATGTGCGCAGTCGCGATTATTAATGCTGATACACTTTGAAGCATCGAACAGAATACATTAACCTCCAAAATACAAATATCAGGTACAAAATATGCAGTATGCTGAGTTTCAATTCAGCTCTAGATAGCTTCGCATATGAATGAATTATAATTATTAATAACTGCGACAGCACACTGGAGGGCATAAGTCGTGGTCTTAAGTTCTCGAAGCTATCTCGGACTGAACTGAATCATCCTATTTATTCTTTACCTAATGTATCAATTTCGGAGGTTCGTTTGGCTATTCGAAGGGTCGTATAGAGCAGTTGTGGTCAAGAATTTTTACACTAGCTTGGGAACACAATAATGATGAACTACCAACATTTTTGAGAAACTATTTAAACCACAAAATTTAAATACTAGGATTCACTTGTTAATGTTTACTGTTTTCTATTATTTTCTTTTTCAATATATTATTTTTGTGTTCGATATAAATGTTATTAGGAAGTGTTCAGGTATTTATGACCACGAATGTACCATACATATACATCATAATACATAAGACATAATTTCATACATTTAAAGGATTACTATATCCACGAAACACCAAAATATCATCATACTAGATGAAACAAAAAATATTATATATAATATAATTAGGTTTTATATCGGGAAGCATAAGTCTGTCTTCGAATTCATAAACACACACCCCCCCTCACCCCCCCCCCCCCCCCCACACACACCTAAACAACCCCTCTTTAACACATCCCTACACTCTACAATGAACTGGGCCTCAACAAAAAGCCTCATATGTGTCTCTTCCTGTAGTAGATCCGTATGTGAGTCAGCCTCCCTCCCACCGCTGCTGTTACTCATATAGGGAAGGGAAGGGATGGAGCAGCAGTAGTATAAGACAGTAGTATTTGTGGGCGGGGAGAGAGACGGAGGAGGAGGAGAAGGAGTTGAGAGAGTAATAGATAGCGACAGACAGACAGACAGACAGACAGACAGACAGACAGACAGACAGACAGACAGACAGACAGACAGACAGATAGATAGATAGATAGATAGATAGATAGATAGATAGATAGATAGATAGATAGATAGATAGTGTGTAGTAGTAATTGTATTTGCGGGGGAGGTGGGGAGGGGGTAAGAAGAAAGTGGAAGAGTGTTATGGTGTGAGTCAATGCGTAAAGGAGGGAGGGCAGATAGATAGATAGATAGATAGATATAGATAGATAGATAGATAGATTGATAGATAGATAGATAGATAGATAGGTGTGTGTGAGTGTGTGTGAGTGTGTGTGTGTGTGTGGTAGTGTAGTATTAGTATTCGTATTATTATTCGTATAAGTAGTATTAATAGTAAATGTGGGTTGGGTAACAAGAAGACGATAGCCTCAAAATGGGTCAGTCGGTGCAGTGTAAGAAGGGATATGAATGGAATTGATAGATAGATAGATAGATAGATAGTGTGTGCGTGTGTATAAATATTCGCGGGGTGGGGGTGAGAAGAAGGAGGAAGACTGAAATGTGAAATGGTGTGAGTCAGGGCAGCGTAGGAGAGAGATGAAAAATAGGTTATATAATTATATATATATATATATATATATATATATATATATATATATATAGAATTTCTGCAATGGAGCTTCCTCTTGGGAATCGAAGTCTCACAAGGCAAAGGAGAACCAGCGTAGTAGCGAACATCTTATCTTTATTGGTTACCAAACGTTTCTTACTGCTTGATATTTCACATCCATATGTAATCATTTGTTTTATTTCTTATGTAAACTTTCATTTATTTTAGATTCACTGAAGATGGAGACTGTTTTCTCCGAAACGTTTGGTAACCAATAAAGATAAGATGTTCGCTACTACGCTGGTTCTCCTTTTCCTTGTGAGACTTATATATACATATATATACAGTATATATACTGTATATATATACAGTATATATTTTTGTTTTCTTTTTTCGCATTTATCCCGGATTCAAACCACGGTCAGTCAGGACGATAATCCATGTTTTAATCAAGTACACCATGGACTTGTTGCAGTGAGTGTGATCAACTGTGTGTTTGTGTTAGTGTGTGTGTGTGTGTTTGTGTGTGTGTGTATGTGTGTGTGTGTATTAGTGTGTGTGTTAGTGTGTAATTGTGTGTGTGTGTGTGTGTGTTTATGCGTGTACTATGAGGAAATGAATCACTGCAATGTGTAACACTATTATAAAAACTTACGTGGGCGGACATCAATTACAAAGTAGTGTGTTCATGTGCCTGTTATAGATTATATTCGTGTGGCCATGAGTCACGCGTGGTTATGAGAGAGAGAGAGAGAGAGAGAGAGAGAGAGAGAGAGAGAGAGAGAGAGAGAGAGAGAGAGAGAGAGTTAGTGTGTGCGTGTGCGTGTGTGTGAGTGTTTTTGTATTTGTAACTCCAAGTGTGATTATTTGAAGCGTGTGAGTGTGTGTGTATGTACTGTATGTGTGTGTATGTGTGCGTCACACTGAGTGAATCACTAGGTTAAGCTATGGCTCGCATTGTGCAATATACTGTATACAGTATACTCTCAAACATTATAAATTTACTCTCTCTCTCTCATCTTCTTCGTTTTCCATCTTATAACTTTCTTGTTTTTCCACCCTCTTCCCTCTTTCTTCCATCCTCCACTTACCTCCCTCTCTCCCTCCCATCTCCTTCGCCCCTCCTCCCCCACCCACCCCTACATCACACCTATACCACCTCCTCCACCACCCATCCCTCCAACACACCTATACCTCCCTCCTCCCTCACCCATCCCTCCAACACCCCTATACCTCCCTCCTCTCCCACCCACCCCTCCAACACACCTACAGTATACCTCCCTCCTCCCCCATCCATCCCTCGAACACCCCTATACCTCCCTCATGCCCCACCCATCCCTCCCCCACCCCTATACCTCCCTTCTCCCCCACCCACCCCTCCAACACACCTATACCTCCTTCCTCCCTCACCCACCCCTCCAACACATCTATACCTCCTTCCTCACTCCCCCAACCCTCCAACACACCTACCCCTCCCTCCTCCCCCACCCACCCCTCCAACACACCTATACCTCCCTCCTCCCCCACCCCTACACCACCCTCTCCTTCCCCACCCACCCCATCAACACACCTATCCCCTCTCCTCCTCCTCCAACACACCTAAACCTACCACCTCCACCCCAACCACCTCTCCAACACACCTATCCCCTACCCCTCTTCTCCCACCAACCCCTCTAACACACCCCTTCCCCTCCTCTCCTCCTCCACCTCCCAAACCTCCTCCCTACCTCCACCCACCCCCTCCACGTCGCAAGGCCACCACCACCACCACCACCATCACCACCACCACCACAGTTAGTCACGGCTGAGAACGGGACCTGGCAATTATTATTACCCTGGGTCATTGTGCCCAGATGTTTGATCTTTCTGAGACACATACACAGTCACACACACACGCATATACGTACACCCCCACACACACACGCATATACACACACGCATACATGCATGCATACACACACACACACACACACTCACAGACACCTCACACACGCACCTCTTTCTCACACACACACACACACACACACACACACACACACACACACACATGCGCGTACATAAATACACACACGCACGCACGCTCTTCTCACATTTCTCTCTCTCTGTCTGTGATATGCATATACAGTACAGGCGTATTAACATTAAATACACACACAGTCATACACACACAATATTATAGACACATTCACATACACGCACTAATACACACACAGTCATACACACACAATATTATAGACACATTCACATACACGCACTAATACATGGAAACACTCTGAGTATGACACACAGACCCCCAAATATATGCACACTCACTCCCTCCCACTCACACTCACACTCATTCATTCCACAGTGATTTGGTTGTTTTTGGTAGTTTATGTCTTGATGGTGTAATGGTTGGAGCGTGTAAGTTATGGATGAGATATCCTAGGTTCGAGTCATGGGAGAATCACATGCTTTCATTAAATTCATTTGGGGGTTATTGGTGTTAAGAACGATGTTAAAAATAGTATAAGGAAAAATAGACAACGAATAATTCACCTCTATCAAAGGCACGCTTGCAACCTAAGTCAGGGTTATTAAACGACTGCAACAATAAGTTAACCCTCTGAGGATATGACGCATTTTAGCAGTATATTTTAGTTATCATTAGACGATTTTATACAGCTTAGGAAGGATCTGTGGGAAATAAAAGGGTAAAAACTATCCCAATCAACCCTCTGACTTCCATATAGCCTTCCTATTCTGAACAAAATCTTCTAATTATAGCCAGAAAACAGAAAAGGAAGTGAGTCATGGATCCTCAGAGGGTTAATTTGTAAAGATAATCATGGCAACGTGATAGAGACCTATTATTTGATATGGTCAGTCGTCTGTGTTCTATGAGCTAATGATATTTCCTCAAGTTACAGTATATCTCCAACATAATTGTAGTTAGATATATTTTCTCGAGTTAGACGACGACTTTCATAAACAAAAAACAAAAGTTAACAAAGTTTTATGGTGTAAAGTAAGTTAAGTTGTGGGAGGACGATGGTGGTGATGTGGTCGAGAGCGGTCATTTGATGTGGTCAGTTGTGGTGGGGAGAGTTTGTTTTCCTTTGCAATACATTTTTTGTAATGATAATATTTTGGGAAGTCAAGAACATACAAAATATATTTACAGCGTTTTATATAACCAAAGAGTTGTTACATTCCAAAATAACAAGTGTAATTTGACATATAAGCGCTTGAGAATCCTTGAAGGTACGGGCGCTATATAAGTAACCAGACGATTATTATTATTTTTATTATTATTATCATTATTATTATTAGTAGTAGTAGTAGTAGTAGTAGTAGTAGTAGTATTTGGTCAATTGCTCAGACAATAAGGAGGTAGCGAGACAGACAACTATATGAATCCAATTAAACTATAGTCAATGTATATCCAGGTGACGGTAAATTGGATCCCTTGGCAACTGATTGCTAAATACGTGATGGGAAAATATGAAACTACCTCGTCTCTGTATAATATAGATACCAAATGTTCATAATTAACAACGCAATACGCTTCACAATCTTCTTACAAGCTGAGTAATCAAAGGGGGATGGGTTTTTTCTGGACCCCCTTCTCCCTTATCTTTAACCCCATTTGTGTTCAGATTTTAAGACGTTCGGCCCATTAGTTTGACACTATTAAGAGCTTTCGCACCATTTCTTTGTCAATTTTAAAACCTTTCGTGCTATTTAGGTGTAAAAAAAATCCTGGCAAGCGATAGCGAGCCAGCAATTTATGAAGGAAAAAGGTGCATATCTATCTCAATGGGTGGTCTAGGGGATGTTATTTAAAAGCTTGATAGCGTTCTAGGGAGGAAATTAAAATCAAAATATTATATTAAATAAATAAAACAAACATATAATACAAATGATAATAATATTAGTGACAAAAATAATAATTATGATAATAATAATAATAATAATAATAATAATAATCATAATAATAATAATAATGACAATAATATTAATATTGACAATGATAACGATCAAAATATTATATATATAAATCCATACATAAACCTCCCCTTAAGCACCATGGTTATTATCATTTGCGTCACGTCATGCAAGTGTTGAGGCAGTGTCCCTCTCTCTCTCTAGCTGTCACATAAATTGTCTTCAAAGTGTTTGCCGAATTATGGACTGTGACTGTGCATGCTTAGTCCATTCATTATTGGTAGGCCAGAAATCGTAACCCCCTAACCTCTGTAACTTAAAAAAGGGCTAGAGAAAATGGGCTGCAATTTTCCACACTTATTCCCTGGCTGACTCTTCCGTAATGACGGAACTATTAGCTTGGTTACTCTAGTCCTTTTTGAGTTATGAGAGGCTGTGGTCGGGATTTCAGGAGTACCTTTAATGAACAGGGTATAATAATGGCTCTACAGATGACTCCAAATAGTTGTTGTAAGACGAATGTGAAGATTCAATGTGCGAAGTGTTTTGATATAGAAGAGAGCATTGTGATATAGAAGAGAGCATTGTGATATAGAAGAGAGCATTGTGATATAGAAGAGAGCATTGTGATATGTTGAGCTTGCAAAGGTTACGGAGAGAAACCGACACTTAGTGAAGTGAAATCAATAATTTACAGAGGAAATTAATCGTTCTGCAGATTACCATACTCTCTCTCTCTCTCTCTCTCTCTCTCTCTGCCTGTCTATATCTGTACTCGTGCCTATCTTTCCGTATTTGACGGCATAGATTTATCATTATAAATACCAGTTTTTTTAGTTACCTCTCTCTCTCTCTCACCATAAACAGGGTAAAGGGCAAAGCAGCAGCCAGTCCCCATGACCTGCCATAGAATAACGGGACACTCGGAACAGCTGAAGACAAGCAGAGGAAAGAATGGCAGTGAATAAGGAGGAAAGACGGGAAGGAATTTATAATGCAGTTTGTCTACATTGAATACATATTTATATATATATATATATATATATATATATATATATATATATATATATATATATATATATATATATATATATATAATTTATATATATATAATATATATATATATATATTTTATTTTAATGCAGGAGATCAAAGCCAAGGTTGCCTGTAACAAGTGTCCCCACCAACATTGAAGGCAGTTTTGTCTTTTATCTCCCTCTTCCACATATAATTTGTTTTAAAGGGTTAAATTGCTGCTTGAACCACATTATTTATAATAGCAAACGTTGGGACGCAAACATATGATACGCACATGCTCACAAATGTAATCACAGTATTATTGACAGAATTTCCCAGTACTTTCACAACAATAAATAATAATAATCGTAATTCTGTTGTGAAGTGAGTGTTCTTCCTCCTTTGAGAAAATTACTAGCGATGATAACAGCTACTAGTTACCACATACTAATACCTAATATGCATGCTATAGTATATGCGCTGTAAGTAGGCGAGATATCACGACCTCTAACCTCTGTAACTAAAAAAACAGCTAGAGTAATCGAGCTAACATTTCTACCATTTGGGAAGAGTCAGTCAAGGAATAGATGTGGAAATTTACAGCCAATTTGCTCTAGCCCTTCTTGAGTAACAGAAGATAGAGGCATAGGGTGTGAAGAGACTGTCCACATAATCCATCACTAGCTCGGACTATACCGTTTATTAAGCCGGTATCACACGAGCTATTTTTCACTCAACATTTATGCTCAACACTGGTCTGGCAGCTTATGAGGTCAACATTAAAATATTTTTCTGTTGCCCAAATTCATCCATCATCAGTCTAGTTTGCGATACCACTGCAAAATATTCCAGGAATTCGAATGTTGACTATAAAAGCTCTCGTGTGATACCGGCTTTATAGACCAGAATTCGTGAACCCAACCCTTAGTAATTGAAAAAGGACTAGAGCAAATGGGCCGTAAATTTCCTCACCCTTTCTCTGGCTGACTCTTCCCAAATTGTAGACATATTAGCTCGATTACCCTAGTCATTTTAGATTAATAGACGTTGGTGGTTTAAGACCTTTCGCCCACCTATAGTGAATGGAGTATAGCAACATTACATTTTTACCCCCTTGATCACGAGAGGCATATATAAACTTAAGGGGAGGCAGACCGTTTTTCTGGACCCCCTTCTCCCTAATGTTTAGCCCCACTAGTTTTGAGATTGTAGGACGTTCGGCCCATTAGTTTGGCGATTTTAACACCTTTCGCCCCATTTTGTTGTAAATTTTAAGACCTTTCGTGCCATTTAGGTGTCTATTTTTTCCTGGTGAGCGAAAGCGAGCCTGCAATTTTAAGAGGAACCGGCCTTCGGCCTGGACTTTTTCTAATGAAAAATGTACAAATTTATCTTGAAGGGGGGTTTTAGGAGGTGTTTTTTTAAGCTTGATGGAGGTCTAGGGGGGAAACTAAAAAAATATATGAATAAATGAATCAATTGACCAAACAAACGGCCAGTCTCCCCTTAATATATTGTCCACTGTAATGTTAGCTAGAAGAATGTGAAAGAAGATAGATATCTTTCCAGTGACAAAGTCACTCCAAATAGTTTCAAGTTGATCTCTCAATTAAATAAAGACATCTAACTGAAATAAAAACGAAATTGTAATGAAAGAATACAACGATAAACTTAAGGTTGTTTTTTTAGTTTGCTCCCTAGACCTCCATCAAGCTTGAACAGTAAATAATAATACCCCCAAGACCCGCCTTGGAGATACATTGTAGATTTTGTGCTAGACAAAATTATGTCCCCCCTAAAGTACAGGTTCGATATTGCTCGCCAGGCTAAAAAATCGACACCTAAATAGCACAAAAGGTCTTACTATTGACAAGGAAATGGGGCGAAAGGTCTTGATATCGCAAAACTAATGGGGCGAAAATCTTAAAATTTCATAACAATGGGCCTAAGCATGAGGGAGAAGGAGTAGAACAAAATATGATAAAAACTCCCCTCAACAGCACGATCTAAGTAATAAAACATGAGTAGGCCTATAGTAATAAAACATGAGTAGGCCTATAGCAATATAACATGAGTAGGCCTATAGTAGTGTAACATGAGTAGGCCTATAGTAATATAACATGAGTAGGCCTATAGTAATATAAAATGAGTAGGCCTATAGTAATATAACATGAGTAGGCCTATAGTAATAAAACATGAGTAGGCCTATAGCAATATAACATGAGTAGGCCTATAGTAATAATAACATGAGTAGGCCTATAGTAATATAACAGGGGTAGGCCTATAGTAATATAACATGAGTAGGCCTATAGTAGTGTAACATGAGTAGGCCTATAGTAATATAACATGAGTAGGCCTATAGTAATATAACATGAGTAGGCCTATAGTAATATAACATGAGTAGGCCTATAGGAGTAGGCCTATAGTAATATAACATGAGTAGGCCTATAGTAATATAACATGAGTAGGCCTATAGTAATATAACATGAGTAGGCCTATAGTAATATAACATGAGTAGGCCTATAGTAATATAACATGAGTAGGCCTATAGTAATATAAAATGAGTAGGCCTATAGTAATATAACATGAGTAGGCCTATAGTAATATAACATGAGTAGGCCTATAGTAATATAACATGAGTAGGCCTATAGTAATATAACATGAGTAGGCCTATAGTAATATAACATGAGTAGGCCTATAGTAATATAACATGAGTAGGCCTATAGTAATATAAAATGAGTAGGCCTATAGTAATATAACATGAGTAGGCCTATAGTAATATAACATGAGTAGGCCTATAGTAATATAACATGAGTAGGCCTATAGTAATATAACATGAGTAGGCCTATAGTAATATAACATGAGTAGGCCTATAGTAATAAAACATGAGTAGGCCTATAGTAATAAAACATGAGTAGGCCTATAGTAATATAACATGAGTAGGCCTATAGTAATATAACATGAGTAGGCCTATAGTAATATAACATGAGTAGGCCTATAGTTAAGGCATTGGGTGGTTAGGTACTGCCATTTACCTTCATCATTTAGGTTAAAGCCATAAACACCTTGACCAGTGTGTGTGAGTGTGTTTGTTTGTTGTTTATGTGTTGTTGTTGTTGTGGTGGTGGTGGTGGTGGTGGTGGTGGTGGTGGTGTGTGTGTGTGTGTGTGTGCACGAATGTGACTAATGTTGGTGCCTGTGGTTTTCACGTGTATGTGCTAAAGGTGTGAAAGTGTGTGGGTGTGTGTGTGTGTGTGTGTGTGTGTGTGTGTGTGTGTGTGTGTGTGTGTGTGTGTGTGTGTGTGTGTGTGTGCAGTATGCGTACGTATGTGTGACCAAGGTACACCCACACACATACAGACAGCCACAATAACAGTGCCTGGGGGTGTTATTTAAGTACCGCAGTAGAAGGGAGGGAAGGGAGAGACTTTCCTTGCCCTCGGCGGCGCTAGACCCTTCCCTCCACCACCACCATATAGTTCTTGTCATTTACTCCACCTATTCCTCTCCTTTTGTATTACACCTTATGTTTTTTATTTTTGTCTGGAATAATTTTAGTATCCTTGTTCCATTTTAGATACTTCCATCCTATTTATTGTTATTTGCTAATTGTCTCCTTTAGTCTTATATTTTAGGTGTCGTTTTTCTGGATTAATCTTAGTTTCCTTGTGTCAATTTGCATACTAACTTCCATTTTATTTATTGTAATTTGTTCCCCTTAGTCGTCTCATTTTGTCTTATAGTTTATGTTTTGTGTGTCTAGATTGATTTAGTCTTCTTGTGTCAATATAGATAGATACATCTTTCCCTCCACCACAGTTCTTGAAACTTGCTCCACCTAGTCGCCTTCTTTTGTCTTATACCTTAAGTTGTTTTTTTTGCCTCATGTTTAGCCTACGTATATGTTTTTATTTCGTAAGGTTAAATGTCATACTCTCTCTCTCTCTCCTTTAAGGCTACCAATCTTTCTTTAATCATCCCTTACCTAACCCCATTCCTTACATTCCACCACGAACAGCTTCACCCAATGGCTATTTTTCCCGTCGACCAATATTAACAAGCGACTGAGCATTTAACCTCATTTTATGTATATCGTACACGCTTATCTTGTGGTACGTGTATTTTTCACAAGTCACGTACGCGTTACTCTTACTTCTTTTCTGTTGCTGCTATTTCATCATTATTTCATTCCTTGCGCACACACACACACACACACATTATATATACAGTATATATATATATATATATATATATATATATATATATATATATATATATTGAGTATAAATCACAAATACACGTCACCCGTCTTTTAGACTGCCGTGGTGTAGTTGATTAAAGCGTCGGCTATCGTCTTGACGGTCGGCGGTTCGAACCCCACTGAGAGATTAGAAACACACATATATATATATATATATATATATATATATATATATATATATATATATATATATATATTACCTCATATACACAAAGCATGCATCTGCGCGCACACATACACACACAACACTATCTCTCACACTCACACTACACTGTTCGTCATTGCTCTACTGTAGGTGTGGGGTGCGATGGCTAGTGGATTAACCCCTTCACTACCGGGCACGTCTTTTGTATTGCATTTTACCTACATTTAGACGATTTTGTGAAGCTTCGGAAGGATATACGGTCGCTAAAAGGATTGATTGATATAGCCCGTAGCCTTTTAAGTGGTAGACGCCTCTCCCAAGCTGAATAACAGTCTAATAGTTGCCAGAATATAATGACAAGGACGTTACCAGTACTGAACGGGTTAACAGTACATCGAAGGTTCCTCGAGTGATTGAGAAAGAGAATAATGGATTTAATCTAATCGTATTTGGGCCGAGGGGGAACTTATTGGAACTTCCCCATTTCGTTCCATTAGTTGGTAGAATAGAAGAAATCAACACCTAAATGGCATGAAAAGTCAAAATCGCCAAGCAAGTTCCATCCAAAAAATACGTACAGATTGTTGTTGTTGTTGTTCCCCAAGCTGCCTGGCCGAACAGCCCCAAGGCCCCGAACAAGGCCAAGGCCATAACCGAACCCTCCCTGCATGCCGACCACAATAAAGCCCTGGTGACCGAAGCCACTCCATGGCGGGGAGCTGAGGAGGGTGCGGAAACGCCCGGGAAACAAAAGCCCCACCCAGGGCCCTGTGCCCTCAGCATTTATGAAGAGAAAGTTGAGGGGCAAGGGAAAAATATGACGCTTTGGCCTCCAATCTGGGTAGATTGGGAGATCAATCCACGGAAGAGACGCCATCACTTGAGATCTAGAAAATATATAAGTTAAAGGAACAGTCAGAGTAAGCTATGGGTATGGCAGAGATCACTCAGCTCTCACTCTGATAGACCAGCCCATCACCACATATTATGATGGCATGAAGAAAAACATAGGGGGAAGGAGGGTCCACGAATTTTTATAAGTGACTGTACGTACGAGGATGGATATAGGAGAGGACATGTGAATAAGAGTGCGAGGCTA
This sequence comes from Paralithodes platypus, assembly GCA_032716605.1. NCBI lineage: Eukaryota > Metazoa > Arthropoda > Malacostraca > Decapoda > Lithodidae > Paralithodes > Paralithodes platypus. The sequence continues at coordinate 61,154,625 of CM064482.1, forward strand.
GGTAAGTGGTTGACTGAGAGGAGTGTGGGAGAGTGAGTGACTGTGGGAATAGACTAACTGACAGATGTTTGGTTGAGTTATAGGTAATGCTGTGGAGAAGTGAGAGTGAGAGAGAGAGTGTGTGTGTGTGTGTGTGTGTGTGTGTGTGTGTGTGTGTGTGTGTGTGTGTGTGTGTGTGTGTGTGTGTGTGTGATTAATGAGTTCTAGGTAATGCTGTAAAAAAGTGAGAGTGAGTGAGTGTGTGCGTGTGTGTGTGTGTCTCCTCGTTGTTAGGTGGGAGTTTGTGGTTAATTGAGTGTCTGGGTCGATGTGGCAATGTGTGAGTATGTGGATCTGTGTTGTGGATCTATGCTGTGGATGCGGTGAGAGTGGATGAATACCGACTATGTGCAGGAGTAGTGATTAGTTGAACATATACTGGCAATGCTGGAGTAAGTGGATTTGTGTTGTGGATGTGGTCAGTGTGGATTTATTCCGGGAATATTGATCAGTTGGACATTTAATGGCAATATATGATTGCACGGCTAAACGGGTGCAATGATCGTCCAGCGGTATGGATGATTGGATAAAATAATAAGAGCAAATAATAATGTTGAAACATTTATGGATTGTGATTGTAAGGCTATATGTGTGGATACAATTGAACTTACTTGGGTGGGCGCAGTATTACTATGTGTACACATATGGTTATGTAAAATCTCTTGTATAATTTGGCCCCTAATTATGGGTGGGTGACTGACTAAAAGGAAGAAAACAAAATGAATTATGGCCTAATCTGGATAATTGGGGTATTCATTGAAATGGGGCAATATTTTCCTTTATATATTATTGTGAATGGCGATAATTGGTAGGACACAATTAGGTTACATAGATGGTTGAATGTAATGTAGCCTTATGAGTAGATGGATGTGGCATATTTGTGTGTTAGTATGAGTTTGAATAAACTAAAATACAGCATACGGTAAGGTACAATAGTTCTGACTATTGTGGGTTACTTGAATCTGGGTCATGAATAAAATTAGATAATGCATAAGTATTTCTGCATTGAACTCTGTAGTTTTTGTTAATTTGAATAAGATATGCGATATCATGCTTATTTGCATTTCTTTTTATGTGTGGATGAGGGAGACAAAAGGCAAAAGAGTCTGTGACGAGTGCCTTCCCCAGAGTTGAAAGAGTGACAGGGCCAAAATCAAGGAAGGTTCGAGCCAAAATGTCTGGACACACGGAGTTTAAAGCAATTTTAAGTCATAGGATGAGGGAAAGATGGATTTAGGGAGAGTTTTCCAGAGCTCAGCTGTTGAATAGAAGAAGAAATGGGAGTATAATTTCACTCGTGAGTTTGAGAGTTGCAGAGAGTAGGTGTGGGATTGTGTTGCAAGACGGGC
>CM064482.1:61158512-61191012 GCA_032716605.1 Paralithodes platypus
TAAAGTTGCGCATTTTTAGATACAAAAATGCCCCGGCCGAAGGCCGATTTCATCCTAAATTGCAGGCTCGCTCGCTCCCTTAAGTTCTGAATAGAGCGAGTGTAAGGGAGGGGGGGGGGGGGGGGAGGGGGGGGGGGGTGACGTGCGTATGGGAGACAGAATCGTGATGCGGAAAGGGGTAATTACGAACCATAGGAGGTGCTCAGAATCTGGTGAGAGGGAGAAGATGAAGAAGAGAGGTAGGTGTGGGCGTCCTGTTCACGATATCTGTGTGTAGGAGGGCCTCTTATGTACTACAGAACCAATATGAAGGTTTATTTGTAAGTGTATTGGTGGGTTGGTGATATGCAAGATAGGTTCGAATTTTTGGAGCACCACAAGTATTTATTAGCTTCATTGATTTAATTTATTACTTTTATTTATAAGTTAATTGGTAGGTTATTGTATCTGATTATTACATTCAAGACCCCAATCATTAGAGCAGGAACATTTTGTAGAGTCCCAATTGAAATCTACGGACTGAAATCTATGACCAATAACACTAAAACTGCAAAGGGGGATGGTTCACTTTTTGGTCTTCTTTTTGATGTATTCATTATTTGTCTAATTTCCTCCCTAGACCTCCATCAAACTTAAAAACTCAACATCCATAGGATCCCCTTTTAGAGTCATTTGTACATTTTTCGGTAAAACAAATTCCCAGCCGAAGGCCGGTTCTTTAATAATTACAGGCTCACTATCGTTCGCCAGGAACAAATTGACACCTAAATAGCACGAAAGGTCTTAATATGGACAAGAAAATGTGGTGGAAGGTCTTAAAATCAACAAACTAATGGGGCTAAACATCAGGGGGGAGGGGGGGGGGGAATAAACGATCCATCTCCCCTTAATGCAGGCTATTTATTTATTAATGTTTAAATAGGTAGGCTAGTTATCGCGAACACTAACCTCCGCTACCCAAAAAGGGCTAGAGCAAATAGGCTGCACATTTGCACATCTATACCCTGGCTGGTCCTTCCCAAATGGTAGGACTACTAGCTGGATTGCTTAGTTGCTGGTGAGTTATAGAGGTTAATTAATGTTCAAGAGTTTTGGCCAACTTATTTGGAACAGGGTATAGCGGACAACAGGAGAAGTTGGTGGCTCCTGGTCATTTGTGAACGGATTTTTCTGTATGTCATCTATAAAATAAGGTTAAATAGAGTGATGCTGAGTGAATTTTATATTAAAACGTTAAGGGGATATGAGTGTAATTATTTGCTTATTGTTTGTAATCTTTGTATTTGTTAGTTTCCTCCCTAGACCTCCAGCAAACTGTAAAAAACACGCCCTAGACTTCCCTTCAATTTAAATTTTTCGGTAGAACAAATTCCCGGCCGAAGGCCGATTACTCTTAAAATTACAGGCTCACTAACGCCCGCCAGGAATAAATCGACACATAAATGGCACGAAAGGTCTAAATATTGACAAAGAAATGGGGCGTAAAATCTTAAAATCGCCATACTAATGGGCCGACCGTCTTAAAAAAAAAAAAAAAAAAAAGACAGCGGGGCTTAACACGAAGGAGAAGGAAGACCAGAAAAACCAGCCCTCCCCCCTTAAATGCATTTGTGATTAAGGCGCAAACATCGAAACAATAAATATTGATGACATAATTACAACATTCATAGTTGTGTAATATAACTATGAAATCGGGGTTTCTCTTTAAAAAAAAAATCAGTTATTGTTCGATGGAAACCAAATCGAAAATTTAAATGCAACTAATAAGGGTGAACGAAAGAGAATAAACATAAAAATGGCTGGAGTATATGATAGAAATATGGAAATAGAATTTAATAGTAAAATAAATGAGAAACACGCATGATATAAAATGTAAAGACCAATAGACTAAGGTGAAACACACCAATAGTAAGCATTAATATACCGGTCAACATAGATAATAGCATAGTTGAAAATTAAGCAGAAACGTCAGAAAACTAAGTATATACGATTGGTTTCCGAAAATTGAAGTGACGAAAAAGGTGTAGCAACAAAAACAGTGACATTAAAAACCGCTCAAGTAAATATAAAGGAGGAGGCGAAATAAATGACATAGACGTAAGGCAGAGAAAGCAGTAATAACAGTGATTTAAGTTTGTGTGTTTGTCGGGAAAACGAACCAAGGAACGTGTAAGTCATTTCAAAGTCATCTACACAGTTGATTAAACTTGAATATATATATATATATATATATATATATATATATATATATATATATATGTAATTATATATATATATTCAAGTTTAAGCAACTATGTAGATGACTTTGAAATGACGTATACGTTCCTTGGTTCGTTTTCCCGACAAGCACACTAACTTAAATCACTGTTATTTCATCTGCAAGGTTAGTCCAGTAGATGCAACGGGGCATGAATTGACGAAGAAAATTGCCGACAAAAATGACCGTGTGATCCCTTACACAGACACACACGCACACACACACGTACACACACGCACACACACACGTACACACACACGTACACACGCACAAACACACACACACACCTTTTCAGTATCCCTAGGGTGGCTTTCCAAACAATAGACACAGAGTCACACGAACATTTTGCCGGCAACTTTCTATTGTGTTCTGAGAAGCTGACCATGGGCGAGATGGAGAATTATCATATCTCTGTGCAGTTGGTTCTGTATGTATTTTGTGGTTGTGGTAGAGAGAGAGAGAGAGAGAGAGAGAGAGAGAGAGAGAGAGAGAGAGAGAGAGAGAGAGAGAGAGAGAGAGAGAGAATGAGAGCAAGAGAGTGTGTGTGTGTGTGTGTGTGTGTGTGTGTTGTTTGTTTGTGTGTGTGTGTGTGTGTGAGAGAGGGTGTGTTGATCATATATGTGTCTGTTATGAAGAATTGGATACTGAATCTGGATGTTTATCCTTTTCATCGCTAGGATTATATTTGTATCTGGTTAATCAGTACTTAAATAGTTCACAAATGAAAATATACTAAAAATATACATTTTAGTTTTTTTGCATTATCCATAACGTACACATTAATATACTTTACAACAATAATTCGTAAAGTGAGACGTGCAAGTAATGGTATGTTGAGTGTGAGAATAACGCGATCATCACTCACAGATTCACTCGATAGAAAAGCGGTGCCGCACGAGCACTTTTATATTCCATTTTTACGAGCGATTGTAGACTGCTGGCAACTTTAAAATCTCAGTTATATCAGAATTCAGCTAGCTTATATAATTTACCACCAATCTGGTTTCCGATTTCAATACGAAAGAGCCTCAAAATGTTACGATTTATTTTTTTCTGTTTTTAACTTGCTCGTCGAATATTGCCGGAAAAGGCAGCGGCATATATATGAGAATATTTATAGCAACTGTACATCCGCATCTTCATTCTGGCAACATTCCGAGGCTACACTGCGCTTATCCAATTATGTACGCCAAAACTAGTGAATTTTAACCTATATAACTCACAAACGACTAGAGTACGCTAATCGAGCTAACATGTCTACCATTGGGGAAGGGTCAGCCAGGGAATAGGTGTGGATATGTACAGCCCATTTGATCTAGCCCTTTTTGAGTTATAGATGTTAAGGTTCACGATATTTGGACTACCTAATTTGAACAGGGTATAGTAGTCCATTTATTATTGGAAGGCCAAAAATCATGACCCCTAACCTCTGTATCTCAAAAAGGGGCTGGAGCAAATGGGATGTACTTTCCCCCACCTGTTCCCTGGATGACTCTCCCCAAATAGTACAACTAATAAATCGATTGCGGTTAGTGGTGATTTTGTTTTGTGTGTTTTTTGTTGTTGCCTACTTATAATTATGAATGGACTGTGCACGTGCAAGTACACACACACACACACACACGCACACGCACGTGATTTCCTATTGCATGACATAATGGACCCTTGACAATTAAGGTGAATTGAAAGCTTCCGGAAATGGGCATATTACGGTAAAGCTTTGTGTCCCTCTGCTCAAAGCGAAGCAACAAACCCTGGAGGGGAGTCAGGTCAGGTGAAGGTATTGAGGGATAAGCCATTACAACGGCACCTCGTATCTACATTCTACTTTTCCTATTTTTCTGAAGAGTGTAGAGAGGGGAGAAGGGGTGGTGGAGAGAGAGGAAGCGGTTGGAGTGGCTTTGTTATGTGTGTTATTAGTCTGTATACGAGTTTGAGAAGGGGTGGTGGAGAGAGAGGAAGCTGTTGGAGTGGCTTTGTTATGTGTGTTATTAGTCTGTATACGAGTTTGAGAAGGGGTGGTGGAGAGAGAGGAAGCTGTTGGAGTGGCTTTGTTATGTGTGTTATTAGTCTGTATACGAGTTTGAGAAAGGGTGGTGGAGAGAGAGGAAGCTGTTGGGGTGGCTTTGTTATGTGTTATTAGTCTGTATACGAGTTTGTAGTGAGGCAACACCCTCCTCTGAACCATGAACGATGATTATAATGTCGGGTTGTGTTGTGGTCGGTGTTGGTCAGGGTCGTGTAGCGGAGTGAGTGACAAATGGTGGCCCTTGTTATTGTGTGGACGGTAACTTCGGCTCGTCATCACTTTGCCTCATCACAACTGCGCTTCATTATCACTTCGCCTCATGACTACTATGCCTCATCACTATTTCGCCTCACCATCACTTCGCCTCAACATCACTTCGTCTCATCATCACTTCACTTCAACACTACTTTACCTTACCATCATGACTGCCTTGCTTTATGAACCATTTCCTCTAATGGCCACTTCACCTGATCACCATATCAGCAACACTTCACATCAGCAATCATCATAGCCAGTGCCCTCTTACTCAAAACAAAAATATATGGTCCGAAAGCGTTGTTGTTTTGATGAGAAGTGACAACAATGAATTGGATGTGAAGCGAAGGAAATGAAGCGAAATGGCTGTGAGTTGAAGTGGCCGAAGTGAATTGGATAAGAGGCGAAGTGACCGAAGAGAATTGGATGTGAGGCGAAGGGAAATTAAGCGAAATGGCCGTGTGCCGAAGTGACCAACCCCCTTGTTATTGTGACCATCATCTATAATGATGAAGGAAGATAAAGTGCAGTTCGGTTTTCCCTCTGCAATGCTTGGACGCGGTTGGGGTCTTTGGGAACCACATGAACTATTTTTCCGGCAATTTTTACGGGCAATGGCAGTCTGGCATCTTCAGAATTTAAGCTTTATCAGATATCAGCCACCTAGCATCATCTACCTTCAATCTAGGTTCCGATTCCAATGTGAAAGAGCCTGAAAACATTACGAGAAAAAAGTTGTTCATCGATAATTGCCAGAAAAATCGCTCTTCTGACAATAATGCACCTAGATTATTACACACCACGAACAAGTGTTCATCATCTTTGTTAGCATTATGTTGCTTGATGGCCTACTTACTGAGTCCAACTGCAAAGCTTAAGGGGAGGTTTTTAATTTGTTCCCAAGACCTCCATCAAGCTTAAAATTACACCCTCTAGACCCCCTTTCAAGATATATTTGTACATTTTTCGGTTGACAAATTTCCTGGCTCGCCAGGAAAAAATCGACACCTAAATGGCACGAAATGTCTTAAAATTGACAGAAATGGGGCGAAAGTTTTTAAGATCGCCAAACTAATGGGGCGAACGTCTTAAAATCTCAAAAGCAATGGGGCTAAACATGAGGGAGAAAGGGGTCCATAAAAAATACCTCAAGTGGAAATCTCCCCTTAACAATATATGTCTGTTCATTAAAAGGAGGCCATAAATCGTGACTCCTAACCCCTGTAACTCAAAAAGGGCTAGAGGAAATGGGCTGTAATTGTGTACACCTATTCCCTGGCGGACTCTTCCCAGATGGTAGAAATAACATGTCAATTACCCAAGTCCTTTTCGAGTTACGAGAGTTTGGGGGTCAGGATTTCTAGCCTACCTAAAATAAACAGGGTATAGTTCTAACAACATAAATTATCAACTTAAAATAAAATAAAGAAGATAGATTGATTGATTGGTAAACTTGTCTTACACGTACAGAATACCTCCATTACCCTCACCAACCTTCTAATTTAAAACAAACAAAACAACAAGCCAAAAATAACAAGAACAAGAACAACAAAGGCCTCCTCCACCTAACAAACTCTAAACGTATATCTTTCACTCACAAACCTAAGCTAATGGAGGAATAATAGCCACATGACGTGAACACAAATATATATAATTCATAAAATAAAGAGATGACAGATTCGACTCTCTGGCACTGTGAATTTACACCACAGACAGGGTAATGCTATATGGCAATGCAATAGAGTTGCAGATGATAACTAGAATAATGCAGAGAAGATATTGCGAGGAACACACACACACACACACATACACACTATATACAGTATATATATATATATATTTTTTTTTCTTTCACCAACCAACTTTACTACTAAACTCAATTAATGAAATCAACAAATACATATGGCACTCCCAGGACTCGAACCTAGGATACGCACACCGAAATTACGTGCATTTGTGCATTACGCTATCAGGAAAGAAGGAGTGCCAAATGTAGAAGAGCTACACACACACACACACACACACACACACACACACACACACACACACACACACACACACACACACACACGCACACACACACACACACACACACACACACAGCCCGTAGCCTAGTAGGTAGAGCTCTCGTCTCACACACGAGGGGTCGGGGGTTCAATCCCAGACCGGGCGGAGACAAATTGGGCTTGTCTCCTTTCATGTGTTAGCCTCAGTTCACCTAGCTGTAAATAGGTACCTGGAATAAGTGGACGACGTTGTGACGTCCCATCTGGGGTTGGCAAAAATGGTACAAGGCAAGATGGGTATCATATGGTTCACCTAAGCTGATGGCTACCTAAGCCTTCGGGCGAGACGGTACCGTCTATAGTGAGAATGGTACCATACAGATCCACCCTAAGCCTTCGTTTCCAATGTCGCCAATTGGCTAAATACAGACTACACACACATCCACAGCCATTCCAACAGTACATAAAACACTTAACATGCATTTCACGCAATACATTCCCAGTTAAGGAGGCGCGATAATAATGAGCTTAGCTCGCATTGCGTGGATTCCCCTTGACGAACAAGTAACTGAGTAACACACACACACATACTAACAACCATAAAAGGAAGGGAAGAAGGAGAGTAACACGAAGCAAACTAACATACGTCACTTCTGAACTAGTTCCATGTACAGACACAGTAAAAAGTCAGGTTACAGTATAAATTCAACCTTAGCTCTTATCTGAGTTACATGAATATGTTCTCTAAAGCACTTGATAAAAATGCAAGAATATATTTTTATATATCGTTAGTTGACCCAATGAGTAGTCTTTAAATCAAGTAATGTCAAGTAGTCTCTTCGTATTGCAAGAAGGTGAGTTAAAGGTTAATATATTTATATTGTTAAGATCGTGACAAGAATCTGCTTAGTGACTTTGCTTGAATTAGCTGGAAGATGTTGCATTAGCATTAGGGACACATTGTACCTCGCCTTGAATACGATATAGCATTAAAACATAGAGAGTTCGTGACATTCTGATGTGGCACAAATATATGCCAGGGAAATTTTCAGCAAAATATATTAAAGAATAATTTTTTGTTTAGATGGATACAAATAACCTCCATATTCCATAAGATTGCCAAATATAAGGGATTTTGAAAAGAAATATATTAGTTAATATTACCAACCACAAATATTTTTAAGTACCGAAAAAAGAAAGAAAAAAAAATATATATATACCGGTATATATACAGTATGTATATATATATATATATTATGTATATAATGTATATATATATATATATTTATATATATATATATACGGTACATACTGTATACTGTATTAACCACTTGAAGATCTGGCGCGTTTTAGCAGTTTTATTTGGGCTATCATTAGACGATTTTATGCAGCTTAGGAAGGATCTGGAGGTATTAAAAGGGTAAATACTATCTCAATCAACCCTCTGACTTCCATATACCCTTCCTAATCTGAATAAAATCGTCAAATAATGGCCAGAAAGAACAGAAGTGCGTCATCGATCCTCAGAGGGTTAAAAAACAAAAATGGTTATTTCACCCCTAACTCCGGCAAGTCCTTCCTAAGTTTAAAAAAATCACTTAGAGATAGCCAGCAAAGAAATATGGTATCGCCTCATTGAAAAGCAGAAAAGTAAGGAACATGAAAGCAAATTGAATAAAATCGAAACAAGTGCGTGGCGTGACACAGAATTGTGTTTGGCTACCAGACCTGTTTAATTGGGGGGTGACCTGCTTTTTGTTATTTCTGTCCTTTTCTCTCTTTTTCTGGCTTGTATCCATTCGGCCCCATTCAGCCAACTATTTCAAGACGTTTATCCCCAACTAGGTGTCGATTTCTTCCTGGCGAGCGATAGCGAGCCAGCATTATATGAAGAAATCCGGCTTCGCCGGAGAAATGTTTCTATCGAAAAATGTACAAATTTAGCCTGCTGTCAAACAAAAATAAAAAATATGCTGGCTCGCTACCGCTCACCAGTAAAACATTGACACCTGGATGGGGATAAACGTCTTAAAACAGTAGGCTGAATGGGGCCAAATTAATACAAGCCAGAGAAAGATAGAAAAGGACAGAACAAAAACAGGTCAGCCCCCTTAATTTATTCCAGGAGTCTAGGTGAAGGCCGCAATAAGGATATAATATTAGTGCAGGGAATAATATCAATAGAATAAAGCTATCTATCTATCTATCTATCTATCTATCTATCTATCTATCTATCTATCTATCTATCTATATGCTCAGGCCCAATCCCCATATTTCCTATTTTTATTTTTATTCTCTATTTTATTCTATTTTATTATTTTTTTTTTCTTGGGGGTGGCCGACTCAAGACAGAGCAAGAACAGGGAAAACCTAAAACAACCTAAAACAACGAACAAACACAGATAACACACAAATTCACACACATCTAGGTCACCCAGTAATATAATAAATAATATAATATAATATAATAAAGCAATGAAGGACAAACAAATATATCAATAGCATACACAAATGAAGGAAAACATATTTCTGGCACAAACTAATGAAGAACAAGTTACTAATTGCATAACATAATGATGAAAACATACTCCAAAACACAACATAATGAAGGAAAGAGACCCCATTATCATAAATTAATGAAGGAAACATCATCAGTAGTGTAAGATTATGATCAAAGAAAAAATTAATAGCATAAGATAATGAATGAAAATATAATATTGCAAATATCCGTTTTCCCCACACTTTAGGGCATTTTTTGTTTTATTATTCTGGACCGCATTAATTTTTTACTCTTGCTAAATTTAGTCCCATTAATTAGTTTTAAGACTTTATGACGTTCGCCACATTAGTTTGGCAATTGTAAAACCTTAACTAATTTCTTTGTCAATTTTAAGATCTTTCTGCACGTTTATGTGTTTATTTTTTGGCTAAAAATGAGGGAGAAGGAGGTCTAGAAAAACGATCCAACTCCCCTTAGCCTTCTGACTCACGCAGAATCCTCCTCCTTTACTTAATAAAATCGTCTAGCAATAGCCAGAATAAATTGCCAATATCCATCATAATCCTCAAAGGGGTTAAATTAAATCACATCGCTTAAAATCAACGAAATTAAGCTGACAACAACGCCAACTGAAAGGAGTGACTCAATATTCCACACCTACACACACACACACACACATACCCCCTTCCCCCCCACACACGCACATACACACACCCATATACACATCCCCCCCCCCCCACCACACACACACCCATAGCCATACCCACACCCAGTTACACACCCACGTCTCCACTAACGAGTCTGGATCGTCTTCACCTGCAGTAGCATCTACCTTCCGTACCCAGGTGCGACCCAGATACCCCAAATATTTACGAATTAATTGACATAATTTACGGCATCATTTACGACATCACTTATAACCCATTTCGACGTAACTTACTACATGATTTACGACATTCCTTACGTACCCGGGAGCAACACGGGACCCGGATACCCCAAACATTGACATCACTTACGACATCATTTGTGACATAATTTACATCATTTAAGAATCATTACATCATTTCTACATACCTAACATCATTTACGACATCATTACAACATCATTTACGACAATTTTCTCGTACCCAGATACCCTTAAACCTCTACGACATCATTGCTTCCCATGACCTTTGTATACTTACTTCTGACATCCTAACTCTCTCCGCAAGGATACTCAAATCGCGTCATAACTGAGCTTATTAACTTACGACTGGCTGGTATCTCTGAGTAAGGGCAAGTGATAAGATGCGACGTTTAAATCCTGTTATGACTCTCAAACGTCGTAAATTATGATCGTGTTGAATATAGTACCAGGGCTCTATAGTGGACTTCTCGACACCCCTCACAGTCTCTCTCTCTCTCTCTGTTTGTGTGTGTGTATTTGTGCTTGTGTGTGTGTGTGTGTGTGTGTGTGTGTGTGTGTGTGTGTGTGTGTGTGTGTGTGTGTGTGTGTGTGTGTGTAGTGACGAGTGAGGACAAAGATCCGCTACACTCGATGTACTATTATCTCCTTCAACATAATATAGTTATTATATATTTAATTTTACTATTTTTCCTTTCTTTTAGCTTGGGATGAAACTCTAGGAAACAAAGGGTTACAAATTATTTTCACAGACTTCCTCTAAACAAAATATAATGTACCGATACTGCACTAGTGCAATGGTGCTAACAGTGTTAATCCGGTAAATATATTTATCCCAAGGTAGACAATTTCCTGTTACTTAGCTCATTTACTACAAAAGGCTGTTTTTGAGTTTGATAAAGCTGTCACGTGTTTCAAATTATTGATCGAGTTACTCGTGGTATTTTTATACCTCGTACATCCGAAACGTCGTTCCTGAACTGGATAAAAATTGCATTATGCATTGCATTACAAAAAATCATATATTATATAAAATATATGAATAAATATAATATATAATAGAAAAATAAAATATAATGGTGTCATCGTACTGAATGGATTAAGGATGAAATATATAAAAAAGACTATTGCCAATCTGCCTAATATCAGGAGATTGCTTTCTGAATTGACAACATAAGTTAGTACAAAAAACTCCGGACAGATCTGAGCAGCCAAGGTGATGACGGCACAATTTCTCGTCAGGTTTGGACAGACAGAACACAGACCTTGGGACCCCGTGGCTGAGTGTGTAACTCTATTTGGTCCCAGGGAGGGATTTTCGATCTCCCCCTTTTCCCTCCATTAGTTAGGAACTATTAAGACGTTTCACCTCATTAGTTTGGCGATAATAAGACGCTTCACCCCATTCAGTTGTCAATTATTTTCTATGCAAGTAATAGCGAGCCTGTAACTGAGAAGAAATCGGCCTTCAGGCGGAACATTTTTCTATCGAACAAATATACAAATTTAGCTTGAAGGGAGTCTGGGTCTTAAGTCTTAAGTTTAAAGGATGTCTGGGACGGCGTCTTTGTTAGCCTAGGAGATAAAATAAATACATTACTCGAATAATGGCAAAATCAAACAAAATCCTCAATACAAATTAAATAATGTATAATAATCCACAAGACGTCGGACCAGGTAGTGTTAAGGCTTTCTACACTGGCCTAGGTAATGGTCTGGTGTATGGGTTCGAATCCTGCTCACTGCTAGTCAAGAGAGTGAGGCTGATTCTCTCTCACTAACTCCTATCGTCCACGCATTATGGCGAGTCTAGACATCCCTTCCCAAAGTCTCGCATAACTTAACACAAGTTCGAGTAATTCAGCTGATATTTCTGCCAATTAGGAAGAGTCTAACTTTTTATTTGATACGTGAGTCTAAGGGTCACAATTTCAAGACTCGTCATGCCGATGAGACTATTATCGACCACATAATTAGCTTCACGCTATTAGGAAGTTGGAATCGTAAACATCGCTATTAACCCCTTGAGGATTATGATGCGCTTTGGCAATGTATTCTGGCTACCATTAGACGATTTTTGAACAGCTTAGTAAGGATGTGTGAAATAAAAGGGTAAAGGCTATCTCGATAAAGCCTCTGACTTCCATATACCCTTCCTAATCTGAATAAAATCTTCTAATAATAGCCAGAATTATAGAAACAAATTGCGTCTTGGATACTCAAGTGGTTAAGAAAAAATCAATAAAAAAAAAAAATACAAATGGAATGATAATGTAGGTTTCTGATGACCAAAGAGAATATTGAATATATATTTTATGTATTACTTATAATGTAGCGTACTACACCGCATTTTAGCTGGTAATTCTGCTAATATGGATATCTACAGCTCCAACTTCCTTATAGCCTGGGTCTATCCTACTGGCCTTGATAAAGTCCTTGTTCTTCTGCTTTTATCTCCAGAGCTTCCCCCTCACACCTCCCTTTCTCTGTCTCTCTCTCTCTTTCTCTATCTCTCTCTCGTCATTCATAATACTTTATCTCCCACTACCACACACTGTCTGTCTGTCTGTCTGTCTGTCTGTTCTGTTATGTTCTGGTCTGGTCTGGTCTGGTCTGTCTGCCTGCCTGCCTGTATATATCTTCCTCTCTCTCATTTAGTTATCTCTCTCTCTCTCTCATTTAGTTATCTCTCCTACCGCTCTCTTATTCATATACACCATCCCCTACTCCCTCCCTCTCTCTCTCTCTCTCTCACACACAGAGCTTCCCTAGACCTTGGCAGCTGCAGGAGCCCGAGGGCTGAAGAGCATCAGCCAACGTCACCATTGGACCGGTCGCTGTGTGCCAACAAGAACGCTGCTGCCCAGCGAGTAATTTTATTTCCTGCACCCGAGTTCTGACGATTTGTGCAGCGGGCAAGATTTCCAGTTGTATAAGATTAGTTTTAACCCTTTCTTTACCAGTGACGTCTGTTAAATTTCATTCTACCTATTTTTATACGATTTTATGTAGCTTAGGAAGGATCTATGGTATTTAAAATGGGTGATTGTGGTAGTTTGAAGCCTTCTACTTGCTCGAGATCCTTCCTAAACTGACAAATATCGATTGATAGTAGCCATAATACAATAAATAAATACGTCGCCGGTACAGAAGGGGTTAACTGTGCTATATTACCTGTGTGTGGGAGAAGAAATAAAATGCACGAAAACTGGAGTTTCTAAACCAATAGAGACATTGGTCCAGAATGAGCTAAAACGGTCCGAAACTACGTTTTTTCTCCGCTTGGAACTCCTTTGGTTGGAAAGTTCATTTTAGTTTAAGTGTGTATAATTGTTTGCCATTGATATACTTAACATTGCAAAATATTGCACAAATCCACTAAACACTGAAATAGCTAGAGCTTTAGGCGGATAGACATTATGACAGCACTTATATCTGCCAACCTAGATAAACCAATGACATTGATCTAGTTTAATTTACACCAATAAACACCAATTCCATATATCTGTAACACATCAATCAATATAAAACACACTGGACCGATATAGAATGTATGCAGAGAGTCAATCCGGTGGTTCGTATGGTCAGACCTAGATTTCAATAAAGGAGTTACGCATCCTGGGAGTGTCGTAGCAGCGGGATGTAAATAAGAATTAAGTACAGTGTGGTGGTTAATTCCGTATAGTACAGTGTGGTGGTTAATTCCGTATAGTACAGTGTGGTGGTTAATTCCGTATAGTACAGTGTGGTGGTTAATTCCGTATAGTACAGTGTGGTGGTTAATTCCGTATAGTACAGTGTGGTGGTTAATTCCGTATAGTACAGTGTGGTGGTTAATTCCGTATAGTAGGTGTGGTGGTTAATTCCGTATAGTAGGTGTGGTGGTTAATTCCGTATAGTAGGTGTGGTGGTTAATTCCGTATAGTAGAGTGTGGTGGTTAATTCCGTATAGTACAGTGTGGTGGTTAATTCCGTATAGTAGGTGTGGTGGTTAATTCCGTATAGTACAGTGTGGTGGTTAATTCCGTATAGTACAGTGTGGTGGTTAATTCCGTATAGTACAGTGTGGTGGTTAATTCCGTATAGTACAGTGTGGTGGTTAATTCCGTATAGTACAGTGTGGTGGTTAATTCCGTATAGTAGGTGTGGTGGTTAATTCCGTATAGTAGGTGTGGTGGTTAATTCCGTATAGTAGGTGTGGTGGTTAATTCCGTATAGTACAGTGTGGTGGTTAATTCCGTATAGTACAGTGTGGTGGTTAATTCCGTATAGTAGGTGTGGTGGTTAATTCCGTATAGTACAGTGTGGTTAATTCCGTATAGTACAGTGTGGTGGTTAATTCCGTATAGTACAGTGTGGTGGTTAATTCCGTATAGTACAGTGTGGTGGTTAATTCCGTATAGTACAGTGTGGTGGTTAATTCCGTATAGTACAGTGTGGTGGTTAATTCCGTATAGTAGGTGTGGTGGGGTGAGTGGTATGTCTGTAAGTCGTAAGGTCTTTAATGTATGTTTGACCAACAGATAATATGCTAAAGGGAAGATATCATTAATATAAAATTAATATATAACATACTTTGCTTAGAATACCTTATTTTATCATTTCCCAAAGTTATGTCCTTTCCTCCTGGGACACTCTGTGTGTGTGTGTGTGTGTGTGTACTGTACATATATATATATAGATACAAAATAAAAATAAAAATAAATTAGGAAAAACTAAAAACTCAAAACTTCACGACGAATATCAGACAGCAATGTACAAGAATGTCAACCACAACAAATAAACGAGGCCAGCTTCAGTGCAGAGGGAACAAACCATAATAATGTGTGTGTAATGTTAGTGTTATTTTTCCTGTTGTATATTGTATTCGTTACTCACAGGGATAAGCGGGGTGTGTGCTGGGAAGAACTGGATAGCATGTGAGTTTTTGGAGATTGGTGTGGACTGGCCTCTGAAATGTAAAAATATTGTGTAAGTGATGGATAAATAAATTGATATAGATAAGAGAGAGAAGAGGGGAGAGACAGCCAAATAGATAAATAGATAGATAGATTGATAGATAAAGAGAAGGAGAGAGTAATTACTAATCCAAACAGCTTAGTTACTCATCTACTATCATATTTGTATCATAAATTCATAGTATTCCAAGTTTATTTAATAACTAAACGCTCAAACACACACATAGTATAGATAGAAAGATAAATTGATAGAAAGACAATTGAATATCTATCTATCTATCTATCTATCTATCTATCTATCTATCTATCTATCTATCTATCTATCGAGAGAGAGAGAGAGAGAGAGAGAGAGAGAGAGAGAGAGAGAGAGAGAGAGAGAGAGAGAGAGAGAGAGAGAAAGGGAGAGAGTGGCAATATATGCAAACCTGTGTTCTATATCAACAAGATAACGTGTATTCAACCTTCTCTACCGGGTATCATGTGTAAATTGCGGTGTCTATAGAAACCTTGACGTAACCTGATAATATTACGAGGTCCACACACACACACACACACACACACACACACACACACACACACACACACACACACACACACACACACACACACACACACACACACACACACACACACACACACACACACACACAGATACAAACACATCTTTATTTTTATTATTATTATTATTATTATGAATCCTCCTAAGACCTTGTAAAATTCACCTACTAGACGAGACAGAGTTAAGTGCGAGGGAACGCGAAAGTGGTCCCGGACCCTATGAATTAGAACTTTTAATGTTGTTTACGTTCGGGATCTGTCTCGAATCGGCCACCCCTCGCTATGGGATATGTGCCTGAGTATATAAATACATACATAAATACATACATACATACATACATACATACATACATACATACAACTCTACCTCCCTATACAGTTCATTTTATTATCTATATTAATAACTATTTCAGAGACAGATAGATAAATAGCAAGGTACAGTATATATCGGTAGATAAATAGATACATAGATAAATATAAATATATATAAATAAAGATAGAGATAATGCATATACTAGTTATATATTCGTATATATACAACAACAAATAAAAAATAATAAAATAATAATAATAAAATACAAATACATTTTTTCCCCGTGTTATAAAATACAAATACATCTTTTCCCCGTGTTATAAATTTTGTCCATAGGGTGTAATGTTAGGGTTTTGAGGTTTATTGGTGTAACATAAGAACATGATAAGATCCAGGACTTATAACCTCTATACATGGATGCTTCATTAGGCTGTAGTATTACCCATTTCAGAGATTGATAAATATAGATGGATATATAGATAGATAGAGATACATACAAATAGATATACTTTTGAATATATTGGAAATCATTAGAATATAAAGCAATACCAAATCATACATCCAAGCTAAGGCAAATATATCGGATTATACGAAACACCAAACAAACCAATATAGACAAAGTTAATGTTCGATTCTACCAATATATGAACAAGGACAACCACGCTCCTGACACATATAAATCAACCACGCTCCTGACACATATAAATCAACCACGCTCCTGACACATATAAAATCAAGCACAACCACGCTCCTGACACATATATAAACAAGCACAACCACGCTCCTGACACATATAAAATCAAGCACAACCACGCTCCTGACACATATAAAATCAAGCACAACCACGCTCCTGACACATATATAAACAAGCACAACCACGCTCCTGACACATATAAAATCAAGCACAACCATGCTCCTGACACATATATAAACAAGCACAACCACGCTCCTGACACATAAAATCAAGCACAACCACGCTCCTGACACATATATAAACAAGCACAACCACGCTCCTGACACATATAAAATCAAGCACAACCACGCTCCTGACACATATAAAATCAAGCACAACCACGCTCCTGACACATATAAAATCATGAGCATTATGTAGATCAGTGTAGGATAAACATATTATATGATGAATGTGCCTTCTCCATATAGTGATTTTATCCAATTTAGATAAGTTCTTGGAATTGATAAATACGTAATTGACCACTTGCGAGTTGCAGGCAATATGAGAGTTGGAACTGTAGACATTGATAGTTAACCCTTTCACGCACATATGACGCAGAGGTTGCCAGATTAGCAATAAGAAATAGAGTTCTCTCACTCTTATAATTACCTCTCCAAAATTAGTTTTCTGCCCACAGCTAACTAAAATAAAGGTTTATAAATACCCCTGATGGTAACAAAGGCTTTAAAGTATCCCTAATAGGCTCAAAATCACGTCATATGTCGGAGAGGTTTAAGAAAATCATCAGCTTTAATGCGGTTAGAGTACCGGTATATTTATATATGCATACAATAAATGTCAACATATTTCATAACCATCATAAACCTACATTGTTATTTGAAATATATTAAATATCGATGTTTTTGGCTCCAACTTCCTTATAGCCTGAAACTCGCAAGTGGTAATATATTATTGTTGAATATAATGACAAAGTATTATTATTTGTTTATTTGCAGCCGAGGTCACGTTCTGTACCGGCGACGTCTTATTAAATATATTCTCGCTATATTTAGACAATTAAATATATTCTAGCTATATTTAGACAATTAAATATATTCTAGCTATATTTAGACAATTAAATATATTCTCGCTATATTTAGACAATTAAATATATTCTCGCTATATTTAGACAATTAAATATATTCTCGCTATATTTAGACAATTAAATATATTCTAGCTATATTTAGACAATTAAATATATTCTAGCAATATTTAGACAATTTCATGCAGATTAACAAAGATATGTGGTAGTAAAAATGGTTAAGTGAGATAGTTCGAAGCCTGTTATTTGCTGGAGGCACTTTAAACTGAATACAGTCGTCTAATAATAGCCAGAATATAGCTAAAAGGACGTCGCCAGTACTGTATGAAATAAGTATGACAACTTAGTATTTATATGATGCAGAGACCTAACTATACCCTGTTCCAAATAGATAGGCCACACATCGTGAACTCTAACCTCTGTAGCTAAAAAGGAGCTAGAGCAAATGCGCTCTAATTTTCCACATCTATTTCCTGGCTGCCCCTTCCAAAATGGTAGAAATATTAGCTCGATTACTCGAATCGTTTGTGAATTTTAGAGGTTAATGTTTAAGAGCTTTGGCCTACATATTTGGAATAGGGTATGGTAGCTTAATATTTTTCCATTACACATCGATATATCAGCTGTTAAGGGATTCAGTTTACCTCCAGCTGAAATTAAATAGACTATAGTTACACTCCAATGGATGCGTACAGATACAAGTGATAACATACTAAAATATACCCTAAGTAAGTAGTCTAAAACTCTTTAACATTA
This sequence comes from Paralithodes platypus, assembly GCA_032716605.1. NCBI lineage: Eukaryota > Metazoa > Arthropoda > Malacostraca > Decapoda > Lithodidae > Paralithodes > Paralithodes platypus. The sequence continues at coordinate 61,176,824 of CM064482.1, forward strand.
ACCTCTATAACTATATATAATAATTCTACCGTTTGGGATGGGTCAGACAGGAAATAGATGTGGAAATTTACACCCCATTTGCTCTAGTCCTTTTTTAGTTACAGAGGTTAGGGTTCACGATTTCTAGCCTACCTACCTGGAACAGGTTATAGGAGTGCCTACAAAAAATGAAGATCCTGAGATGATGTTGGAAATCTGTCCCTCGTCCTACGTCTGGGAAATGCCAGCACCCTGCCTGCCATAAACTACACACGCCTAGAAACACACACACACACAGTATATACACACGCACACATACACATACATACATAAACTCACGCACACGCACACACGCAGACACAAGTAATTATACAACAAATTCACATATACTTACACACGTATTTTTTAAAAAAGACCTCCGTCTACGTATTGTGAAAAACCTGTTATCCTCCGGCAACTTACGGGGTGAGTGAGTGAAGTGAGAGACAGTGAATGTATGAGGATACATGTTTTTCATAATACGTGTTTCTAGCCCCAAACGCGCGAGGAATTGTTTCTCTCTATATACAGAAAGACAAGCGCACTCACTATAATTTACACATTGATGCTCTCTCTCTCTCTCTATTAGGATTAAGTCCTGGTCACCTCGCAGGGATCGTAAGATCTGTGTGGCCAGTGTATATATGTAAATCTATGTAAATAAATATCTCTCTCTCTTACTCCTTCAAAGTTTCACACACACAAGCACCTATTACTTACTTTTCAAAACTCCTGAAGGAAATTCCGCTACATCCTGAAGTTAGCAAAAAACTGGAAACAAAAACTAAATATAAAGATGAAAGAGTAAGGACGATTCTAAGCGGCGTGTAGCAATGAGGATATAATAAACCCTTCCAAGATCCGATTACGCATTTCTATTCTGTTTCCTGGCTATCATTAGGCGATATAATTCAGATTAGGAAGGGTATTATGTAAGCCAGAGGATAAATCGAGATAGTCATTACCCTTATCATTCCCACAGATTCTTCCTAAACTGTATATAATCTACCAAGCTTGGAAGCCAAAGCGTCACATTTTTCCTTTGCCCCTCAACTTTCTCTTCATAATTTGCTGAGGGGCACAGGGCCCTGAGTAGGGCTTTGGTTTCCCGGACGTTTCCGCACCCTCCTCAGCTCCCCGCCATGGAGTGGCTTCGGTCACCCAGGCTTTATTGTGGTCGGCAGGGAGGGTTCTGTGCGACCGCTCGGTTATGGCCTTGGCCTTGCTCGGGGCCTTGGGGCTGTTCGGCCAGGCAGCTTGGGGAACAGCAACAACAACAACAAGTTCCTTTGCTATTTCCGATACATGTGTTGAAATGCTCAACGCTATGCTTATTATTTTTATTGTTTCTTCCAACCCGTTTTAATTAAGTATTTTCTTTGACCTGTTGCCTTTTGGAAATTTCTCCTTCAGTCTTGTATTACTATATGTCTTTATTATATTTCCTCTATCTTTAAATGCTAGAAATCCTATATTTGTCACAATATTTTTTCTATGACTTATACAGTATTCATATATACTGTAGATATATATATATATATATATATATATATATATATATATATATACTGTATAATTATATGTATATATATATATATATACTGTATATGTATAGCCTATATATATATATACTACTATTTATAATTTCGCATATTAGTTTTGAAACGATTTCTATTTATCCAGTTGGTCTGTCTTGCATTATATTATTTCCTCTATTCATCTTCTACATTATGTGAATACTCAAATTAGCATTATAATATATTAACCAATCCCTTTTTAAATTTGCTAGCAGCCTTCATTCTCGCTTACATTACTCGTCTAACTTCAATATGGTCTTTGAGAGGAATGCAGTCACTGAGTGTGAATGTTTTTTTTTTTTTTTTTTTTTAATATTCCAACTACTCCCTCTCGGGCATAGGCTGAGAGCCTGTACATTCCACCGCTCAACTCGGTGAAGCTCGTGAGGTCTTCTTCCAGTCTGGGGAGTGAGACATGCGAAGCATCCATCATGGCTCGAAGCAGCTCCATCTCTGAAGCGGCTGGTTGCTTCGCTCAAGCGCTTCACCGTCTCACCCTCCAGACTCAGACCCTCACTCTCAGAACGCCACCTATTGAGCAGTGAACTCACTAGGCATTGTCCCCCTGTAACATATTTTGAATATGGGAATATTCATACAGTGTTATTTAATCAGGGAACAATGAGGGTATTTTTTTGGCATTTCGGTGGGCTTTGTGGTAATGCACTGATACTAGGTACAGCACAAATTCAATCCCAATAATATCTTCCCATTGACATATCGGGATTTGAACCCGGGTCCATTGGATTACCAATCCAGTGGCATGACCACTCCACCACACCTCCCCTAATGATAATGATAAGGTAATGATACATGTCAGCTCATTCAGGTACTTGGGCAGTGTGATGAGTGAATATGGGAGTTTAGAGGATACAATACGAGAGAGGGTGCAACAGGGGAGGAAATATGTAGGTACACCCAGAGATATTTCCAACTGGCCCAGTTTTAATTGTATGTATGCTATTATAGAGTAAGGCAGTAGAAAAATGGCATATAAAATATGCAGACTTAACCTACAACACTAGTTTGTTAATTTCTGTCTTTTGTGTTTTAATATTTGTAAATACTGTAGCTTAAATACCATAAATATAAATAACCCAGAGCCAGCTGAAAATCTTGCCGACTGTACCGTACATTGAAAGCTGTGGCTAGGAATATGAAGGTGAGCTTGGAAGTAAAGGAGTCACTGCAGGATAGTGTGGTGATCCAGACATTAACGTACGGGAGTGAAGCCTGGATGTTGCTGCAGAGACATAAATCAAGAATGAAAGGGTTGGAAATGATTTACATAAGAAATGCGTGTGGAATCACGTGGGCAGACAGACAGATAAACGAGGAAGTATGAGAGCTATATGGTGTGGATTTGGAGAGTGTGAAGAGGAACACTTTGAGGTGGTTCGGTCATGTCGGAGCTATGTAGAGTGAGAGAATGACTAAAAGAGTGTGGAGAGTAAAGTGGAAGAGCAGAGAGGGAGAGATAGATAGAGATAGAATATATTTGAGGGGTATGCCTATATGAGTGAAAGTGGTTTGGGCTGGGAGAAGGGGCACCGGCTGACAGAGGGGTAGACATTGGTGCCCAACCCCTCGTGGATTAAGGCGTCTGGCAGTAGATAGATAGATAGCTAGATAGATAGATAGATAGATATATAGATAGATAGATAGATAGATCGAGATAGATAGATAGATAGATAGATAGATAGATCGAGATAGATTGATAGATAGACAGATAGATAGATAGATATAGATAAATATAGTGATGGATAAATATACTATCTTTTATTTAATAAATAAATGAATCTCCCTGCCAATCTTCCTTTAATCACGTATTGTTAATTTGGCAAATATATTTACCTATACTGTATTGTTTTGTTTTAAATTACAATTTTCCACTCCCCTTTAGTTTCTTACTCTCACTTAGCATGTGTTATTATCAACCCTAAACCCCACCTCTCTCTCTCTCTCTCTCTCCATCCACACGATCTGGGGGGAACCACCGCTAAGTTAATAGAAAAAACTAAAAAAAAATACCAGGCACCTCTGTGGATCCCCACCCAACATAACCCTGACCTCGGTGGCTCACTAACACCGGGTCGTGTAGTAGAGAATGAGAGAACAGGGTTACGTAAAAGAGGAAATAGCACTTTTTTTCTTCTTAGCGGATGGCAACGAGGAGAGAGGGTGGGGGTGGGAGGGGGAGAGGTGTATTACAATGATTAGGCTCTTTTTGTTATTCTTTTCTTTTTTGGGTTCGTGGCATTGCTCTGAGGTTACCTATTTTTAGCAGTACAAGTTTGACTGGTTTATCAGTACACCTGGTTCTCTATCTGTGCTTACCTTATCACGATACTATCTTGTGTATCGATTCTTACTTATCATAATCTGCCTATCCATCTAACTATTACCTATTATTCTACTTAATATCAGTCTGACTATCTACATCATCTATTAATATGATAAACTAAAGGCTATCGTCATCCTACTAAATGAACCAACTATTCTCCGTGACGTCAACTCTACCCTCTGACGTCCTCTGCCAAACCCCTAACGCCCCTAAGTAGAACGACACACACAGTGCATAATATTATACTAGGAAAGAGGCATTCCGGAAATGATAGAAATCCCCTAGCCTCATGCTACCAATGTCTCATCTCATATGTTCGTTGAAATATATAGCATATCTCATGAAGCACTATCCTGTGGTCTTCGAAATTATTTAATTATTATCTTTAGTACGTTAGAGCTTAGCTTCATGCTAGAAATCTGCATACATATTTCCAGAAAGTTCGCCGATAGAGCATATTTAATGAAGCATAGTGATAATAAACTGTCCTATTTACGTATATTGCTAGTCATGTAATATTTTAGATAATCTTTATGAGCGATGGGCAATAACGATCAATGATATAATAACAAATTGAACGCATTCAGTAACATTTAAATCTTAATTTACAATCCGGTGTTTATACAATTAACATGTTTTACCGTACTGCTTTTCTCCTTGGTAAAAAAAAAAACACTATTAGTGTTTGATAAATTCAGCCTTGCCAAGTGCCTATCTAGAACTTCTATGGTATATAAAATAAGGTCATAGAGCGATATAATAATAAGGAATATATTGAAGAAAGACTGCCAGATTATATAAATAAAAATACCCAAATAAAACAAATCGTAAACAAATCGTAAACAAATCGTAAACAAATCGTAAACAAATGCAAAGAATAAAACTGGTTGGAGAAAAGTTGAGCAGTACAAATGGAATGTGTATTGAGACGTATAGTAAAGTGATTCCTAGAAGCATATTATGAAAAAGAGGGCGAGGTAAGGGAAGGTGACGAGATTATGGTGTAAGGCAGGACAATATGATTTGAAGTAAGCCCAACAGACCAGTGGATAAGCAACATTCGATAAGTTAGTGACCTGAAATGAGACATTGAAAATTAAGGAATTAGTGGTTCTTCTGATTTTTGTTTCCATTTATTTTTATTTTATTTTAACAATTAATATATTGATTTACTTATGTAGGCCTATATATTGTTTTGCTCCCTAGACCTTCATCAAGATCAAACAAAAAATACCCCGACGACCTTCGAGATATATTTGTACATTTGTTCGGTAGAAAAATGTCACGGCCGAATGCCGGTTCATCTTAAATTGTAGGCTCGCTTTCGCTCGCCAGGAAAATATCGACATCTAAATGCCACGAAATAGTCTTATAATTGGCAAGGAAATGGGATATAGTCTTAAAATCATCAAACTATTACGAACGTTATATAATTACAATACTATTAGGGCTAAGCACGAGGAAGAAGGGGGTCCAGAAAGAAAAAAATAAATAAACAGACAATATGGCTGAACTAAATGAAAGAATATTGGTCTACACATATATTAAAAATGGTATGCGCTATGAAATCAGGTAAGGTGTGATTGCCAACTCTCTCTCGACTCAATCCTGATTTTTGTCAATACCTTCACCATCACGATATACAGTATATACATAAACTAATAACACACATAACAAAGCCGCTCCAACAGCTTCCTCTCTCTCCAACACCCCTGCTCCCCTCTCAACACTCTTCGAAAAGTAGATACGAGGTACCGTTGTCAAGGCTTATTCCTCAATTCCTTAACCTGACCTGACCTGAACATGCCCCGCATGTCACACTGCCCGAGAGAAGCTAAATGCAGGTTGTTTGTTTGTTCTATTTGGGTTGAAGGGCCGGAGGATCCGAAGACCCCTTTTCACCCTGCCGCGTAACCTATTTTACTGTCAGGCTAAACAGAGGCAAGGGGTGTGAGGAGATTGCCAAAACATCTCCACCAGCCGAGAATCGAACTCGGTCCTCCCGGTTAGAAACCGAGCGCTCTACCAATGTCGCTACTGGTCACCCCTAAATAAAGGTTTCCATTTATCTTATGTTCTTATGTGTGTGTGTAAAGTGCCATGAATACGGCAATGCAAGAGAGGTTGATGATTATAATATATACAATGCACAAAATCTAATGCAACTAGAAATCGTTAATAAATATATTATTAGTTGATATATATATATGTGAGATTAACCCCTTGTGTACCGTCGACATCTTTTTCATTTGATTCTGGCTACTGTTAATCAATTTTATTCAGTTTAGGAAGGACCTCTAGCAATTATAAGGCTTCAAACTGTCTCAATCAACCCCTTGAACTACCAATTATGTACGATCAAGTACGACAGGTTGGGTAAGAGGTATCCTCACCAGGATTCGAACCCACTCACTCCAGGTATATTTGGGAGAGTCGGGCACCGTAACCACTCGGCCATGAACGGATATAATGGCCGAGTGGTTACGGTGCCCGACTCTCCCAAATATACCTGGAGTGAGTGGGTTCGAATCCTGGTGAGGATACATTCCTCTTACCTAACCCTTGAACTACCACAGATCCTTCCTTAGCTGCATAAAATCGTATAGATGAAGCTAAAATAATATATAGCGGACGTCGCTGGGACAGAAAGGATTAAGATGAATGTGAAATTAATAAAAAATGAAAGAAGGCGAATGAAAAGAAAACAGGTGAACCACAAATTATATAAAAAAACTGTCGAGGTAATATTCCAAGTATATTTATGTATATTTACGGTTTGAGTGTTAATATATAAAATAATAATACACACTGCTCTTGCTTTACCGGGAAAACATGAAAGGTGGTGTCACACGTGCTCGTTTTCCGGCAATTTTCGATGAACAAATATTTCCTCGTACTATATTGGGACTCTTTCGCATTGGAATCGCAAACTTGGTCGAACATAGATTATGTTAGGCAGTTTAATTCTTATTTTGAAGCAACTGCGGTGTGACACGAGCGATTTTGCCGTCAATTTTTAGTAGCCATTATTGCCTGACAGCTTCAACCAATAAGTTCCATATGAATTAAACTACCTAACATAATCTACCTTCGACCTAGTTTCCGATTCCCTTGCTTAATAGGATGGGGTTGTAATTAACATACCTACGTCATCCACACCCCATGACTAAGTAGTGTATGCCTAATTCGGAGCCTCACCCGCTCTTCTGTGAACTGATGCGGATTTACTCTAACGATTAGCACCCAACGCTTCCCCTTCCCCCCCCCCACACACACACACACACACATCATGCTGCATGTAAACAGCAAGCTACGTGGCCTACACAGAAGTTAACCAAGATGAATACGAGGAAATAATGGACAATACATTTACCAACACAATGTCATATGGAAATATAATTGGTTGAAATAAATTGCATTATCAATCAATATATATGTAATAATAAAGTGAACATAACAATATAACCCACATATAAAACCCACATATATAACAATATAACATAACAACATAAGGTGAATATAAAGGAAAATTATTGGTGTGTAGGAGGCTGCACCATGCTACGGCGCTCATCTGTTCCTATGACCTTTGGTGAGCCTTATACACGAGGGTTACTGTATATTATCCCGGGCACAACAGCTTACTTCCCTAGACGTCACAAATGTCCCCTTACGCCAGGTTCCTATTTACTACTAGGTGAACAGAGGCATGGGGTGTGAGGAGACTGCCCATTTGTTTCACATTGCCTGGGAATCGAACTCGGGAATTAATGGTTGTAAGCAGAGAGAGATAGGAGACGAATGAGCAAGTACAAGAGCGTTTGGGTGTGGATGTGGACGTGCTGGAGACTGAGAAGAGAAACACCTTGAGGTGGTTTGGTCATGTGGAGCGTATGGCAAATGAGAGAATAACTAAAGGAACATATGAGAGTACAGTAGAAGGGCAGTGAGGAAGGAAGAGGCAGACCAAGAGTGAGGTGGAAGGATGGAATTGAGAAGTGCCGGTATATGAATGAAAAGGGTGTTCGGTGGGAGGGAGCTGACTGACAGAGAACAGAGGTGTATAGAGGAGCTTCATTCATGGCCAACCCCTCAAAGATTAGGGCGTCTGGCAATAGAGATAGATAATAGCCGAACAAGCTAACCAATGCACAACAGCGCCTCTGGTCAAACTATAGTCGATTAATTTTAAGTAGGAAAGAAATCTTGACATCTATTCTCTGTAGCTTAGAAAGGGCTAGAGCAAATGGGATGTGAATGTGAAAAAAAAAAAAAAAAATCCCTGGCTGACTTATCCCAAATGGTAGAAATGTTAACTTTGATTACCTTAGTCTTCTATGAGGTATACAGTAGATGTTAGAGTTGGGTTTATTTCAGCTAATGTCAAATTGAATCCTTTAGCAGCCGATTTCTCGATACGTAATGGAAAAAAAAAAATATGAAACTAATATGTCTCTACATCATTTCATTGCCAAGGTTTCATGATTAGCAACACATTTCGCTACACAATCTTTGTAATAGCCAAGTAATTAAGATGAGGACATGACAATTTACCAGCAACTGGAAAACATAGACTATAGTGGTCAGGATTTTTGGCCTAAATATAATGACATGAAATAATAACAAAGCTATTAGCATAACACAAGCATAACATAAAATAACATAAGGTCAAAGTAAAAATAACATAACATAAGGTCAAAGTAAAAATAACATAACATAAGGTCAAAGTAAAAATAACATAACATAAGGTCAAAGTAAAAATAACATAAGGTCAAAGTAAAAATAACATAACATAAGGTCAAAGTAAAAATATAATGACATAATAGAAACCAAATTGAGAGTCATAGAATAAACTTGATGATAGTGAAGTCTCCAGTATATTTTAGGATTAAGGGACTATATTTATTCATATGTACGGACATTCTACCTCCTATACGGGGAAAACGCGAGGGTGGAGTATATGTTTATACTTAAGGGGGGATGGGCGTATTTATTTGTTCATTTATGTATTTTTTTATTATCTTTTTAGTTTCGTCCCTAAATCCTCCATCAAGCTTAAATAACATTCGAGCAAGATTCTCCTTCAAGATAAATTTGTAAATTTATCGATCGAAAAATTTCCCCATCTTAAATTTCAGGCTCGTTGTCGCTCGCCAGGAAAACATCGACACCTAAATGACACGAAAAGTCTTTATATTGATAAACAAATTGGGCGAAAGGTCTTAAAATCGCCAAAATATTGACACGAACGTCTTATAATTTGAAAACTAATGGGGTAAGCATTAGGAAGAAGGGGACAACAAACAAACGATCCAGCTCCCCTTAAATGCACTATCTATGAATAATGCATACACAATTATAAATGCACTATCTATGAAGAATGCATACACAATTATAAATGCACTATCTATGAATAATGCATACACAATTATAAATCCACTATCTATGAATAATGCATACACAATTATAAATGCACTATCTATGAATAATGCATACACAATTATAAATGCACTATCTATGAATAATGCATACACAATTCTAAATGCACTATCTATGAATAATGCATACACAATTCTAAATGCACTATCTATGAATAATGCATACACAATTATAAATGCACTATCTATGAATAATGCATACACGATTATAAATGCACTATCTATGAATAATGCATATACAATTATAAATGCACTATCTATGAATAATGCATACACAATTCTAAATGCACTATCTATGAATAATGCATACACAATTATAAATGCACTATCTATGAATAATGCATACACAATTCTAAATGCACTATCTATGAAGAATGCATACACAATTCTAAATGCACTATCTATGAATAATGCATACACAATTATAAATGCACTATCTATGAATAATGCATACACAATTATAAATGCACTATCTATGAATAATGCATACACAATTATAAATGCACTATCTATGAAGAATGCATACACAATTATAAATGCACTATCTATGAATAATGCATACACAATTCTAAATAAACCTGAATCAGCGGGGTTAAAAATATTTCCGATCAATATTCCAAAATCATAGTAATATATATTTATATAGCCGGCTAACAGTAAGCGATTTTAATCAGATTAGAAAAGACCTCTCGTGGCCAAAGATAAATAGAAGAGTATCATGAATCTCTTGAGTAAGAGATATTCTTTCTAATGGTCTTTAGTTAACTACAATTATATATAAGGTTTGTCTCTTAGAATTGAGTGATACTGAAGGCAGGATTTGGCTTTTTTTTCTTCAGCATGCCATTCCGAAGCTGACTAAAATCGTCTAGCTTTCTATAGAAATGTCATAACTGGAGAGGGCTAAGCACTATTGGTCATATTCCTGTAACGTTAGCAACATAATAATTTTCGCATGAATGAAATATGCGTATAGAAATAAATTGTAAACAATGGCTTACAATCTTCTTACACTATTGTCACTAAAATATACCTGGAGAATAATTAAATGATACTACCGCACTCAGATGCCCTCGGCCTAAGCGCAGAAATATTTCTCTCATAAGAAATGCTTAGGTATTGTAGGGTGGTGGTGTAGTGAGTAGAAGCTGGGACTTGCATTTGCGTAACCTAGGTTCTATCCCTGATATATAGTGCTTCCTGAATAGAAATATCAAGTTATCATTTTCCTATTCATAAATAAACAAGCTGCATAAATTGTTCAATGTACGATTAGAAATGATCTCCCGTGTGTTTGTTGCGTGGCTTTAGTATATTCTCTCGACAAAACTATCAAATTGTCGGAAATTAAAACCTAAACTTATACTTATTTTCTCTCAAAGCTTCAGAAATATACTTTAATCAATATTTGTGAAATATATTTGACTTTCAGCTTTATCACAGAGTACAATGTAAACCGTCTCGAAACGTTGCTGAAATGGTTTGTTGGAAGCAACATTTATCGGAGAAAGGGCAATTGGGAATTTTCATTAATCGTTGGTGTGATCTAAATTTTATTATGCCAATTTCATTCAGCTTTGAAAAACCTGTATGAGTCAAAAATTATATATAGCTAGAAGAAAATTAAAAAGATGCTGCGGTACAGAAGGGGTTAAGTTTGAATACAATTACTCTCCTAGTGTTACCCGAGTTAAATTATAATAACACTGTCCTATCATAGGGATAACTGAGTACCCTCTTAGTTTATAGAGGGCGTACACTCGAGTAAAATACAACCCATATACAAACGTTCTAAGAATTCTGAAAGTGGGTCGAAATCTTGTGATAATACCTAACAGACGTATGTTTCACCCAATGCATTCCGTTCACACAAACTTATATACAGCTCACCAGTGTAAACATTGTTTTTTCCTCGAGTGTACTTTATTCGAAAGGGGTAGCATATGTAAATTCAACTTAAATTAAAATAATTTGGTCGTATTGAAGGGGTTACGGGTAGATGGGTTATTTTTCTAGACCCTGTTCTCCCTCATGCTTAGCCCTTTTAGTTTTCAGATTTTAAGATGTTTGCCCCATTAGTTTGTCGATTTTACGACCTTTCGCCCTTTTTATTTGTCAATATTAAGACCTTTTGTGCTATTCAGGTGTCGATTTTTTTTTCCTGGGGAACGATAGTGAGCTTGTAATCTTGGAAGAATAGGCCTTCGGCCGGGACATTTTTCTACCGAAACATGTACAAATTAATCTACAAGGGGGATCTAATGGATTTTTTTTTTTTAAGTTTGATGGAGGTCTAGGGAGGAAACTAGAAAAAAAAATGAATATATGAACAAATTGACCAAAAAGTGAACCATCCCCCATTAACTCTATTTTACCATCACAAAAAAATACGGTAGACCTTCAATGCGAAACCGAGAGAGGGAGAGGGAGAGGGAGGGATAAGGAGGGACCTTGGGATACGGGGGTGGTTATAGCATCCGCCTAGGTACCAGGTAAACCCTCCATAGTTCTTCTTCCCTACTGAACACTAGGCAGGCTTTCCTTCACTAGTGTTTCATAACTCATCACATCCACATCCCTACTTGATTCTCATTTCCTTTCATATGTTTGTACAGGCAGCAAGGTTTCCATATGGCCCAGAGCTTCTTTTATTCATGGCATTTAAGCTATTTTACAAAAATAAGAAATAAAAAACGCAAAATTAAGACAGAAATGAACAAACCAGTAGGTAGGTTAAGCTTGTATATTTTGTTTGCCATCACTCTACTTTATTATAACTCTATCATAGCATAAGTTCAAGAAGCACTGGGCCACTTGGAAATATTGCCGGGTGTACCTACTTTCTTCAGAACATTTCATCACACCTGTTTGTTATTCCTGAAGAAGCCTATTCATCAAAACTTTGCATAAGCTTGGATCCCTACTCTGCATAGTATGTGTCTTTTACCTACATATGACAAGAGTCCAGGTTGAATATACATTATATCTCGTTTTCCTGTTTACTATATTTCTTTCTATTTATTTGTCTCCATGGTTCTTTCCCGTTTTAGCTATATATACATTATTAATTTCCTTACGATTTCCTTTCCCCGCTTTTTCTCTTCCCAAAATACCTCACATTTTCCTTCTATCTGATTAAAAAAAAAAAAACTATCTTCCTCAGTTTTCCCCTTCCCCTCGGCGTCATTGTCTTCCCTTCTTTTCCTTCCGATCCCGATAAAAACTTTACCTTCGCTAACCCAAGAGTGAGCCGTTTTCCCCAACAAGTAAGCTTTGGAAATATCTACTTGAATCTTTCTTTCCCTCGTCCTACGACTTAAACTGCTTCAACTCCGTGTGTCCAGACATTACGACTCTAACGTACCTTGAATTTGGCTCTCTATCGTTCTTTGAACTTTGGGGGGAGATGCTTGTTACAAGAAAACTTGCCTTTTGTCTCCTTCATACACATGGGAAAAATATATATGTTCCCTCATTGTTTCTGTTCCTTACTAGCCTCTTTATATCTGCTATAGTGCGATAATTACTTTCATTTTCTTATCCATTTCCTTTTTTCCTTGCTTCATTCATAATTATATTCTTCCCTTGTTCTCTCTATTCTTTTCTTCCTTCAATTCTTTGTTCTACTCTATCTTGTCTTCCTTAACAATTATACTGCATGTTTATTTCATTTATGTATTAATTATATTGTTTTTTAGTCCGTAATGTTGGTACCTCTATCCTCCTGCTTATAATTGTCCCGCCACCTTCTATTGATATCAAAATCATAATAAATCACGCGCCTCTGAATTGCATATTTGCGAGTTTCATGCTATAAGGAAGTTGGAGCTGTAGACATCAATATTAAGCAGAATTATAGGCTAAAATACGGTCGTAGTACATTGATAAATTCATATAACCATATTCACCATCCTTCATATCCATCAGAATCCTAAATTATTATTGTATTTCTGCTTAACCCATACAGTACAGGTGACGTCTTTTTCATTATATTCTGTCAATTATTGGACGATTTTATTCAGCTTAGGAAGGACGTCTAGCAATAATAAGACTTCAAACTATCTCAACCAACCCTTTAACTATCACAGATGCTTCCTAAGCTGCACAATAGCTTCTAAATATAGGTAGAATCGCATATAAAACACGGCGCTGGTACTCAAAGGCTTTATATCGAGGTTTAAGGCTTCAGCTTCCTGATTGCCGGAAACTCACAAGTGGTCAATTTTGCTCAACACATCACGTTCAAAATATTTAGAGGAAAACTCGTGTGTAAACAGATGAATAACTAGGATGCCATAGCGTATTGCAAGAGGCATATATTATAACCCCTTCAACTCCCTTCAACCGGGCGGGTGCCCAACCCCGGAAGGGGGAGTTGAAATAGGGGAGTTTCAAAGGAGTTGAAATAGGGGAGCTATCCCCCCGCCAAAGGCGGCTTTCTAGGGCCTTTCCTAGCTGATGCTGAGAGGATTGGGTTCTAGTCATGTGGTGATGGGCTGGTCTATCAGAGTGAGAACTGAGCGATCTCTGCCATACCCATAGCTTACTCTGACTGTTCCTTTTACTTATATATTTTCTAGATCTCAAGTGACGGCGTCTCTTCCGTGGATTGACCTCCCAATCTACCAAGATTGGAAGCCAAAGCGTCACATTTTTCCTTTGCCCCTCAACTTTCTCTTCATAATTGCTGAGGGGCACAGGGCCCTGGGTGTGGCTTCGGTTTCCCGGGCGTTTCCCGGGCTTTGGTTTCTCCTCAGCTCCCCGCCATTGAGTGGCTTCGGTCACCCAGGCTTTATTGTAGTCAGCAGGGAGGGT
>CM064482.1:61196012-61198512 GCA_032716605.1 Paralithodes platypus
TTGATAGGGAACGGTGATAAAATATAGGCATGTAACCCTTTCAGCAACATAACGCCTTTTTACTTTTCATGCTGGCTAAAATTAGATGATTTCATGCAGTTTAAAAGAAAGGGCCCGTCTTACTCAGAGGGTTTATTGAAATCGTGTTTACCCATTTGAGTCATATAGGTAGATTATAAACTAAAGAAAATAGTTTAATGGTAACCAGATATATGATGCAAATTATGTAATGGTGGTGAAGGTGTTAATAGTTGTGTACTGTCCGAGTTGACTATATGCTCTTGATTTTCACTGCTTTACTACTCTAGAACATGATTGAGCCAGTGATTTTTACCTATTAGTCCGCAATAACATTTATGCAATAACAGACAAAATACATGGTACCTACAATACAGGTTACAATATTATGTTTTGTACAATACAACGAAACAACCAGTTCCTTCATTATTATAATTATTAATACATTATTATTATTATTATTATTATTATTATTATTATTATAATTATTCTTAACCCCCTCTGTACCGGCGACGTCTTTTTAATTTTAGTGTAACCATATTTAGACGATTTTGTGCGGTTAAAGAAGGATCTGTGGTAGTAAAAATGGTTTAGTGAGACAGTTCGAAGCCTGTTGATTGCTGGAGGCCCATATGAAACTGAATAAAATCGTCTACTATTAGCCAGAATAAAGTCATAAAACCAGTTCCTCTTCAGATTCGGTTGTGCTGAGATACTACCATGGGGCACAGGGGTGAATGCATTACGGGGAGTTATTATATACCACTTAACGGTTCTTATTAATCCCTTCTCCCTCATACTTAGCCCCTTTATTTTTGAGGTTTTAAAAAGTTTGTCCCGTTATTTGGGCGATTTTAAGATTTTTCGCCATAAATCTGTCAATTTTAAGACCTTTCGTACCATTTGAGTGTCTATTTTTTCCTGGCGAGCGATACTGAGCCTGTAATTTAGGAGGGGGCGACAATACAGTAGCTGTGTGGCGTATTAACCACACCATTGTCAGTACATTGCCAGTAATTGGAAGTAATTTTCGGTAATTACGGTGTAGTACTTAGTATAAACAACAATAACCGTGATAATGTATTGTTGTAATTATAATACAGTATATACCTATTAATAAACATCTTAGTCGTAACAATGCTTTAAACGAGAGCTTTATTGTGGTGTCGGCAGGGAGGGTTCTGTGGGGGCGCTCGGTTATGGCCTTGGAATTGCTCGGGGCCTTGGGGCTGTTCAGCCAGGCAGCTTGGGGAACAACAACAACAACGAGAGAGTGATTTTGTAACCCTCAATTTTCCACGGTAGCCGAAGTAGAGAAACTTCACGTGCTGCATTATTAACCGTTTCTTTACCGGGACCGTCCTTTTAACTTTCTTTACCGGGACCGTCCTTTTAACTTTCTTTACCGGGACCGTCCTTTTAACTTTCTTTACCGGGACCGTCCTTTTAACTTTCTTTACCGGGACCGTCCTTTTAACTTTCTTTACCGGGACCGTCCTTTTAACTTTCTTTACCGGGACCGTCCTTTTAACTTTCTTTACCGGGACCGTCCTTTTTACTTTCTTTACCGGGACCGTCCTTTTAACTTTCTTTACCGGGACCGTCCTTTTAACTTTCTTTACCGGGACCGTCCTTTTAACTTTCTTTACCGGGACCGTCCTTTTAACTTTCTTTACCGGGACCGTCCTTTTAACTTTCTTTACCGGGACCGTCCTTTTAACTTTCTTTACCGGGACCGTCCTTTTAACTTTCTTTACCGGGACCGTCCTTTTAACTTTCTTTACCGGGACCGTCCTTTTAACTTTCTTTACCGGGACCGTCCTTTTAACTTTCTTTACCGGGACCGTCCTTTTAACTTTCTTTACCGGGACCGTCCTTTTAACTTTATTCTGGTTAATATTAGACGATTATATTCAGTTTAAAAAGGATATCCAACAATTAACAGGCTTGGAACTTTCACTCATAACCCTTTTTACTACCACAGATCCTTCTTAAACTGCACAAAATCGTCTAAATATAGCTTGCACAAAAATGAAAAGGAGGAATTAAGGAGAGATTTTTATATTATTGCAATTTTTGTATAATTATTATTATTATTATTATTATTATTATTAGTGTTATTATTATTTTTACCGGTATTAAGGGGAGGCTGGCCGTTTGTTTGGTCTATTAATTAATTTATTCATATATTTGTTTTTAGTTTCCTCCCTAGACATCCATCAAGCTTAGAAAACACCCCCTTGACCCCCCTTCAAGATTAATTTGTACATTTTTCGGTAGAAAAATGTCCTGGCCGAAGGCCGGTTCCTCTTAAAATTGCAGGCTCGCTATCGCTCGCCAGGAAAAAATTGACATCTAAATGGCACGAAAGGTCTTAAAATTGACAACGAAATGGGGCGAAATGTGTTAAAATCGCCAAACTAATGGGCCGAACGTCTTATAATCTCAAAACTAGTGGGGCTAAACATTAGGGAGAAGGAGG
>CM064482.1:61203512-61256012 GCA_032716605.1 Paralithodes platypus
TTGATTAGTCGATTTAAATTGACCACTTGCTAGTTTCAGGCTATAAGGAAGTTGGAGCCGTGAACATCGATATTAAACAGATATGCAATAATAATGTACGTTTCTGATGGATAAATGGTATGTTGAATTAGGTTCAATGTATTTATAAATGTACTACGGCCATATTTTAGCTGTACAATCTGTTAAATATCATTGTCTACAGCTCCAACTTCCTTATAGAACGAAACTCGCAAGTGGTCAAATTGAATACATTTCAATGACTAAATTTTCTTGTACTATAATTACGCAACAGTTAATCATAATCCTACATTTGTATAATATTAATATCAAGGGTAACATAGACATTAATTATTAACCAAACTCTTACTCGTCAGTCACTTTACAGCAGGGCAATACATCTCGTATTTCAGACATTATGGCCAAATCTCGCATTTCAGACATTATGGCCAAATCTCGTATTTCAGACATTATGGCCAAATCTCGTATTTCAGACATTATGGCCAAATCTCGTATTTCAGACATTATGGCCAAATCTCGTATTTCAGACATTATGGCCAAATCTCGTATTTCAGACATTATGGCCAAATCTCGTATTTCAGACATTATGGCCAAATCTCGTATTTCAGACATTATGGCCAAATCTCGTATTTCAGACATTATGGCCAAATCTCGTATTTCAGACATTATGGCCAAATCTCGTATTTCAGACATTATGGCCAAATCTCGTATTTCAGACATTATGGCCAAATCTCGTATTTCAGACATTATGGCCAAATCTTAAAATGTCGGTAATTCTTTATTTAGAGACATTACAGACACCAGGTATCTTCCCACCCTTCAGCCTAGACTTAACCTCCTTTACCCATTAACCCCTTCAACGAGATGCCGTATTTTTTGTATAATTGTGGTTCCCATTGGACAATTATGTTTAGCATATAATCTATCTTTAGGACTCTCAGGAGTAAATGCTATCTCAGTGACCATCTAAATAGCATATGACTTTCATAATCTGCATATAATCGTCTAATGTTAGCCAGAATAACAGGTTAACATCGTACTGAAGGGGTCATAAGAAGATATAGTATTATATGCAATGACAAGAACTACAAGCATGACAAAAAACTCGCTCAGGGAAAATTGACGGGAATATCGCTCGTGTAACACCGCCTTTTCTCTTTCTCTCCCTCTCTCTTTGGCTTGTATTAATTCAGCCCCATTCAGCCTACTGTTTTAAGACCTTTATTCACATCCAGGTGTCGATTTCATCCTGGCGAGCGATAGCGAGCCAGCATTGTATGGAGAAATCCGGCTTCGCCGGAGAAATTTTTCTGTCGAAAAATGTACAAATATAGCTTGCTATCGACACAACAATATATATATATATAATATAATATTGACACCTGGATGGGGGTAAACGTCTTAAAACAGTAGGCTGAATGGGGCCGAATGGATACAAGCCAGGGAAAGAGAGAACAGGAGAGAAAGACACAACAAAATTCCGGTGACCCCCTTTAAAACAGTACCGCTTTATTTATAGTTCCCCCTTGCCTTTATTTATAGTTCCCCCCTTGCCTTTATTTATAGTTCCCCTTGCCTTTATTTATAGTTCCCCCCTTGCCTATATTTATAGTTCCCCCCTTGCCTTTATTTATAGTTCCCCCCTTGCCTTTATTTATAGTTCCCCCTTGCCTTTATTTATAGTTCCCCTCTTGCCTTTATTTATAGTTCCCCCTTGCCTTTATTTATAGTTCCCCCTTGCCTTTATTTATAGTTCCCCCTTGCCTTTATTTATAGTTCCCCCTTGCCTTTCCCCACCATTCTCTCCCTGGTGCTTACTTAACGTTTTCACTCGCTGACCCGTATGCAACGCTGCCCCTGACCCTGCTAGCTTGAGGAGTGCTCTGACCTTCATTCGTGCAACAAACAATAGTGGAGAGGCTCGTTTATAGGCCGTATTTGTGCTCGTTTGTGGGCTTGCTTTTGCTTATATTTGGGCTCGTATTAGGACTTGTATTTAGGCTCGTAGTTGGGCTTGTATGTGGGCTCGTACGTGGGCTTTCTTTTGCTTGTACTTGGGCTTGTGTTTGTGCTCGTATTTGGGCTTCCATGTGGGTTCGTATTTGGGCTCGTACAAAATTCCAATTGGCGTGCTTCCCTTCAATCAGTTAGATCTTTTAGTTGTACCGGTGCCCAATGCCGAGGATTTATACATTTAACCACTTAGCTTTAGGAGAAGCAGGCCAATTGCCCATCAGAAAGGTTGACTATGATATGTGATTTTTTTTTTTTTTTTTTTTTTTTACATATCCCATCAGAAAGGTTGACTATGATATGTGAATTTTTATGCATCCAGCCAATTATACATTAATAACAACAGCAATAATCTAGATATGTGCCAGGAGAGATTTCCCGGGGTTTCTGAAACAAGGGAGACATGGCAGAGATGGAAGCACCACGGGAAGATCAGGAGGTCGGCTTGGTAGAGGCAGAGGAACGGATAATCTTGGAAGACTATGGCCTAGCAGATACTAAGTGTTTTAAGTGCGGAAAAACCAATGCAAGAAAGAATTCGCGAAAATGTTCCGGCTGTCTTAGATCTATTCATTTATCTTGTGCTAAGCTGACAAAGAAAACATCAGGAGAACAACCAAACTGGAAATGTCTCGCATGCCCAGGGCCCACTGCAGAGCCAACTGGGGCAACACCGGCAACACTGGTCGCCGACTTGACCCAACTTGTGACCAAATGGAAAGCGCGGATCCAGGTCCTTGCCCGGGTACCTAAAGGAGCCAGAATCCAAGTGGCGGAGGCCCTTACAACCATCATAAAGCAGGCCCTACAGCTCAAGACACCCTCGCATGGGCACGGCTCCTGGGTTTCTCCTATGGGGCCCTCCGAAAACCACCCAGAACCAACATACAAGACCATCTTCAGGTTTCACTAGCCACCAGAGTGAAACGTCAAGTAGCACAGTATATGGATGGAAACAAACTGGTGGAACCCCCCGAACAGCAACCAAACAGGGCCCAGAAGCAACAGGACAAGGAAGAGGAAGAGGCTGAACAGCTACGTAAGAGGGTCGCGGCGAAGCTGGCGGATAGTGACATCAAAGGGGCCGTCAGACTGTTGTCCTCTTCAGAAGGTTTTGCTGGTCAAGGCACCGAAGTTGTTGCAGCCCTACAAGAAAAGCACCCACCTACACCTAGGGACCTAAACCTCCCCCCTGCCCCAAATGACCAGATGCGCCAACCTTTAGTTGTCACGAAGGAGCAGGTGGTTGCCGCAGTGACTTCATTCCCAGCAGGCTCAGCCGCGGGCCCAGATGGTATCCGACCCGCCCACCTCAAAGGCCTCTTGGGTCAGGGATCAGGAGCTGCTGGGGAGGCACTCTTGGAAACCCTCACCAAATTCATCAACATGGTTTTAAGAGGGGAAGTACCCGACTGTGCCACACCCCTATTTTTTGGGGCATCACTCTGTGCACTGGCAAAAAAAGATGGCGGTGTGCGCCCAATAGCAGTAGGGAACACCTTCCGCCGCCTTGCCACAAAGGTGGGTTTGAAACCACTCTCGAATGGCCTAGGTCAACACTTAAGACCAGTTCAACTAGGTTTCGGAACTCCAGGGGGGTGTGAAGCTGCTGTACACGCAACCCGCACCTACCTCAGCCAAGCCCAAGAAAAATGAGTGCTTCTAAAGATTGACATGCGGAACGCATTCAACAGCATTCGCAGGGATGTCTTCCTCCGTGCAGCTCAAGAACACATCCCCACTCTGTACCCCCTACTTTGGCAGGCTTATTCCAAACCTTCAATCCTGATTTTTGGCGAGACGGTAATCCCATCAGAGCCCGGGTTACAGCAGGGAGATCCAGGTGGTCCTGCTCTTTTCTCAATAGGGGTGGATGCAGCAGCTAACAAAGTAAGGTCAGAACTGAATGTATGGTACCTGGACGATGCAACCTTGGGTGGGTCAGTAGAGAACGTTCTAACCGACATAAATAACATCGTAACTGACCTCGGCCAGGCTGGGCTAGTGATAAATGACACCAAATGTGAACTTGTCCTCCTCAACCACACACGTGAACAAGGAGAAGAGACTCAGGCCCTGTTTCGAGGCATATTGCCAGATGTAAAGATCCTTCAGGAGCACCAGCAAACCCTATTAGGTTCCCCACTAACTCTGGCAGCAATCCCACCAGCACTTCAAGTTAAAAAGGAGGAGCTTCAACGTCTCGTGAGTCGCCTGATACACATCAATGCCCACTCAGCTCTGGCCCTTCTCAAGAACTGTTTCTCCATCTCAAAACTCCAATACCTCCTGCGCACATCGATGACTTACACGAACAATGGTGGCCTCCAAGAATTAGACAGCATAATCCGAGAAGCAGTGACCAGCATCACCAACGTGGAATTTAAAGAACGGACCTGGACACAAGCCACCCTTCCTGTCCGCCTCGGGGGCTTGGGCAAACGGAGAGCCTCGGATATTGCCTCCCCAGCCTTTATCTCTTCCCTCATCGCGACCAACGACCTTGTAGTGTCCACCCTTTCTTCTCAACCCGGAATGACACTTAATGGGGACGTGTAACAGTAGCGATTAACACCTGGAAGGAAAGTACAGGAGTAGAGGAGGAGCCTCAGGGTACCTCCAGGAGCAAGCAGAAAGCGTGGGATACCTTCTCGGCGAAGAAAACTCAAGAAAATCTCCTAACCAATGCAGACCAGGTTGCAAAAGCACGCCTCCAGGCAGCCGCCCGTTCGGAGAGTGGCTTGTGGTTACACGCCATCCCCATCCCACCTCTTGGAACTCACTTGGATGCTGAAGCGCTCCGGGTTGCCATCGCGCTCAGAGTGGGTGCGGCAGTTTGTCACCCACACACTTGCAAGTGTGGTGGAGGGATGGATGCTCAAGGTCACCATGCCTTGTCATGTAATTACAACGCAGGCCGCCTGCCAAGACACTCTGCACTAAATGATGTCATAAAATGGGCCCTGCAGAGTGCTAACCTTGCATCAATCCTCGAACCACATGGACTTCACAGAGAAGACGGTAAACGGCCAGATGGGATGACCACTTTCCCTTACAAGAATGGCCGGTGCCTCGTGTGGGATGCCAGATGTGTTGACACTTTCTCCACAACCAACATCGCCAGAAACGCCGACGAAGCAGGTGAAGCCGCCCGGATAGCAGAAAATAAAAAGCGAGAAAAATATCAAGCCATCGCCAGAAATCATCAGTTCGAGCCCCTGGCATTCGAAACTTCAGGAGTCTTCGGCCCTACCACCCTTAAGATGGTGAATGAAATAGGCCGTAAAATCAGAGAAGTTTCAGGAGAACCCCGGGAAACCCTCTGGCTCAAGCAAAGACTAGGGATGGCTATCCTCCGGGGCAATGCCACCAGCGTCATGAGCTCAGTTCGACTGGACTGGGTCATGCCACTGTGTGAGGCCCGGGCAGGAGTGGTGTATCCGTAGTCTTTCCACAGTAGGGTAAAACAAAACATAAACTTTATTTGTATTTAACATGTGTGATGCACATAAATAAAAGGGGATGTGTCGGATGGTTGAAAGCCACAGTTGCTCGCGCGTTTGGGGCTAGCAACACGTATTATGAAAAACATGTATCCTCCTTCATTCACTGTCCCCCCTTCACTCACTCAACCCCACAATTTGCCGGAGGATAACAGGTTTTTCACAATGCTCGTATGTGGGCTTGTATTTGCTATCGTATTTGGGCTTGAAGGAGTCTTGTATTTGAGCTTGTATGTGGGATCGTATGTTGGCTTATATGTGGGCTTGTAGTTGGGCTCGTCTTTGGCTTGCATGTTGGCTTGCTTAGTGGCTAGTTTATCCGTATAGGCCTACATTCTTATTTAAAGGCAAGCATTTAGGGTTGAGTGTACGATCGTTTTTTACTGTAACTGTTCGTTTATTGTATGGTATATACATGATCATCCAGACCAGATGGCTGGAGTAAAGTAAGAAAGAAGAGTAATTAGACAGAGGAAGAGCAAACTGAGAAGTGAGAAGTACAGTAGAAGACTGAAAGTTCTCGGGCTCAACCAAGTTGCTTCATTGTGCATACCAGACCAGATGGCTGAAGTAAAGTAAGAAAGAAGAGCAATTGGACAGAGGAAGAACAAGCTGAGAGGTGAGAAGTATAGTAGAAGACATTGTGCATAAATAAGGGGGACTTTTTTAAAAACTCATTTACTGATCGTTCGTAGGATCGTTTATAGGGTCTGCTTTTGGGGTATGTTCATAGGGGTTCCTTTAAAGGCTCGTTGATGAACATGTTAGTATGCTCGCTAACATAGACTCGTATATAAATGTCCCTGACCCTTTGAGTTTGAGGAGAGCTCTATAACTTCCATTCCTACAACTAGCAGATGGGAGAGACTCGATAATATTTAGGGGAGAATGAATACACTGATTGGCTCTGTGTTAAGGGCTCTGGGGGATGAGGTGTTTTTGTGTTTGTAACTAATTTAGATAGATCAATAAGAGAGAGAGAGAGAGAGAGAGAGAGAGAGAGAGAGAGAGAGAGAGAGAGAGAGAGAGAGAGAGAGAGAGAGAGAGAGAGAGAGAGAGAGAGAGAGAGAGGAGAGTATATCATAGCAAACTAGGAACGCATTGTACCAAATATAAAGAAAATTCCGACATATCGAATTCCAAAACAAAATGTCAAAACCCCCTGTCTTCTTTGAACAATTTATGTGAACAGATTCAGAATGCAAGCTTGTCCTATTAGCAACACGCACGAGGAAGCTGTCTATGTTGCAAGCAGAAACAACTGGCAATAATATATGTACGTACCTGTGTTTCCGGAGGCATCATTGCAACGTATCATTAGGCTAACCTTTGTCAATAATTAGCTCGGGGTTTACAAGCAGTGGGAGAGAGAGGAGATAAACTGATGGAACTTGTTGAATGTTCCTTGGCAGCGCAGATTAGAATTTCCTCGGCTATCTTCCGGCCTTTTTTTTCCCAGACGTATTTCGTTAGATTTCTTCTCTTTACTGAATATGTATACTTCCGTTTGACTTGTATTGTTTTTTTTTAATCTACAAATTTCCCGAATATCACTAATTTATGTTTTCTGTTAATTGCTTGGATCTATGAAATTACAATGTACGTTAGCTTTCATTCTTAAGACAATGCATGTCCTCAATAACTATCGCCTACCAACAATGGTTTATTATTGCATTTCCCTTAAGGGGGTACTGCTTGTTTGTATGGTCTATTTATTAATTTATTAACTTATTTTTTAGTTTCCTTGCTAGACCTCCATCAAAATTAAACAAACACCCACTAGACACCTTTCGAGATAAATTTGTACATTTTTCGGTAGTCCCGGCCGAAGGCCGGCTCCTTCTAATATTACAGGCTCGCTATCGCTCGCCAGGAATACAATGACACCTAAATGGCACGAAACGTCTTCATATTGACCACAAAATGGGGTGAAACATCTAAAATCGCCAAACTAATGGAACAAACGTCTTAAAATCTCAAAATTAATGGGGCTAAACATGATGGAGAAGGGAGTCCAGAAAAAGCGACCACCTCCCCCTTAATGCCGTTCTTTGCAAAACCTTTCATTTCTCTCCTAAACTCGCTATAGCTCTTTCTTAACCCCTTCTGTACCACCGACTACGTTTGTTATTCTATTCTAGTTATACTTAGAGGATGTTGTGCAGTTTAGGAGGATCTGCGGTAGTGCGAAGAGGTTGAGATAGTTTGTAGCCTGTTAATTGCTGGAGGCCCTTTTGAAACTGATTAAAATCGTCTAATAATAGCCAGAATACATTGAAAAGGACGTCGCCGGTACTGAAGGGGTTACATTAAAAAAACAATCTAAACATTATTAATGGCCCAAGGTAATAAATGACTAATATACAAAGCCTGGCAAGACTACACCTGTTAGGTAAATAATGTTAATGTAAAGCTATAATATATATTTAGGGAACGGAATCTTCTCCCTAATTATAATGTAAAACTTGCAAAGTAAACAAACCAAAACTGGGACGACAAGATAAATGCAAAAAAAAAAAAAAAAAAAAAAAAAAAAAAAAAAAAAAATCGCTCTGTGCAAATAACGTTTAATAAAATAAAAATGTAAAATAAAAGAACACAATCAAGACAGCTATGTTTTTTGTTTATATATCCTGCATGAATAGCGAGTCTCTCTCTCTCACATATTCAATCGCTATCTCCACTACCCTCTCCACTTTCCACTCCTTCATTTCCTACGCCCTCCATTTACCCGTAATTGCCCTCCAGACGTATCAACGCGCTATTTACGATCCCTCCTCATTTATTCAAGATCCCGAAACGAGGTGATCCTGATGAAATCGAGGTTAAGGTAGATGAACACCAATTTTATCTGTGTATAAATCTATTCTAATTTGTTTTTGTTTTCTGTTATGGTGGCGGGGGTGTTGGGGGTAGGGGGAGATTTCGATTGATAATTCTTTTCTGTTGAAATGTCGTGGCTATTTTGAATTTAGATTATGAACTTTAGTCTTTTATTTCGGCCGACAGCCAATTGAGTCCATTAGTATTTGATTTTTCGCTAATTGATGACAAAATGTGAAACTTTTATGCATCTGCATCATAATGGTACCGAGTTTTCATAATTAATACCCTATTTCGCTGCAATATCTTGTTAATAGCCCAACAATCAACAATTTATCTATACGCTAAACATAGATTTAAATAAGTGATTGAATCTCGGCGTGTATGGATGGTGAAATATATACAGACTACAATAAGAACCTTACTTCATTATATATATATTTAATTGACACTCCCAGGCTAGAAAACACGTCCCAATTGTCCGGGAATATTTCAAGTGTGATTCCTTAAGGGAGCCCACCTCGCTTGTTTTCTCTTTCTCTCCCTCTCTCTTTGGTTTGTATCCATTCGGCCCCCTTCAGCCTACTGTTTTAAGACGTTTACCCCCATCCAGGTGTCAATATTTTCCTGGCGACCGGTAGCGAGCCAGCATATATATATTTTTATTTTGACAGCAAGCTAAATGTGCAAATTTTTTGATAGAAAAATGTGTCGCTATCGCTCGCCAGGAAGAAAACGACACCTGGATGGGGATAAACGTCTGAAAACAGTTGGCTGAATGGGGCCGAATGGATACAAGCCAAAGAGAGAGGGAGAGAAAGAGAAAACAAAAAGCGAAGTGGGCTCCCTAAAAACAAAATTTGCGTCGTCAGTTTGATACTAAGGCCAGATATGTATTCCTAGGATTTATCAAGCATATATCGATGTGTATCCTGGATGTCTGGTTAGGTATAAGATCCGGTAAAGTACAGAACACATACGCAGTAAGAATCATAAATGTGTTCAAATAGGTATAACAATATGCTCGAAATGACACGTGTTGCATATTATACTGTATTTTAGCTTGGTTACAGTACATAAGTTCTACATTGCATACATGAACATTGCAGAGTATAATTATCTGGTCTTGCTTCGTTGTTTGAGATGCACCACAAATACGGACACAAGGTGAACAATATGGCGACGACCTAACCAAATTGGCTAAAACCTCCCCAATAATACAAACAAGAGGAAGTATCGACTCAGGTCATTGGTGGCTATTGGAAAGTGTTATTTCCTGCGATTGACCTATAATGCTGCAGTAATATGAATGAGGCTGTTAACTTGTTAAGTATATAATAATTGTATCCTGCGTTGTAAGCTCAAGGGCAGTTTGTGATTATTTCCGTGGATATCCAATTGCCTAAGGTGTTTTCCATGCACATCTGTAGTTGTGTTAAAGATGTCTTATGTTGGACCTCCTTCTCCCTCATGCTTAGTCCCATTAGTTTTGAGATTTTGAAACGTTCGCCCTATTAGTTTCGCTATTTTAGGACCTTTTGCTCCATTTCTTTGTCAATTTTTTTCCTGGCGAGCGATAATGAGCCTGCAATTTAAGAGGAACAGGTCTTCGGCCGGTGCATATTTCTACCGAAAAATTAACATTTATCTGGAAGATAGGTCTTGGGGCTGTTATATTTTATTTGATGGAGGTTGGAGAGGAAAACATAAATTATTATTATATATACCGGATATATATATATATACATCGATATATATATATATATATATATATATATATATATATATATATATATATATATATATATATATATATATATATATAGTTTATATACAGTATATATATATATATACATCGATATATATATATATATATATATATTTGTAGCTTATGTATAGAAAATTATATACATAAATTCGTGTCCAGAGATATTGTATTTATGTACAGTATTATACTCAGGCACATACCTCATTGTTGGGGGTTGCCGACTCGAAACAGAGCCCGAACAGAAACAACATTCAAGGGTTCTAATTCTCAGGGTCCAGGACCACTTTCGCGTTCCCTCACCCCTTTCTCTGTTTCGATGAGTAGGAGAATTGTACAAGGGGAGGACGATTCCTAGCCGCCTGCCCTCAGAAGGAAACGTAGGACAGTGAAGGAAACGCTAAGGTTGGGTAGAGGATGCCAAACCTTACTCTGGATAGGACCAGCCCTCATTCTATATTTCTGTAATATGAGACAGGTGAACTGTATTTTTTTTTTTTTTGTGGGCTAGAGACTATGGCATCCGATTTTACCTTAGACGTTATATAAACTAATTCTACCAACTTTTACCTTAGACGTTATATAAACTAATTCTACCCAATTTTACCTTAGACGTTATATAAACTAATTCTACCCAATTTTACCTTAGACGTTATATAAACTAATTCTACCCAATTTTACCTTAGACGTTATATAAACTAATTCTACCCAATTTTACCTTAGACGTTATATAAACTAATTCTACCCAATTTTACCTTAGACGTTATATAAACTAATTCTACCCACTTTTACCTTAGACGTTATATAAACTAATTCTACCCACTTTTACCTTAGACGTTATATAAACTAATTCTACCCACTTTTACATAACAACCAGGTAACAATGAGCCCAATTACGAACGAGGGAAATAAACACCCTTTTCTTACGCAACTACTCTACATGGTATTGTCACTATACAACTGTTTGGTAAAGAGGGCACTTTACACATTAGTGGGAACTGCTGTTACATTATGTCCAGTTGATTTATCGCCTTCTATTCACACAGATGATGAACTGGCGTCACTGGATGAATTATGTAAGGAAGCGACATGAACAAAATGGGATCATGCTGCTCAAGTCAAAAGTAACTTTTAGAATATGGATCAAGATAGAAACTATACTTATAAATATTCTCAATATAATACGAAAACACAGTGAGACGATTGAATTAAGTAGGGTTTATCAATGGAAATATGAAAACTGTATTAATATTAATGACCTAACAAGCGTGTGACTATGCAAGAGATTCAAGTGGTGTTTCTAAAATCGGATTCCACACAAACGTTTTTATCCGCCAAGTTTTATCTGAAACGTTATAGGCACCATTTCGAGGATTTTTTCTTACAGTTTCGGCAACTATCCTGGTGTTATATAATTATTTACTTATATATATATATATATATATACAGATATATACACTAGTAGCAGTACCAGATTTATCATTTTAACCATCGCAGTGGTATAGGTGATAGACCTGCCTGTAGAGGTTCGAGTCCTAGCCCTGGCTATTATGTTTTTCATCAAAGAAACAACTTGTCATGCTTAGGGGAGCCGGATTTCGATTTAAAAAGACTGTCTATCCGCCACATGAGTGTTGTTGGGGAGAATCACTAGTAGCAGTACCAGATTTCTTCTTTTAACCATCGCAGTGGTATAGGTGATAGACCTCTCGCCTGTAGAAGTTCGAATCCTAGCTAGCCCTGGCTATTATTATATATATATATATATATATATATATATATATATATATATATATATGTCAGACACCTTGATCTCTCAGATTGTGGCCACGAAAGAATCACCTCCATGCTCCTCTGTTATCAATCAGTTGGCTCCCATAATTCTACCCCGACACCACTTTCGTTCATATGCCTCTCAACTCCATCCTTCCATCTCATTCTCGTTCTGCCTCTTCCCCTCTGCCCATCCACCTTATTCTCACATAGGCCTACTCTTCTCTGCTATCCTTTCCTTCCAATTTCCCTTACTATCGGTTTGCTAACTCTACTAGAATCAAGTCCTGACCACATCACTGGGATCTTAAGGTATGTGTAGCCAGTATACCTATATAAGGTATGTGTAGCCAGTATACCTATATAAATATGTGTAAATCATGTATAATTCATATTTTTCACCAACCAACTTTACTTCTAAACTCAATTAATTAATACATTAATTAAGCTTAAATAATGCCATACATTTCAGGAATATAAATATCGCATAGATAAATATCTTGCCATGAACCCCCAACTGACTGCGTTTGTCCCCGAGTACTATGACCGAATTAATACCGTTCATAGTGATATATTGTTGTTACCTGGTCCAGTTTATCTGGAGCTTAAGTCCTCCAGTTGATTAGTGTGGCAATTATTATTATGATTAATTATGATCATTATTATTACAATTATTATTGGTATTATTATTATCATTAATATTGGTATAATTATTATCATTATTAATATTCGTATTCTTATTATAATTATGGCAAGTAGCCTAGCAAGGACCCTTATATATGTTGTTGCTTGTCTTCCTTTGTATTCTCTCATTCTCCATACGCTCCACATGACTATGAATCATTTTCCAACAATACAATACAAATCTTGTAATTTTCCTTTGAGAACATTTCCCTCCATCATTCCAGCGTATACAATAACGCATAGGCTGGGTGAGGAATGTCAGAGGCACAAAAGATCGCAAGGCTGGTATACTTAAGATATATATAGAAGGTATACTCCAAGACAAAAAACACCTTTACAATATTCACTTAGCGTCTATTCCCATTTAATCATATTCAAGTTAAAGTTTTCATTTTCACATAAATCATTCAGTAATTATGAATGTTGACATTAGGGGCATTTTTTATTCTTCCCCAAAATTGAAATTCTGCTTAACTTCTATTACCGAGGCAATATTGCTCATTTCTGCGTAAAGAACACCGCCAAATAGTGTATTCATTCCCCGTAACGCCGTGCCCGCTAGCGACAAAAGGCGGCGGTATTGTGAGTGACAGAGAATGCCAGGAAGTGCGTCACGGAGGGAACCATACAACACCACCAATCACGCTAATATGGCAACCCACCCCAAGCTCTCATAGATCATACGCATATAAAGGGGATGAAAAGGTATACTACTTGATAGCGTGATGCATAGTGCGCGGAATTTCGATGTGAGTATCCTGGGTTCGAGTCCTCGGAGCGCCACATGTATTTGTTGATTTCATTAATTGAGTTTAGATGTGGTGTAAAAAACATAATGATATATGATCATTGGGTATATAGATTGTGGTTTACGTTTCTATCCATATATTTGATGGGTTTACAAGGAGGAAGCATTCAAATAGTACCGTCGCCTTCATACTCAAGTATCTCGTACTTCGCATGTTTCTGCCAGGAACCAAGTCAAATATGTTCTTCGACGACTTGCCAAAAGCTCTTTCATCAGATATAAATGTTCTGAACGTTCAAACTCTAGCTCTTCCCAAACTTTCTGGCACTTATAGTCTATAACCTCTCAAACAATTTTACTTCCTCGCCTTTTCCACTCTGACACTGCCACTTCTTCCTCTGACAAAGCTGAACTCTTAACTCAAACTTACGCTAGAAACTCTACCTTGGATGATTCCGGTGCTGTTCCTCCCTCTCCACCCCCCTCTCTCGTACTTATGCCTAATATCATAATCTCTTCTAAGGATGTACTTTCTGCCCTCTCTGGGCTTAATGCTAAGACGGCGTATAACTGTTTTAAACTTCGTGTGTCCAGGTATTTTGACTCTAACGTACCTTGAATTTGGCTCTCCGTCACTCTTTTAACTTTGGGGAGACGCTTGTTACAGACAGCTTTGCCTTTTGTCTCCTCCACTCACATAGGAAGCAAAACATAAAAAGAACGACATTACTTAATATCCTTGAACGTATTCGTAATGTCATGAATACATTAATCCTCACACCATTATCTGTTGATGACCTTAAGGAGACATGGGCTGGTTTTTCTGGCCCACTTCTTCCTCGTGTTTAATGCCATTGGTATGTAGATTTTAAGACGTTAGATTTTTAGGTTGGGCGATTTTATGACTTTACACCCCATTTCTTTGTGCAACATTGCGGCAATTTTAACCCCTTGGGGATTTTTGACAGTTTATGCTGGCTATCATTAGAGGATTTATACAGCTTAGGAAGGATTTTTGGGAATTAAATGGGTCAAGACTAGTTCAATTAACCCTCTGACCTACATATAGTCATATACCCTTCCTAATCTAAATACAATCGTCTAAATATAGTATAGCCAGGAAACAAAACAAATGCGAAACAATATCTTGAAAGGGTTAAGACGTTTCACATCAAGAGTTTGGCGATTCTAAAACATTTGATACCATTCAGGTGTAATTTCATCTCTGAGCTAGCGTTAGCGAGCCAACAATTTAGGACAAACTGGGACATTTTTATACTAAGCATCTACAAACTAACCTTGAAGGTGGTGTAAAGTGGCTTGCCTTTTATACTTATTTTATTTTTATAGTCTAAAGAATAAACAACGAAGAAAGTGCTGAGGAATGCCCAAGCTGTGATTTTGATAAGTTATTTTGTCTTTATATTGTGGCGTTCCTGTTTTGGTCTGTTTATTTTGCAAGATGTACACTATTATGCCAGTGGCTTTGGGAGAGCCTTGATTTCGGCCTATTGCTATGATTTGTAAACGACGATAGGTAATGATGCTATGATTTTGAGGCAAAGTAAAGCGGAGGTCTTTTGGGGTTTTATGTAGTTTGTTTGACTATTATTGAGGGTTTTGTTTACTTTTCCCGCCCTTGAGCAATGCATACTTAGTTTGCCCAATAGAGTTGAAAAACACTCGCGACCCCCTTTATAATAAATATATACATGTGTGTGTGTGATCAAATAAAAACAGCCCTCCAGACCTCCGTCGAGCTAAATGTGTACATTTTTTGGTAGGGCTGGTTACTCCTAAACTGGAGACTCCCCCCCCCCCCCTCCCCCGTCAAAAAAGAAAAGAAAACAGAACAAAATTAGAGAGCAAAAAGTAATGCCTGAATGGGGCGAACGTTTCAGGATCACTAAACTGATAATGCAAAATGTCTTAGATTCTCCAAACTAGTTGAGTGAAACAGTTAAGTCCAAACATGTCCTCCCTAGCATCAAATAGGGTTATGCACAGAAAGTAAAGTATATATATATATATATACCGGTATATATATATATATATATATATATATATATATGTACTGTATGTCCAGAGAGAGAGAGAGAGAGAGAGAGAGAGAGAGAGAGAGAGAGAGAGAGAGAGAGAGAGAGAGAGAGAGAGAGAGAGAGAGAGAGAGAGAGATAGAGAGAGAGAGAGAGAGAGAGAGAGAGAGAGAGAGAGAGAGAGAGAGAGAGAGAGAGAGAGAGAGAGAGAGAGAGAGAGAGAGAGAGAGAGAGAGAGAGATATATAGTTATAGATAGTTATAGATAGATATAAATAGATATAGACAGACACAAACAGATAGATAAATAGATAGATAGATAAGTAGATAGATGGAGAATTAAACTCACATGGTAGTATAATGGGTTTATTATGTCATTATAAACACATACTACCATCCAGGATTCACAGCATTGTGAATATATCTCTCAAGTAGATATATCCTGTACGTAAATATGTGTCCTTGTATATACTAGCTTCTAAATTATTGGCCAATGTTATGTAAATATTTATCCTTGGATATATTCGCTTCTAAATTATAGGCCAATTCTCATTCCAGTGGTGTTGGGCGGGGCTTGATTTCGGCCAATTATTATACGCCTTCTTAGCGACTTGGTATGGTAAACACTCGGCGGAAATGTACACTTGCAGAACAGCCTAAGTAACTCAAATTCACCCAATGCTATCCGAATCTTTATATAACAACCCCGGCAGATTTTATGTGAATCTAATTCACCCAATGCGATCCGAATCTTTATATAACAACCATTGCAAGATATAAGTAACTCTAATTCACCCAATGCTATCCATATCTTTATATAACAACCCAGGCAGATTTATAAGTAACTCTAATCTCAACCAGTGCTATCTAAATTTGTATATAGCAACCCAGGCAGATTTGTAAGTAACTCTAATCTCAACCAGTGCTATCTGAATCCTTATATAACAAGCCACGCAGAATATAAGTAATTCTAATCTCAACCAGTGCTATCTGAATCCTTATATAACAAGCCACGCAGAATATAAGTAATTCTAATTCACCCAACGCTATCCGATTCCTTATGTAACAACCAATAAAGAGTATAAGTAATTAATTCACTCCACGCTATCTGGACCCTCTTCTCCCTCATGTTTACCCCAATCAAGGACCGTCCAAAGCCATTGGTATGAAAATATGTCTATGATATATACAGGGTGTCCCAGGAGGAAAGGGCATAACTTTGGGAAATGATAGAACAAGGTATTCTAAGCATAAAATATTCTATAACAAAAAGTCCAAATTTCAACCGTTAAAAATATATTGAAGGTTTTATGTAGTGCCCTCCCCCGCATCACTGTAGTGGACTCTTCCATGTCAAATAGTTTCCAACTACTCCAAAGTGAGCTAATATGTCTATAATCATTTTGCAACTTACAGAATTATATTATCTTTAAAATAACATGGTAAAATAATTGCAGGAAGATGGAGGTGTAGTAGGCACTAGGACAGCTAGGCCAGCCTTATGGGGAAATACTGAAGAAAATACCATTTTCAACATGCAATATCTCTATACCGGTCGAGATTTGGACTTTTTGTTATAGAACATTTTATGCTTAGAATATTTTGTTCTATCATTTCCCAAAGTTATGCCCTTTCCTCCTGGGACACCCTGTATATATATACAGACAGGACAGACAGACAGGCACATATATACAGTATATATATATACCGGTATATATATATATATATATATATATATATATATATATATATATATATATTATAGACATATTTTCATACCAATGGCTTTGGACGGTCCTTGATTTTTGGCCAATTGGTATGAATTGTTAACGCCGTAACATGGTGACACCATTGCAAAATATTCTTGATATCTC
Organism: Paralithodes platypus; assembly: GCA_032716605.1. Taxonomy (NCBI): domain Eukaryota; kingdom Metazoa; phylum Arthropoda; class Malacostraca; order Decapoda; family Lithodidae; genus Paralithodes; species Paralithodes platypus. Next base: position 61,220,749 of record CM064482.1, read on the forward strand.
GCATGATTTCTCGCCCTAAATAATATATGATGTTGATACGAGTCCATAATATTCTCGATCTCATTGTTGTCGATGCAAATTGGCCGGTGAAGTGATTGTGTGATTCCAGGCTTATCTTTCCCTTTCCCCTTCAATTTGCAATCAGGTGGAACGAAGCCCAAGATAATCCATCAGGTATTAAGAACTGGAAAGCCATGACCACTCGCACGTAATTGTCAAGGGAAACTGAAACCCACAATAAAGCCAGTGTCACACGAGCTCCTTTTTCCGGCAACTTTCGATGAGTAAGTATTTTCTCACAATATTTTGAGGCTTTTTCGAATTGGAATTGGAAACTAGATTGAAGGTAGATTTTATAAGGGCGCTGAAGTTTCATTTAACGGAGATTTTAAAGCTGCCAGACTACAATTGCTCGTAAAAATTGACGGAAATAGCGCTCGTATCAAACTGAAAGTGGATTTACACGAACGCTCTTCTCCGGCAACTTATGATCGGCAATTTACGCCTCTGGACTTTGCTGGACTATTCCGCCCTACCCTACACGACTATCTTGGAAATAAAGTACCATATTTGACAGAATACTTTTTACAAATTGAAGGCATAAACTTCCGAACTTTTAAACCGTAGTAAATAATTAGAATCTTCCTCGATCCTTTTCCGATTTTGAGAACATCATACATTCTGACAGGTTAACCCTTAGAAGATACGATGGCGCAGTTCTTTTCTGTTTTCTGGCTATTATTAGACGATTTTATTTAGATTATAAAGGGTGTATGGAAGTCAGATTATAAAGGGTGTATGGAAGTCAGATTATAAAGGGTGTATGGAAGTCAGATTATAAAGGGTGTATGGAAGTCAGATTATAAAGGGTGTATGGAAGTCAGATTATAAAGGGTGTATGGAAGTCAGATTATAAAGGGTGTATGGAAGTCAGATTATAAAGGGTGTATGGAAGTCAGATTATAAAGGGTGTATGGAAGTCAGATTATAAAGGGTGTATGGAAGTCAGATTATAAAGGGTGTATGGAAGTCAGATTATAAAGGGTGTATGGAAGTCAGATTATAAAGGGTGTATGGAAGTCAGATTATAAAGGGTGTATGGAAGTCAGATTATAAAGGGTGTATGGAAGTCAATATAAGGGTGTATGGAAGTCAGATTATAAAGGGTGTATGGAAGTCAGATTATAAAGGGTGTATGGAAGTCAGATTATAAAGGGTTGTATGGAAGTCAGATTATAAAGGGTGTATGGAAGTCAGATTATAAAGGGTGTATGGAAGTCAGATTATAAAGGGTGTATGGAAGTCAGAATTATAAAGGGTGTATGGAAGTCAGATTATAAAGGGTGTATGGAAGTCAGATTATAAAGGGTGTATGGAAGTCAGATTATAAAGGGTGTATGGAAGTCAGATTATAAAGGGTGTATGGAAGTCAGATTATAAAGTGTAATGGAAGTCAGATTATAAAGGTGTATGGAAGTCAGATTATAAAGGGTGTATGGAAGTCAGATTATAAAGGGTGTATGGAAGTCAGATTATAAAGGGTGTATGGAAGTCAGATTATAAAGGGTGTATGGAAGTCAGATTATAAAGGGTGTATGGAAGTCAGATAGTTAATTGATATAGACTTTGCCCTTATATTTCCCACTCATTATTCCCATATGGTTTAAAATTGTCTAAAGATAGTCAGAATATACCGGTAAAATGCGTCATAATCTTCAGAGGGTTAACAAAAACAGAGCACAGGCTAAACATAGGAGCGTTCATCATCCTTACCCATTCGTATAGCTAACCTAATAATCTGAACCCCATACTCAACAAGCAGAAATGTTGACAGATTAAGAAAACCAGTGTATAGGATAAAATTAGGAGAGTTCGTTTGCCTAATCTAATCTTATAGCTAACCTAAAAATCTGAAACTCGTATTAAATAAGCGGAAGTTTTGACACAATAGAAGATAACAATGAGGAGAGTTAATTTTCCCTACCCAATCTTATAGTTAACCAAAGAATCTGAAGCACATACTCAACAAGGGGAAACTGAAGCTCATCATAATAAATAATGCACCCGAATCATCCCTTTACCGAGAACTGAGGCAGCATACGAACGGTGAAAGTAACACAATTATCCTGCCCCAGATATTTTCTCCTTTCTCAGGTTCTTTGAATAATTATGACTCAAGGATATACTGTATGTCATAACCTTTTCCGATCCTTGAACTTCTTACAGGGTGTTTTAGTTTGCTCCCTAGACTTCCATCAATCTAAGAAAATATACACCCAAGACCCCGTTTCGAGATAAATTTGTAAATTTTGTGGTACAAACATTTCCTGGCCAAAGGCCAGTTCAACCTAAATTACGGTTTCGCTATCGCTCTCCAGGACACAAATCGACACCAATAGGTCACGAAAAGTCTATAAATTGATATATGGGGCGCAAGGTCTTAAATACGCCAAACTAAAGGGGCAGACGTCATAAAATCTCAAAACTAATGGGGCTATACATGAGAAAGCAGGGGGGGGGGGGGGGGGGGGGCAGAAGAAAACTCCTCAAGCTGTGGAAATCTAAGAATTGAACGAGATTGTTATTGCCCATTGTTTCTAGAGATTGTTATTGCCCTTTGTTTCTAGAGATTGTTATTGCCCTTTGTTTCTAGAGATTGTTATTGCCCATTGTTTCTAGAGATTGTTATTGCCCATTGTTTCTAGAGATTGTTATTGCCCATTGTTTCTAGAGATTGTTACTGCCCATTGTTTCTAGAGATTGTTATTGCCCATTGTTTCCAGAGATTGTTATTGCCCATTGTTTCCAGAGATTGTTATTGCCCATTGTTTCTAGAGATTGTTATTGCCCATTGTTTCTAGAGATTGTTATTGCCCATTGTTTCCAGAGATTGTTATTGCCCATTGTTTCTAGAGATTGTTATTGCCCATTGTTTCTAGAGATTGTTACTGCCCATTGTTTCTAGAGATTGTTATTGCCCATTGTTTCCAGAGATTGTTATTGCCCATTGTTTCCAGAGATTGTTATTGCCCATTGTTTCTAGAGATTGTTATTGCCCATTGTTTCTAGAGATTGTTATTGCCCTTTGTTTCTAGAGATCTTTCCTAAACTGCATATAATCGCTTAAGGGGAGATCTCCACTTGAGGGATTTTTTTCTTGACCCCTTTCTCCCTCATGTTTAGCCCCATTGCTTTTGATATTATAAAACGTTTGCCCCATTAGTTTAGCGATTTTAAGAACTTTCACCCCATATTAAGACCTTTCGTGCAATTCAGGTGTCAATTTTATCCTGGCGAGCGATAGCGAGCCTGTAATTTAAGAGGAACCGGCCTACGGCCGGGACATTTTTCTACCGAAAAATTTACAAATTTATCTTGAAAGGGACTCAAAGGGGTGTAATTTTAAGGTTGATGGAGGTCTAGGGAACAAACTAAATACCTCCCCTTAAGGGGATTGTTTCTGTTGCACCCCTTCTCTCCCATTAGTTTGGCGATTTTAAGACCATTCGTGCCATTTAGGAGTCGATTTTTTTTCCTGGTCAGCGATAGCGAGCATGTAATTTAGGAGGAACCAGCGTTCGGCCGAGACATTTTTCTACAGAACAATGTACACATTTATCTCGAGGAGGGGATTTTGTGGGTATTTTTTTTTAAGCGTGACGGAGGTCTTTGGAGGAAACTAAACATAATAAATTGATAAGTAAATATAAGAACAACAATGAACAAATAAATACCAATAAACACAAATAAACACAAATAAATACAAATAAACACAAATAAATACAAATAAACACAAATAAATACAAATAAATACAAATAAACACAAATAAATACAAATAAACACAAATAAACACAAATAAATACAAATAAATACAAATAAATACAAATCAGCCCTCAATGACAACCAGAATACAACCATCAAGTTACCGAAAGGGTTAAGGGGAGGTTTTTAGTTTGGTCTCTAGATATCCATCAAGTTTAAGATTACACCCCCTTGAGCCCCTTTCAAGATAAATTTGTACATTTTTCGGTAGAAAAATGTCCCGGCTGAAGGCCGGTTCCTCTTAAATTACAGGCTCGCTATCGCTCGCCAGCAAAAAGTCGACACCTAAATGAGACGAAAGGTCTTAAAAGTGACATAAATGGGGTGAAAGTTCTTAAAATCGCCAAACTAATAGGGTGATCGTCTTAAAATCTCAAAAGCAATGGGGCTAAACATGAGGGAGAAAGGGGTAAAGAAAAAAATCCCTCAAGTGGAAACCTCCCATTAAGTTTGACCTGCCGTACCCCAAAGTTTACGTGCAATAATGTTCGTACTCTTGTTTACCGGGAAAGGTCTGTTATGAGTTTACAGCCTACCAAGACCTATTGTGATATTATCAGGTTATTAGGGTGTTGGAGTGGGGAGGTCTGGTTCTGTTTGGCTAGTTTAATGCTCTCTCTCTCTAACTCTGACTGACTGACTCTCACTCTTACACACTCTCACACACACTCTCTCTTTCTCTTTCCTCTTTGTCACCTTACTTTGTTATTATTCCCTTCCACATTCCCTTTTAAGAGGCTAATATGCTGGCTGAGTGGGGACGGCTGATTCTGTTTATCTAGTTCAATGCTCTCTCGCTCTCTCTCCTTCCCCTCTACAACCCCCCCCCCCCCCCCCCCCCCCGCTCCTTACCCAACCTCACCTCTGCTGGCTGGCGGGTTGAAAGCAGGTGAAGGCAACAACACTTAAGGGGAAGTTTCTCGTTTGTTTCCTACTCCTCCAGCAATCTTAAAATTTCACCCCCTTGACCCCCTTTCAAGATAAATTTGTACATTTTTCGGTAGAAAAATGTCCCGGCCGAAGGCCGATTACTCTTAAATTACAGGCTCGCTATCGCTCGCCAGGATAAAATCGACACCTAAATGGCACGAAAGGTCTTAAAATTGATAGAATGGGGCGGAAATTCTTAAAAATCACCAAACTAATGGGGCAAACGTCTTAAAATCTCAAAAGCAATGGGGCTAGACATGAGGGAGAAAGGGGTCAAGAAAAAAGTCCCTCAAGTGGAAATCCCCCCTTAACAATGGGATCTTTCACTCCAGGCTGCTTTACTCTTGGAAAGGGAAAGTTTATTGTTTGTTTTGTTCATGTATTATTGTTTTATTATTATGTTAACATTATTATTAATATTAATATTATTATTATTATTAATAAAAATATATAAATATATATATTTATTTTGTCATTACTATTAATATTAATAGAGAAGCTAAAACAGATGCAAACGAAAGGTGGGGTCAAAGGCTGAGTGAGACTTTTGAAGAACGAAAGAAGATGTTCTGGAAGGAGGTAAATAAAGTAAGGAAAGGAGGACAAAAGAGGGAAGAGTCAGTGAAAGATGTAAATGGAGAATTACTACTGGAACCAGTTGAACTGAGGAAAAGATATGCCGAGTATTTTGAATCTTTGTTAAATACAAGAGATGGAAAAGAAGCAGTGATTGAAGCTGAGGTGGATGGAGATAGGTTACCCAGGCCACCCAGGTGGCAGGGAATGAATGAAAGGATTGAGGAAAATGAGGTGAAAGAAGCAGTGAAACAAATGAGAGCGGGAAAAGCAGAAGGTTTGGATGGTATTGCTGTGGAGTGTATAAAGAAGGGTGGAGATGTGATAATAGATTGGTTGGTGAGACTTTTCAATGTGTGCTTTGCTGTGTCAATGGTACCAATAGACTGGAAGAGTACATGTATTGTGCCGTTGTACAAGGGGAAGGGAGATCGGCAGGAGTGTTCAAGTTATAGAGGTATTAGTTTATTGTCAGTGGTTGGAAAGCTGTATGGCAGGGTGTTGATCGAGAGGATAATAAAGTGTACGGAAGTTGCAATAAGAGAAGAACAGTGCGGTTTTAGGAGGGGAAGAGGGTGCGTGGATCAGATGTTTGCAGTAAGACAGTTATGCGAGAAGTATTTAGAGAAGCATAAGGAGATATTTTGGGCTTTTATGGACTTGGAAAAAGCGTAATGATCGTGTGGACCGTGAAGCAATGTGGAAGGTGTTAAGGATTTATGAAATAGGAGGAAATTTGTTAGAAGCAGTTAAGAGTTTTTATGAAGGGAGTAGAGCATGTGTGAGAGTAGGAAATGGTGAGTTGAGTGAATGGTTTGAGGTAAAGGTAGGTTTGCGACAGGGTTGTGTAATGTCACCATGGCTGTTTAATATGTTTATGGATGGTGTGGTGAGGGAGGTGAAAAGGAGAACTATGGGAAGAGGATTGGGTTTAGTAGGAAAGAATGGTAGAGATTGGGAGTTGAATCAGCTGCTGTTCGCTGATGACACAGCATTGGTGGCGGATTCTGATGAGAAACTGCAGCGGGCAGTCAAAGAGTTTGGTGTGGTTTGTGGAAGGAGGAAACTGAAGGTGAACGTCAATAAAAGTAAAGTAATGGTGTGTAATAGGGGAGAGCATAGGGTGAATCTAGATGTGAGGCTGGATGGGGAAATATTGGAACAAGTAGAGTGTTTTAAATATCTAGGAGAAACGATAAGCAGGAGAGGAGGTATGGAAGTGGAGGTAAAACAGAGAGTGTGTGAAGGAAGGAAGGTTTTCGGAGCAATGGGAAGTATGTGGAAGACGATAAATCTCGGAGTGAAAGTAAAAAGTGCACTGTATCAAGGAATTGTTGTGCCAACAGTGATGTATGGGGCTGAGACATGGGCTCTGAAGAAAAAGGAGAAAAGAGGGCTGGATGTGATGGAGAGGAGCTGCTTGAGGAGTATGTGTGGAGTTACTCGTAGAGGCAGATTGAGGAATGAAGAGATACGTAGGAGAGTGGGGCAGCAGGAACATTTGTCAGCCAGAGTGGACAGAAGGGTGCTGAGCTGGTATGGTCATGTTGAACGAATGGGAGATGAAAGGCTTACAAAGAGAATATGTGAGTCAGGTACAAGGGGAGATAGAAGGGCAGGAAGACCCCCATTGAGATGGAGAGACTGTGTAAGAAAGGCTTTGGATGATAGAGGAATGACTATAGATCAGGCAGGGGAAGTGGTGGTGGACAGGAGTGAATGGAGAATGCTTGTGAATAGTTGAGTGAACACGTGGTCATTTGGAGTAAGGGGTCGGGCGCAAGTTGGACTAGACAATAGTCCATCAGGCGCCTGGCCCGGGGAGACAATTAATATGAAGGGTGCGCCTGGAAGTGTGGTGGGAGGGCTTGTGGCTTTGGCTCCGCTGCATGTCTGCCTGCCGAGATCGGAACCTCTCCGGGTGGTCGGGGGCCGGGGGAGTGCTGGAGCGACCTTGGTGACCCTGGTCTCTGGGTCTTCTCCTGGGTGACCTGGATGTGTGTGAGTTTGTGCTTTTTATCTGTGTTTATTTGTTGTTTTATGTTGTTTTTGTGTTTTCCCTGTTCTTGCTCTGTCTTGAGTCGGCTACCCCCAAAATGGGGATTGGGCCTGAGAATATAGATAGATAGATAGATAGATTACTATTAATATTATTATTTTTTTTTTTTGCGCCCTAGACCTTCATCAATCTTAAAAATACCCCCCAAAACTCCCTTCGAGATCAATTTGTGTATTTTTCGGTAAAAAAATGGCCCGGCGGAAAGCCGATTCTTCTTAGATTGCCGGCTCGCTATAGCTCGCCAAGAAAAGATACACCTATCTGGAGCGAAAGGTTTTCAAATCACCAAAGTACTGGGGCAAACTTCTTACCATCTCTAAACTAATGGGGCTCGACATGAGGGAGATGCGGGTCTACAAACCCCCCTGCCCCCCTTAAGTTATTCAAATGAATGCCATAAACCTTACCAATCAGTGGCCCTCATGTAATCTTGATATAATCGAGTTTATCATGCCGGAACTTCATGCAAATTTGAATATTACACTATACATTTTCTCCATTCAAGGCAGTGTCACACGAATGTATTTTCCAGCAATCTTCGATGAGCAAGGTTTTTTAGTACTCTCTTGAGGCTGTTTCACGCTGGATTTGGAAACTAGATCGAAGTAGATTATGTTAGGTAGTTTATTGTTACGAAACTTAAATTTTGAAGCTGCCAGACAACGATTGCTCCGAAAAATTGACGGAAAAAGAGCTCGTGTGACACCGCCTTATCCCCTCTTTAACATTGACGAAGGGTTGTTGATAGGGTTGACGAAGGGTTGTTGATAGGTGAACAAACATTGTCGGTAAAAAAAATAAACTTACTTCAACACAATCATTCCTGTTCATGTTATCTGCAAGAGGTTGATAACAAATATAATAATGGGAAGGTCGTTGATTTTTTCTGGACCCCCTTCTCCCTCATGTTTAGCCCCATTAGATTTGAAATTTTAAGACGTTCGCTCCATTAGTTTGTCGATTTTAAGGTCTTTCGTCCCTTTTTTGTTATCAATATCAAGACCTTTCGTGCCATCTATGTGTCGATGTGTTAATGTTGGAGAAACCGGCCTTCGGCCGGTACATTTGTACAAGTGTTGCTCGAAGGGGGATCTTGAGGGTAATATGTTAAACTTAATAGATGTCTAGGGAAGAAACTAAAAACAACAATATATATATACATAAAATTATATATATATATATTTATTGGATGACAAATATAGCTGACAGGGCTAGGATTCGAACCATGCAGGCAGGAGGTCAAGTCACCTACACCATCACGAGAGTTAAAAGAAGGAATTTGATACTTCTACCAGTATTCCTATATATATATATATATATATATATGTATACTAATAGATAAACCCTACCCCCATAACACCATATGAGGTTGAGCACTTCCCCTATCAACTTCTTCATATCCTATTTAATTACAACATATTGTATTTAATTACAACATATTGTATTTAATTACAACATATTGTATTTGTATTATTTACTCTAAGCCAATTTTGAGGTTGTGTAGATATCATTATTGATTGATAAAACAAAAGACTGTCAAAATAATCATCCACCTTTAGTACGTATTTATTTAGACATTATTATTTATTGAACACAAACAATAAAGCTTCCCCATTCATTCTTGATATTGCTACTCATACTACGCTACTATATAATTAACCCTTAGCAAATTTAGACGCATTTTGACACTATAGTCTGGCTATCATAAGACGATTTTATATAATTTAGGAAGGATCATTGGGAATTAAGACTATATCAATAATTAACCCTATGACTTACCCATATCCTTCCTAATCTGAATAAAATCATCTAATAGTAGCCAGAAAACAGAAACGAAAATGTTTAAATGTATCTTGAAAGGATAAATAAATGTTTGGAAGATGTATATGAAAATACAAGGTCGTGATGCGCAGAATACAAGGTCGTGATGCGCAGAATACAAGGTCGTGATGCGCAGAATAAATCTTACCAAAACTTTCACCGTTCCAATTTGATACATTTTTGTCCTTGATCTACATACTAAATAGTAATATTCGAACTACAATTGGACGAAATATTACGAAAAAAGGGACGTAGTATCATGCCAATTGTATTCAAACACAAGGAACGAAATGCCGGTGTTTGCAGGTTAAGGGGAAATGGGTCGTTTTTTTATTTTTATTTTTTTTTTTTATTTTTTTTTATTTATGTAATATATTCTTTAGTTTCCTCCCTAGACCTCCATCAAACTTAAGGGGAGATCTCCACTTGAGGGATTTTTTCTTGACCCCTTTCTCCCTCATGTTTAGCCCCTTTGCTTTTGATATTATAAAACGTTTGCCCCATTAGTTTAGCGATTTTAAGAACTTTCACCCCATATTAAGACCTTTCGTGCAATTCAGGTGTCGATTTTATCCTGGCGAGCGATAGCGAGCCTGTAATTTAAGAGGAACCGGAAATTTTTCTACCGAAAAATGTACAAATTTATCTTGAAAGGGGGTCAAGGGGGTGTAATTTTAAGATTGATGGAAGTCTAGGGAACAAACTAAATACCTCCCCTTAAACTAACAATCCCAGGATCCCCCTTCAAGATATATTTATAAATTTGTCGATAGAAAAATGTCCCGGTTCCTCTTAAATTACATGCTCGCTATCGCTCGCCAGGAAAGAAACGACACCTAAATCACACGAAAAGTCTAAGTATTGCCACTTACGGGCAAAAGGTCTTAAGATCGCCAAACTAATCGGCCGAACTTCTTAAAATCTGTAAACTAATGAGGTTAAGCATGAGGGAGAAAGGGGGCCAGACAAACGGCCCACCTCTCTTTAAGGGGGGTGACCTGTTTTGGTTCTGTCCTTTTCTATCTTTCTCTGGCTTGTATCCATTTGGCCCCATTCAGCCTACTGTTTTAAGACGTTTATCCCCATCCAGGTGTCAATTTTTTACTGATGAGCGGTAGCGAGCCAGCATATTTTTTATTTTTGTTTGACAGCAGGCTAAATTTGTACATTTTTCGATAGAAAAATTTCTCCGGCGAAGCCGGATTTCTTCATATAATGCTGGCTCGCTATCGCTCGCCAGGAGGAAATCGACACCTAGATGGGGATAAACATCTTAACATAGTTGGCTGAATGGGGCCAAATGGATACAAGCCAGAGAAAGAGAGAAAAGGACAGAAATAACACAAAGCAGGTCACCCCCCTCAATGGTCGTCATATTGTTTCTATCATCAGCAGGTGGTCATGTACAGCTGCTGACAAATGTTCGTGAGCTCAAGCGATATTTTATGCAATCATATATATTTAGATACATTTTCAGATAAGATTAGCTAGCTAGATAGATATATAGCTAGATATATAGCTAGATAGATAAATAGATAGATAGATAGATAGATAGATTAGATAGATAGATAGATAGATAGATAGATAGATAGATAGATAGATAGATAGATAGATAGATAGATAGATAGATAGATAGATAGATAGATAGATAGATAGATAGATAGATAGATAGATAGATAGATAGATAGATAGATAGATAGATAGATAGATAGATAGTTAGTTAGTTAGTTAGTTAGTTAATTCTTTATTTCATAAAGATAGATAGATAGATAGATAGATAGATAGATAGATAGATAGATAGATAGATAGATAGATAGATAGATAGATATAGATAGATAGATAGATAGATAGATAGATAGATAGATAGATAGAGAGAGAGAGAGAGAGAGAGAGAGAGAGAGAGAGAGAGAGAGAGAGAGAGAGAGAGAGAGAGAGAGAGAGAGAGAGAGAGAGAGAGAGAGAGAGAGATAGATAGATAGATAGATAGATAGATAGATAGATAGATAGATAGATAGATAGATAGATAGAGAGAGAGAGATATAGATAGATAGATACAGAGAGAGAGAGAGAGAGAGAGAGAGAGAGAGAGAGAGAGAGAGAGAGAGAGAGAGAGAGAGAGAGAGAGAGAGAGAGAGAGAGAGAGATTAGATATGAATATACAGCAAGTTTGATCTGAACATCAATCTAAATAGATATATTTGCAAGAGCTCTCTAACATTCATCAGCAGCTGTACAATCGGTGTCAAAGGTCACGATACCCACCTACATTTTAAAGATTTAGAATGTGAGGATCAACGCTATATGGCTCGACGTCTTGGGGGTTATTGTGATACTATCGAGGAATTGGATTGTTTATGATGATGTTTTGTGCAGTTATTATAGAGAACTGTACACTATTATAGAGAACTGTACACTATTATAGAGAACTGTACACTATTATAGAGAACTGTACACTATTATAGAGAACTGTACACTATTATAGAGAACTGTACACTATTATAGAGAACTGTACACTATTATAGAGAACTGTACACTATTATAGAGAACTGCACACTAATTTGATTCCCACCGATTGGTCTCGCTCAGTGAAAGTTAGCCGTACTGTAAACACAAAATAATATTCAAATAAAAACAATATATTCGTAAAATGAATTAGTCTGAATATAACTGAAATCAAATGTAAAGATTCGTCACGGGTGCTGAACAGGTTAAAATGATTGATGTTTCTCGTGTACAGTTGACAAAATAAGTGATGTCGCGGCATCGAGTATAATATCATCACTAATTGGTATCAGCACTATCTAAGCGTAAATTCATAGTTTCGAGTGAGATATACTAACATGTTCCTATCTATACAGACCATATTCAACATCTGACAAACATCCAACACACAGATCAAAACGTAATGACAGAGGAGACACGACTTATTTGACCAACTGTACCAGCTGTCGACTTAAACATTGAATTAACCCCGAGAAGATCCGGATGACGTATTTATGTTGGATCTAGCCATTATTAGAGGATTATTTAGATTAGAAGGGGTATATGGAAGTCAGAGAGTTGATTTAGATAGTCCTTACCCTCATAATTCCCACAGATCCTTCCTAAACTGCATAAAATTGTCTAATAATAACCAGATAATTGTCTAATAATAACCAGATAATTGTCTAATAATAACCAGATAATTGTCTAATAATAACCAGATAATTATAATATGGTCAAAATACACCATAATCTTCTAAGGGTTAGGTCATCTTTTATTTGTATCCATTTATCTCCCTTTCATATATTTTCGTTTGGGAATGGGTGTCCAAGATATTGTTCGGACTGTTTAAAGGTCATTACGCGGGATTTTTCTTGCATTCTTTCTTTATCTTGCACTGCAAATATCTTGTGTTTTCATTATCTTTGAGTTCGGTGTCCTCTGTCTTTATTTTTAGTTTCCTTAATTGTTTTCTTGCTTGTTTTATTTTCAATTAAATGTCTCTCTGTGCAGTATACCCTCCTAGTACACACACACACACACACACACACACGTACACCCTCACTAACTCTCACACTCACTCTCTCTCTAACTTGCTGTCTGCGTGAAAGTCCTATTGGCTCTGTGACAGCCCGTGACCTCCAGGGGAAACTAGCCTGACCTCAACTGACCTCTTCTTGATTTTTCCCACTCCGCAAACTGGCATAATTTATTTCCTTTCAAGATAAGATGGCGCATTTTTTGTAACTGTTTTCTGGCTATTATTAACGATTGTATACTCACTCTCTCTCTCTCTCTCTCTCTCTCTCTCTCTGCGACTTTCATAATTATACCCTTCCTAATCTGAATAAATCGTGTAATAATAGCCAGAAGAAACTGCTAAAAAGCGTCCTGATTCTCAAGGGGTTAAGTCTAAATACGTAATTAATAGCAGCAATGGTTGTATTCAGGCTTACCTTCAGTCAGAGTCACGCTAGTGCCACCTGGAAAAAAAATAAAACATACACTGATTAATATGAACAATAATCTACATGTAGGCTGACCTAAATCACACACTATATTTGTTGTTTTAATAATTCCGGAAAAAGCTATTTATACCTTTAATACGTGCTCAAAATACTGTCCAGATTAGTTGACTACGCTAAATATATATACACAAAATCCATATATTATAAGCAAATGTCTATTTAAAGCTTAGTTATTGACAAAGCGTAATTAAATACCTTTGCATACCTAATGTTAAATGTTGTAGAGATAGTTATACAAAGTACAATATATGTTGTTGTAAACGTGTAACAAAATGCAGAAGTTGCATGTGACGAGTGCACCCCACCACATTTATATATATACAGTATATATATATATATATATATTCAATGTACCACATACAATGTATCTGAATTAATGGTATTGAATCCGTGGTCCATATTTCCTGTTGATTCCATTGTTATATCACACAAGGGGGAAGTGATATGTGGTATGTCAATGTGCTCTACTTTATTTTCTGTGTTGTTGGTACGAATTTATAGCCTTATTTACACTAGCTATGAGAGGAACATTTTACTGTATTATAGCTATAGCTTTGGACGATATAATGTGCAATGCGCAACCAATTCAAAGATAATAACAGTAAAACTATCGAAGTTAACTCACTTTTCTGCATCTGGTTGTGCCATTATGTTGTAACTACATTCAAATATTCATAGTTATAACCAAATAACAATTCCAGCTATGCAAGGCTTCTCACAGTGAAAGAGTTAAGGGGAGATGGGCCGTTTTTACTATTAATTACTTTATTCCTAAATGTCTTGGTACCCTCGCTAGAACTCCATCAAACTTCCTGAATGCTATTGGATATAACGGCCCGAATTTCTTGTAGGCCAACGTATTCATGAGACACCAAAAGAGGGAGTGAATACGTAACAATTTAATCATGTAAAGGGTACATCACACAGTCAGGAATGCGAGCTAGAACCACTAGGAGTAGCTGAAAATTCGGATTCCTGGGCCTATTCGCGGTGAAAATCGATACTCCTAGTGACTCTAGCGATATCCTAGTGATTCCTGTTAGACTCCCATTGACTCCAAACCAGTCCCGGCCGATTGGCCCTGTCCGACAAAATGTTCACCGTGTTTAAGGTTCTCGCCGCGAATCGGACCACTCCCAGTTATTCCCAGTGATCCCCAGTGATCCCCCATGATTCCCCAGTGACTCCCAGTGAGTCCTGGTGATTCTGGTATGAACTGAAACTGAAACCAAAAGCTGTCCGCGAATCAGATACGAAACGCTGAGAATCACCAGGACTCACTGGGAGTCACTGGGGATCACTGGGAATCAACTGGGAGTCACTGGGAATGGTCCGATTCGTGGCTAGAACTTTAAACACGGTGAACATTTTGTCGGACAGGGCCAATTGGCCGCGAGTGGTTTGGAGTCACTGGGAGGCTAACAGGAATCCCTAGGATATCACTAGTCACTAGGAGTCATCGAATTTTCACCGCGAATAGGCCCAGGAATCCGAATTTTCAGCTACTCCTAGTGATTCTAGCTCGCATTCGTGACTGTGTGAAGTACCCTTTAATAAATATATTATTCATATAAACCTGTAATACTTCTCACGTGAAAGTATAATATACAGTATACAGGTAGTTAACTTTTCTTGGTCAAACATTATAAATAGGCCTAGTATTAACCTGTGTAAGTACAATTTCCCACAAGACATTGTATTCACCCAGTGATTGTGTGTAGAGAAGGAAATTACGATAGTTGAGGTAATTAATAATGTGAACCATGTATGGTCAATGTTACAATACCCTACTTATAGTCTACAAGTTCTGCAACTCCCCTTACCTAACATAACGAGGGTGGTGGATACGTGTTTGTATGTGTTTTGAAATGTCAAGTTCGTTTGATGGTGGACAGTGGAGTTTGGATTACTACTTCGAGGGGCGTTGTAGTCGCCGGGGTAAACTTTGAGCCAGCGGAATCATGACTTGGTTGTTTAGGGGCCGTTGTAGTCGCCGGTTAATAATCTAGAAGTTCTGCAACTCCCCTGACCTAACTTAAGCAAACTAACACAACCTACAAGTGTTACCTATTTTAGGTAATCGTATGAAATATTACAGAACTCGGTAACGAATGAAAAGAAGGTGGGAATGATTAACTATCCACTATTTAGACAATAGTTTAAATATATTTGTTTCTTAAAAGTATAGTAAGCATTGATATTATGACCTTATGGTACATAATAATACAGACTTATCGTATTATATTAATGTCTGTAATGATGTATGAATACAGTCATAATACTTAATGATGATATTAGAGGACTGTAGTTATAGTGTCCGTGGGTCGGTGGTGAGTGTGCATGTGGCTTGGCACAGCTTGGGGGGCCCCTTATATAGGGGCTCTTCACAATGGGGGCCATGCCTGGCATACTCGCATTTCATTCATAACAAATCCCAGTGATGCTCGGTGACTCCCAGTGACTCCTATCTAATTCCCCGTGATTCCTATATTACTCCTATCGACTCGTATATTACAGTAAAAATCCGAAATTTTCACATTTTCAATCAATCGCACTTCATTCCTGGTTTTATCCAGGTGATTCCCAGTGACTCCCAGTGATTCGCAGGTACACTCCCACTGGTTCCTACGGTGTTGTGAGTCCACGGGGAATTGCAGACATTCGCGGTGTATTCCCAGGAATCACCAGGAATCATTACTCCTAGTGATTCTAGCTCGCATTCCTGACTGTGTGAAGTACCCCTAACAGTGTATATATGTAAGTCAAATTATCTCCTATTCTCCATCCTATATTGAAGTATATAAACGTGTTGGTGACTTTTACAATAATTTCACATTATTCGTATATTTTGCCTAAATAATACTGAAATTATATGGAGAAAAGGCCTTATATATATATATATATATATATATATATATATATATATATATATATATATTCAGTGTTTTTTAGCATATAATACTATAGCACAACAACATATACACCGTAATCATTTCAATCAATACAGTATATAACTTTATCACAACTTAGAAGAGTACCTTCATGTAGAACAAGAGAGAGAGAGAGAGAGAGAGAGAGAGAGAGAGAGAGAGAGAGAGAGAGAGAGAGAGAGAGAGAGAGAGAGAGAACAAAACAAGAGTAATATTAGTGTCTTGTATCCACTGAAGGCATCCATGCCATCGTAATGAATTTCAACTATAAGAATATACAAACATTAACCCCTTGAAGAACATGATGCGTTCTAGCAGTTTGTTTTAGCTAATATTATACATTTTATTCAGATTAGGAAGGGTATATGGAAGTCAGAGAGTTAATTGAGACAGTATTTACCCTTTTAATTCCCACTGATCCTTTCTATGCTGTATCATAATCGTCAAATGATAGACAAAATAAACTGTTAAAACGCCTCATAATCCTCAAGGGGTTAAGATAT
This sequence comes from Paralithodes platypus, assembly GCA_032716605.1. NCBI lineage: Eukaryota > Metazoa > Arthropoda > Malacostraca > Decapoda > Lithodidae > Paralithodes > Paralithodes platypus. The sequence goes on from CM064482.1 coordinate 61,237,402, forward strand.
CATTAAACAGCAAGTTGTTCAATGACGTTATGCAGTTATTACGTTATTGTATCACAACATCCCTAGCATTCTTACCAGAGATTTATCAAAGCATCAAAATATATATTACAAAATATATATACATTTTTTAGCACTCCAAATTACTGCTACTTACTGAAAGATCCATATAGCAATACCATACTCTCCACAACACAACCCCACATTAACCCCGTCATAACACCGCCTCACACAGCGTCGACCATATAATGAAGCCCTCGGGGGAAGTAACATAACGACCGTGACATTTCCGCGGAAGTAAGGCAGCGTCACACGAACCGTTTTTCCCGTCAGTTTTTACGGGCAATTGTAGTCTGGCATCCTAAAAAATTATGCTTTATTAAATATCAGCCACGTAACGTAATCTAACTTCAGTCTAGTTTCCGATTCCAATGCGAAAGAGCCTCAAAATATTACGAGAAAATACTTGCTCATCGAACATTGACGGAACAGGCGCTCGTGCGACAATGCCTTCACCTTAAGTTTCCCGACCTTATGTGTCTTATGGATAACTTTCAGATTTGCCGGAGGTAAAGTCAAGATTAATACCTCACCGACGACTTTGCTCATTAACTGCGTAATTATAAGTTACTATAACTTTTCCTTGACAGTCTTTCCTAAATTACAGGCTCGCTATCGCTCGCTAGAAAAAATAATGGGCACCTAAATGGCCCTAAAAAAATTAAGATCGACAAAGAAATGGGTCAGAATTTCTTAAAATCGTCAAATGAATGGGGCGAACGTCTTACAATCTCACAACTATTGGGGCTGAACATGAGTGAGATCCCACCCAGGAAAGCTGGGAAATTTTTCTAATAAAAAAAAAAAAAATATATATATACAGTATATATATATATATATATATATATACAGGTATGTACAATTTATCTCGAAGGTGGGTCATAGGGGATCTTTAAGCTTGATGGAGGGCTAGTAGGAAACAAACGCTATATATAATTGTCAGTAAGTTCTGTATGCAACTGTGCCTATCACGATCAGCGATGTAATAAAGTACATCATCCGTGCTGTATGTAATGTGTCCTTGTGTAGGTATAGCCATTATAGTCTTGGTGGGGTCTAGTGTGGCTTCTCTTAAAGGGGGAATGGGCCGGTGTTACTGGTCCACCTTCTCCCTTGTGTTTAGCCCCATTGGTATTTACATTTTAAGGCGTTAAGCCCATTAGTTGGTCGATTTTAAGATCTTTCGCCCCATTTCATTGTCAATATTAAGACCTTTCGTGCCATTTAAGTGTCGATTTTTTCCTGGCTAGCGATAGCGAGCTTGTAATTTAGGAGAACCTGGCCTTCGGCTTGGACATTTATCTAACGAAAAATGTACACATTTATCTCAAAGGGGGGTGATGGGAAATTGTTCAAGCTTGATGGAGAACTAGTAGAAACCAAATACGATATATAATTTCCATGAAGTTCTTACGTATGCAACTGTGCCTATCACAAGCAGCGGTGTAATAAAGTACATCGTCCGTGTTGTACATGATGTCCTTGTGTATAGCCATTATAGTCTTGGTGGGGTCCAGCATGGCTTCTCTTAAATCACTCTCTACCTCCATTTCACCTCCAGTATAGAGAAAACATACATATTTGTTCTTTTTGTAGCTTTCTGCTTTTCTGCTTTTTCCTCTATTAACTCATCTATTCAGTCACTCACTCACTCTCTCACACACACACACCTAAATAACAAAACTAAGCAATCATCATTTACCGAAGGAACAACTAAAATTAATATAAACACCAAGTGAGGAAGAGCACTTTATTGGCGTTTTGCATATGTCAGTAAAGTGCTCCTCCTCATATGGTGTATACTGTATATTCATTATGTCTACCTTTTCAAAGTTTATTTGTATCAACAACTAAATTGTTCAACTACCCTCATTTCACCATATCATTTTTGGAATTCAGCTCTTCTCCTCTTATTAACCAGCCCCTATTAACTTACACTATTCACTAAATTACCAAGCCATTTACCAATCCTCCATCCACCTACTAACACCCTATTCACCCACCAACCAATCCTCGTTCACCCACGTTCCTACTCACCCTTCTATTCAAATGCTTTGCTCCTATTCGCCACCCAAACACTAGTCACCATGAAGCCACTTATTCACCCATTCCATTCTCTATTTTTCCATCTCCAATATATCAATCATACCATTTCTTTGGCAATCTTAAGACCTTTCGTGCCATTTAGGTATCCATTTTTTTTCCTGACAAGCGATAGCGAGCCTGTAATTTAGGAGGACCCGGGCTTCGGTCAGGAATTTTTTTTTTTAAGAAAATTTAACGAAAGGGGGTCATGGGGTATTTTATAAGTTTGATGGAGGACTAGGGAGAAGCAAACAAGTATAAATACAATTGTCAGGAAGTTATGTGTGTAACTGTGCCTATCACGAGCAGTGGTGATATGTGTACATCTCCAATACACCAAGCAAGATTTCCAATCATCTCCATATTTCGCCACCAAAACTTTTGCATTCTATTCTTTATTTTTACATCTCCAGTACATCAATCATCTCCCTATTTCCCCACCAAAGTCTCTATTCTTCCATCTCCTACACACTAATCATATCTCAATTTCCCCACCAAAGCCTCTATTCTTCGACTCTCCCTTGTCACCAACTAACCCTCTTGTTCACCTACAAAGCCCCCTATTCAACCCAATTCCATTCTCTATTCAGACCCCCCCCCCCCTTACCTATTCATCTACTCCCCCTCCCCTTCCCACCCCATCCCCTGTTACTTAGTCGTGTGTGTGTGTGTGTGTGTGTGTGTGTGTGTGTGTGTGTGTGTGTGTGTGTGTGTGTGTGTGTGTGTGTGTGTACTGTGTTTAATTACTTTGGGAAGGCCGCCCCAGTTTAAGAGATCCTATAGATTAAGAGAGTTCGGACAACCCTATTTCTCTCTGGCCGCCATTTTGGTACCATAATTATCAAACAACGGGGGATATTGTATTTTCGATCATGTATAATTTATCACCAAAAGAGAGAGAGAGAGAGAGAGAGAGAGAGAGAGAGAGAGAGAGAGAGAGAGAGAGAGAGAGAGAGAGAGAGAGAGAGTGAGAGAGAGAGAGACCAAACTATCTCTACAGTACAGTAGCAGAATCGCCGAATGTTTATAATGAGTATCGAGATATTGGGGAGCGTTAAGGGGAGATGGGCTGGTTTTTCTGTTACCCCTTCTTCCTGATGTTTAGCTCCATTTGTTTTTAGATTTTAAGACGTTCGGCATATTAGTTTGGCGAATGTACACCCCATTCCTTTGTCAATATTAAGACCATTCAATTAGGTGTCGATTTTAAGACATTTTTCTACCAAAGAATGTACAAATTTATCTTGAAGGGGGATCTAGGGGGTATATTTTAAAGCTTGATGGAGGTCTATCGAGGAAACTTAAAGAGAGGCTTTCATGACATTCGTGGTACCAAGATGGCGGAGGCTGGCCGATCTCTGTTAGCATAGGGTCATAATTCCCCCCCCCACCCCCCTCCCTCCCCTACACAACACTTTCCCAAACCTGACTGTCACATGTCGCTAGCCAGTATAAAAAAATCGACATCTAAATGTCACGAAAGGTCTTAAATTTGACTAATAAATGGGGCAAAAGATCATAAAATAGCCAAACTAATAGGGCGAACATCTTGAAATATAAAAAAAATAATGGGGCTAAGCTTGAGGGAGAAGGGGGTCCTGATATCCCCTATTAGGAATGTCCCCGCCTGTGTTCACATCCACATACATGACACCAGCCAACAGAAATATATATCAGTCATCACGTTCAACATATAATCTAAAGCTTATGTTTATTACTATGACTACAAAATATGAGTTACAGTATTTGACGCTTGCAATGGTTGAGTTACTTGAAGCAATTGCATGCATCCTAGGATTCCAATACTGTTAGCACATAAGTGAGGATAAGTGCCGTTATAGCTTCATGTGTCGTATCATAGTATATATATATATATACAGTATATTATTTTAAGAAGCAAAACTGCCTGTAAATAGTGTCCCCTCCAAAAATTTAAAGAATGATAGAGAACCAAATTCAAGGTGCGTTGGAGTCAAAATTAACCTCACACTATAAAATTTAACCTCATTCACTCAATAACCATACAACAGACAAAATAAACTAACCAGACTTCACCACTAACCTACCTCACCCCAAGAACTAACTCTCTCTCTCTCTCTCTCTCACCTATTATCAAACTTGGCTCTAGCAACCTTGGTCCTCGTAAAACTAACAATAAAACAACTTAACCAAACAATCAGCCACAACCCTCTCACTGATCTAATAGACACACAACCACAAACTACCACACAATTAAATGCAAACCACTGTCAATCATAATCACACAATCACAATATACACTCAATCTTTAACGAACAAAATTGAAACTACTAAGTATCTGTATCATATTTAGGCCAAGTATATATAATCAGCACCATATTTCACTACAAACTCTTCAAAATAACAGAAATATTGATGGGAACTTTGCAATTTACCATCAGTTAAAGAGAAACAGGGTATAGTCTCAAACGACACTATCTCACCTGCTACCACACTATCAAAAGCTACCACACTCAAAAATTAACCTCACGCTCCAAAACTAACCTCATTCAATCCAACTCTCTCCCAGAACAGTCTCTCCCTCTTCCTATGACTTAAACGGCTTCAAACTCCGTGTTTCCAGGCATTTTGGCTAGAACGTCCCTTGATTTTGGCCCTGTCGCTCTTTCAAATCAGGGGGAGGCACTCGATACAGGCAGTTCTGCCTTTTGTCTCCCTCACTCACATACAAAACAAAAAAATCAATTCGCTGTAAGTAGGCGAGAAATCATCAACTCTATCCTCTGTAACTCAAAAAGGGCTAGAGCAAATTGGCTGTAAAAAAAAATACCACAAAGAAAACAACAAACCAGACTCCCCCACTAACCTACCACACGCCAGTCACTCTAGCTAGCTCTCATAATACTACTATCACACTTGGCCTTACGGGGGGTCACAGGATTTGTTTTCTCTTTTTCTCTCCTTCTCTGGCTTGTATCTATTCGGCCCCATTCAGCCTACTGTTTTAAGACGTTTACTCCCATCCAGGTGTCGATTTTTTCTTGGCTAGCGACAGCGAGCCAGCATATTTTGTTTAAAGTTTTTGATAGCAGGCTAAATTTGTACATTTTTCGATAGAACAATTTCTCCGGCGAAGCCGGATATCTCCATACATTGCTGGTTCGCTATCGCTCACCAGGAAGAAATTGACACCTGGATGGGGATAAACGTCTTACAACAGTATGCTGAATGGGGCCGAATGGATACAAGCCAGAGAAAGAGAGAAACAGATAGAAAACAAAATGCCTGTCCCCCCCCCCCCCCAAGCAACCTTGGCCCTCGTAACACCAACAATAAAATCAACGACGCTTAACCCGGAACATGCCACTCTCATGTTCGCTGCGTGAATATTTGGAAAAGAAAAGAAAAGAAAAAAAAAGGAGTGAACAGAGCAACAATGAAAATATATTAATGCAAGTATGATTCTAAATTTACTGATTGTGCAAAATATATACTGTACATAAATACACACACAAATATTTAAGCTTGATAGAGGTTTAGAGAGCAAACTAAACCCCCTCCTTAAACCATTGAGCCGAACCAGTAAATTATGCTGCACAATAACGTCTGGGCTCCCTTAAGTGCGTGTGCATGCGTGCTTTCGTGCAAATACATGTGTACCCTGATGCGTAGATCGTGCGTTAGGTAATACTGGTGGTGAAAGAATGAATTGTGTGTGTGTGAGAGAGAGAGCGCGCGAGAGAGAGAGCGAGAGCGAGAGAGAGAGAGAGAGAGTTATGTGGGGAGGAGGGGGATGGGGGAAGGGAGAAGGAAACCTAGAAAATATTGCAATGGACGAAGTTGAAAGCAGTTTATAGTTACTGAATTATTCAAAATACAAAAAACAAACACAAATATATATATAACTAGATGATTTACTCAAATTTCCTAGCCTCTCTCTTTGCCAGCGCTGATTCCATTACAGCCAGCTTAAGCTAAACAAAAAATATAAATAGTAGATATATAAATGACCTAATAAATGTAAATCTCCCCTTAATCTTAAATTTCGGAACATATCACAAATTAATATTTTATTTCCATTTTGTAAAATATATTTTCAGGAATAGTTATGTTTCACACATATTAAGTAACCATGAACAATAACCAGTATTCATTCTTATTTCCTTCATATAATTCATAGACATCGAAAATTGATCTACAGTATTGATATAAGAACATAAGAACATAAGAAAATGGGAGTCTGCAGAAAGCCGATTGGCCTAAGCAAGGCAGATCCCTGTCCCACACAACCCCAAATCAATTACAAAGCCCAATTATAGGCTCAACACTCTAATACCCTGAGGATCATCTTACCAAAACGGTTAGAGATTAACGCAGGATTATGGGGGTCTGCAGAGCGCTGATTGGCCCAACCCGGCTGATCCCCCTTCACACCCAACCCTTCTCGTCCATATGCTTATCCAATTTTATCTTAAAGCTCCCTACAGTTTTAGATCCCACTATAGCACTTGGTAGTCCATTCCACCCATCTACAACTCTGTTACCAAACCAATATTTGCCTATATCTTTTCTGAAACGAAATTTATCTAATTTGAAACCATTGGTACGAGTTCTTTCGCTATCACTGAGCTTTAGTACATTTGTCATGTCCCCTTTGTTAATCCCACTTACCCACTTGAACACCTCTATCATATCCCCTCTAACTCTGCGTCTCTCTAACGAATGTAAACCTAATTAAATGTAAACCTAATATGGTGTATGCATACTGTATATGCAATGATATGTAGAGTTCTCAGCATAAGTTTACACCAAATCGAATCCCTAAACCTATAAAGCAAAGTTCTGAAGCATCTTTGTCTAAAATAAAGTATTGCATTGTCTCGTTTGCATTCGATACTGACAATGTTCCTGACCGTACCACACACATACAAACCCCATGTCTCCCTAGCGGGTATTTAAACGCTTTACACTCATCTATCAGGTTTCATTCAGCCAATTATGTAGATTTTTTTTTTTTTTTTTTTTTTTTTTTTATGGGAGCGACTAATCACGTATGCAGATCGTAGTGGCGGTTCGAGCTCCTCAATGTGACCAGGGTACGAATTATAATAGCGGAAACCCTGCTTTATGGACCAGGGACGAAGAAGTCATTTGTGATATATATTTTTTGTAGTTTATTTTTGTGTTTATTATTACTATTATTATTATTAGTATTAGTATTATTATTATTTTTATAGATATGTGTGAAATGTTATGTTTTGTTTTGTTTTGTTTTTCTGATGTGTTGTAATGTCCTTGTTCGGGCTCTGTCTCGAGTCGGCCACCCCCATAAAACAAAAAAAAAAAAAAAAATTGGGAAAGGTGCCAGAATATAATATTATATATATATATGTACATACATACATACATACATACGTAGTTATTATTATTATTATTATTTTGATTTGTTATAGTCTGTCGTTGTCTGTGTTGTTGTTATTGCTCTTTGTGTTGTAGTGTAGATTTTGTTGATACCCACAAAGTTGGACGGAGGTTATGCTTTCGCCTACGTTTGTCTGTTGATCTGTAAGCAAGATATCTCAAAAAGTTATTAACCGATTGTCACAAAATTTGACGGGCGGATAGAATATACGCCAAGGAAGAAGATATTTTATTTAGGAGGTGATCGATAGAGCGCATACCTCCGTCAACGTAGGCGGCTCACAAAGTTAACCCCTTCTGTACCGGAGACGTCTTTTAACTTTATTATGGCTACTATTAGACGATTTTACTTAGTTTCAAAAGGGCCTCCAGCAATTACTAGGATTCGAACTATCTTACTTAACCCTTTTTTACTACCACAGATCCTTCTTCAGCTGCACACAATCGTATAAACATAGCTAGCATAGAAGGGAAAAGACGTTGCCGGTACGGAAGGGTTAAACATCGATTTCCAAGTAGCCTAATTTGGTGGCCAGATTAGGATATGCGCCAAGAAAGAAGTGATGCTATTTTGTTATCTTTTTGTTGTGTTGGGTTTTTTTGCACGTTGTTGTTATAATTGTTATTGCTGTTGTTGTTTGTTTATTTGGTTGCAGTTATTTTGTAGTATTTTATATTATTACTCAGTCATTTGACAGGATTCATATTATTTTGGATCAGAGTTCAATATTAATACTACTTGATTTATAGTTTGTATTTGACTTTACCCAAGACAGATGAAAATATAAAATTCTACCCATTTACCATTGAATGTTTGTCTAGGTGGTACGGTCGCGCTAATAAGTCATGTCCCAGCTGTCATATTACGTTTGGCTTGCCCTGTGCTATATTAATGTCTGTCAGATGTTGAATAGGGTGGGTATGAAGAAATGAAGCTTAGATATTGCTGATACCAATCATTGATCAAAACATACTTGGTGCCGAGACATCACTTATTATCGCGATTGTACATGATCGTTGAATCTTATCAGCCCATTTGATAGCTACCTTTCGTTTGCTTACCCGCTGAAAGTCGTACAATTTGTTATGTAATATATAATCACACCCATAAACTTAATCTCTCCCTTTATGGATTTCAACACTATTCACACCCCTCCTCCCCTCTCCTACCCACTCACAAACACATGCACACACACACAGACAGACATCCAGAAAGCTCACACACAGACCCATACACACACAAGTGCACACGCAGCACTCACTCACGCATGACATTCATATAATTATATAATTATATTCATATGTATATAATTTGTATATAATATATGCAACTAATTAGTTATTTATATATATTTGGTGGGCAGATAGGATATGCTCCAAGGAAAAAGTGATTGCATTTAGGAGGCAATCGGTAGAGCGCATTCCTCCACCAACATAGGCGGAGGTATACGCTCTCCCAGGTGCCCCTTTACTTAGTCTTGTTATTATCGTTTGTGGTGGCGATGTTGTAACTACTGTTCCTCTTTGTTTAAGGGGGTAGTGATTGGTTTTTGGTCTATATAGAGCTCTATTATTATATTTTTAAGTTTCCTCGCTAGACCTCCATCAAGCATGAATAAACACCCCATAGACCACCTTTCAAGATATATTTGTACATTTTTCGGTAGAAATATGTCTCGGCCGAAGGCCGGTTCTTCCAAAATTACAAGCTCACTATCGTTCGCCAAGAAAAAATCCACACCGAGATAGCACGAAAAGGTCTAATTAATATCGACAATAAATAGGGCGAAAGGTCTTAATATCGACAAACTAATGGGGCTAACTATGAGGGAGAAGGGGGTCTAGAAAAACAAACCCATCTCCCCTTAAGGCATGTGTTGTTTAGGAAAAGATGACAGTAGGGCGAGTGCCTGTGTGGTTTGGCTACGATTTATGGTATTGTTATGTGTTCATTTCGGTCCTTGTATTGTGGTTGATGTGGGGTTGTTTGGTAATATTCATAGGTTTGTTTTGTTTTGTTTTGTTTTGGTGTGTGTGTGTGTGTGTGTGTGTGTGTGTGTGTGTGTAATAATAAAATAATAATAATAATAAACGGTTTATTAAAGAATGGCAGGCTCATGAGCTGAAAATACACATTTTACAATATAGTGGATGAACATGAGATATACAGATATGAAGATGGTAAGCTCAGTTTACAAAATACAATATAAATACAATAATGATGCAGGTGCAAAATACAAATTATCATAAATTAACCATGAGAGTAAGTGATATACAGTACATATACACATTTATTTTACTTACTCATATACAGAACATACATATATACACGTACGTACACACATACATACGCATACATATACATACATATATAAGAACATAAGAACATGCAGTAAGTGTGCACATGCCCGTATACAGAAACGCTCACGTGCACACAAACATACATACATACAAAAACTGTTTTGGTAGGGTCAGGTGAGGAGTTGAAAAGGGTAAAGAGGGAACGGCCAACAGGTCCGTACAGGTAGGGTCAGGTAAAGCCTACTACAATGGGAGGTTAATCCTCGGTAGAGAACAAAAAAAGGATATACAATCAGTAGAGACAGCTTGGGGGAATTATAGTATATAGGACATTCTTTAGTGTAGGTGTGTGTGTGTGTTTGTACGTGTGTGTGTGTGTGTGTGTGTGTGTGTGTGCGTGCGTGTGTGTGTTACTCAGTTACTTTTTTCGTCAAGGGGAATCCACGCAATGCGAGCTAAGCTCATTATTATCGCGCCTCCTTAACTGGGAATGTATTGCGTGAAATGCATGTTAAGTGTTTTATGTACGGTTGGAATGGCTGTGGATGTGTGTGTAGTCTGTATTTAGCCAATTGGCGACATCGGAAACGAAGGCTTAGGGTGGATCTGTATGGTACCATTCTCACTATAGATGGTACCGTCTCGCCCGAAGGCTTAGGTAGCCATCAGCTTAGGTGAACCATATGATACCCATCTCGCCTTGTACCATTTTTGCCAACCCCAGATGGGACGTCACAACGTCGTCCACTTATTCCAGGTACCTATTTACAGCTAGGTGAACTGAGGCTAACACATGAAAGGAGACAAGCCCAATTTGTCTCCGCCCGGCCGGGGATTGAACCCCCGACCCCTCGTGTGTGAGACGAGAGCTCTACCTACTAGGCTACGGGCTGTGTGTGTGTTGTGTGTGTGTGTGTGTGTGTGTGTGTGTGTGTGTGAGAGAGAGAGAGAGAGAGTGACTACGTGTTTTATCTATTTTTCATATTTTCATTTATTGATGGGTTTGTGATAATATAAATTATACCTACACAGGGACAAGGCGTTCATGACCTTGTATGTGACGTTAACTTGCTGGCCAACATATCGTTATTACAACAAACAGTGTTCTTCAGAGCTCTCTCAGTGCATACTCCTTCCCTTGCAGCGAGTGTGAGGCACCCGCCTTTCAGCACAGTCTCACTCCTATTCTGTCCAGCTCTCCAACCCAAGATTTGGTACATTTTCTCAGTCTTTCTTCTACTCAACAAGTGAACTCTGGAACTCTCTCCCTCAATCAAACTTTCCTTTATCTTATGACTTAAACTGCTTCAAACTTCGTGTGTGAAGGCATTTTGACTCCAACGTCCCTTTAATATGGCTCTGTCACTCTTTTGGCTTTGGAGGAGACACTCGTTACAGGCAACCCTCCTTTTGTCTCCTTGATACACATAAACAAAAATGTCCTGGCGAGCGATAGCGACCCTGCAATTTAGGAGGAACCGGCCTTCGTCCGGAGCACAAATTTATCTCGATGGGGGCCTGGGGGTATTTCTTAAAGCTTGATGGAGGTCTAACAAGGAAAGTAAAACAAAAAAGATAAAGAAAAGTAATAAATAATGAAAACAAATTCTCCCCTTAGTATATGGCCGTGTAAGCTACTAAGGAAGAGATTAACCACATGAATTACTGAATAGAGGTCGAGTTAAGGTTTATGGTTTTATTGTTACGATCCTTTGTCATGATAATTGTTTTTGTGATGGGGTAATAAAAAAAAACAAAAAAAAACAAAAAAAACTAATTCAGTGTTGCCAATTTAGCTACTTTCCCACTAGATCTTGAGGTATTTACTTCGATCTAGCGACCAATTTTTACATCTAGGGACATGAATTCTGGCGATATTCTGGAGATTTGAACCATTTTGAGCGATATTCTAAAGATCATGGCATATTATTCTCGTGATTATTGGCATAAATTTACGATCTATTGGCCTTCTAGCAATTTTTAAGAACGGATCTAACGGGCTTTTGTATCTTGATTTGGTAACAGTGTCTGGTGGGAAGTGGAGGTGTTGGGGGTGGTGGTGTTGTGGTTTATGGTGGTTTTATTGTGGTTTTAATGGTGTTTGAGGTGGATGGTGTTGTAGCTATGTCGTTGTTGTTGTTGTTGTTGTTGTGCTTATTGATGTTTTTGTTGTTGAAGTGTGAAATATTGGTATTATTGTGTGTTCTTACTAATGCCGTTGAATGTTTTGTTTTCATTGTTTTGTGTTGTTGGGAGTCGCGTTGTTGATTTATTTATTTACCACCGCCAACGAAGTTGAACGGAGTTTGTGTTACTCAGTTACTCAGTGTGTGTGTGTGTGTGTGTGTGTGTGTGTGTGTGTGTGTGTGTGTTATTTTATTATTGACATGCTAATGCTATCATATTCCAAAAGACGCAGGCTTTTTTGATGCGCGATGTAAGCATTACTACTATTTCCATTTACAGTATGGTACAGTATGGTTATGTGTGTACATATATGTCATCTGTGCTGGTATAATTGGTGATATATATATAATAAATAACTGTCCTTCATATTGATATATTTGCCATCGATGTATATGGTGTTATTGTCGTATGTAGAAGAATAGCAATGATAAAATGATTGGGTTGTTAGTACCCTTGACCCTTCACACCCATGGGAAAGAGGACGTGGGGGAGGAAGGAAGGAACAGAGAAAGTAGGAAGGACAGAGAGAGAGAGAGAGAGAGAGAGAGAGAGAGAGAGAGAGAGAGAGAGAGAGAGAGAGAGAGAGAGAGAGAGAGAGAGAGAGGGGGGGGGGGAGGGGGCGAGGTGGTAATTAGGAAGATAAAGTAAATCTGGTAGAATGACATGGGGAAAGTAAATAGAAAAGTATACGCAAATTAGACTAAAAGAAGCGTCCATTTTTTAGGTAAAGACAAATAATAACTCACAGTAATAACATATTTACTAAGCAATCGAGGTGTTTGACTCACGAACAATATTTCCCTTTGCCCATTCACTTAAATATACCTTGAATCAGAAATCTATAAAAAAAATACATTACCTGTTGTGTGATATTAATATTGGTAGTGTAATATGAATGATGTCGTCGGTACAGAAGGGGTTAAGGAGTTTGTTATGACTATCATTAAACAAAATGATGTACTTTAGGAACCAACTGTGAGAAGAAGCAGAGGGCTAAATTAGATCGCCTTACCCATTTTACGTTTTCAAGTCAAATGTTTTACTTGAGAAAAATTACTTAATACTTGTCAGAAAAACAGAGTGACGTTATCCTATTTAAGATGTTAAGGGGGGTAACCTGTTTTTTTGTATTGTTCTCCTTTTCTCTCTTTCTCTGGCTTGTATCCATTCGGCCCCATTCAGACAACTATTTTAAGACGTTTATCCACATCTAGGTGTCCATTTCTTCCTGGCGAGCGATAGCGAGCCAGCATTATATAAAGAGATCCGGCTTGGCCGGAGACATTTTTCTATCGAAAAATTTACAAATTTAGCCTGCTGTCATAGGGTCGCTAATGAAGACATATCAGATTCAATTTTATTTATTCTATATCTCAATGCAAAAAAAGCTGCTAACAATAATATCGGTAGAGGGAAATGCTTACGGAGAGAAAAAACAGCTGCATTCGTGTACTTTTACCTACCAATTATCCCCGGGATGCCAGGAATGCAAACCCAAGGAGTTACCCAGTGAGAGTGACGAGGAAGGAATGTAGCGAGTATAGAGAGTAGAAAAATGGAACAGAAGGACAGGGAGAAAATACCCACGTGTATATAGAAGGCAAAAACAATAACATAAACAAATAAATAAATAAATATATATGAAAATAAATGAAAATAAAGTTAAATCAAACAAAAAATAAAGAACAAATATATATATATATATATATATATATATATATATATATATATATATATATATATATATATTAATAAATACAAAAATACATGCAAATACACTAAAATCAAGTTAAATATAAAAAAAAATAAAGAACAAAACAAAAATATATAAATTAATAAATAAATAAATACAAAAATACATGCAAATACAATATAATCATGTTAAATCAAACAAAAAATAAAGAACAAATATCAATAAATAAATACATACGAGTAACGCTATCGAATGGAAGACAAGAAAGACTGCAATTTGTAAGTGATGAGAACAGAGTGAGGCGGACACAGATGATAGATAAATGGAACAGGAGCGAGTACCTACGTTGTATAATTATAGAGGGACAAATCATATGTGGAGGAAAAATACAACACTGTGATCGAATGGAATAACAAGAGGAATGCCTGGTGATGGGCTGGTCTATCAGAGTGAGAATTGAGCGATCTCTGCCATACCCATAGCTTACTCTGACTGTTCCTTTTACTTATATACTTTCTAGATCTCAAGTGACGGCGTCTCTTCCGTGGATTGACCTCCCAATCTACCAAGATTGGAAGCCAAAGTGTCACATTTTTCCTGTGCCCCTCAACTTTCTCTTCATAATTGCTGAGGGGCACAGGGCCCTGGGTGGGGCTTTGGTTTCCCGGGCGTTTCCGCACCCTCCTCAGCTCCCCGCCATGAAGTGGCTTCAGTCACCCAGGCTTTACTGTGGTCGGCAGGGAGGGTTCTGTGGGGGCGCTCGGTTGTGGCCTTGGCCTTGCTCGGGGCCTTGGGGCTGTTCGGCCAGGCAGCTTGGGGAACGGCAACAACAAAGCAATAAGAGGAATGCAATTTTGGAAAAAGTGAACAAGTGAGAGCCCATACTTTGAACACAAGGAGAAAGTACCGACGTGTATATAAAGGGACAAATATGTGAAAGAAAAACGGACCAATTTAATCGAATGGAAGAAAAAGAAGGATGTAATTTGGAAGAGTAAATTAGGACTGAGTGAAAGCGAACGAAGAGAGGGAGAGAAAGCTAAAAGTGAGTGCGTTACGAGACTGGAGGAATGTGATGGAGAATGTTATCCGATAGTTCAACGATGACATAAGAAAGTAAGGCACGAATGAAAAAGAGAGAAATAACAGAGAGAGAGAGAGAGAGTGAGAGAGAGAAAAAAAAGAGAGAGAGAGAGAGAGAGAGAGAGAGAGAGAGAGAGAGAGAGAGAGAGAGAGAGAGAGAGAGAGAGAGAGATAGCGAAAAGTGAGTGCATTACGAGACTGGAGGAATGTGATGGAGAATGTTATAAAATAGTTCAACGATGTTATAAGAAAGTAAGGCACGCATGAAAAAGAGAGCAATAACAGAGAGAGAGAAAGAAAGAAAGAAAGAAAGAAAGAAAGAAAGAAAGAAAGAAAGAAAGATAAAAGCTAGAGAGACAGACAGACAGACAGACAGACAGAGAGAGAGAGAGAGAGGAAAATAAATACATCTTCAAAGAAATCGACCTTTGGCTAGGACATTTTGCTATCGAAAAATGTACAAATTTAGCTTGCAAGGGGTCGGGGTGGGCATGTTTGACTTTGAAAGAAGTCTGGGAAGACGTTTGTGTTATATATAACTATAAAATATAGATAAATAAACCAAAAACACAAACTGTACCCCTTAGGATAGAAGGTTAAGGGGAGGTTTTTAGTGTGTTTCCTAGACTTCCATCAAGCTTGAAATTACACCCCCTTGACCCCCTTTCAAGATAAATTTGTACATTTTTCAATAGAAAAATGTCCTGGCCAAAGGCCGGTTCCTCTTAAATTACAGGCTCGCTGTCGCTCGCCAGGAAAAAATCGACACCTAAATGGGACGAAAGGTCTTAAAAGTGACATAAATGGGGTGAAACTTCTTAAAATCGCCAAACTAATGGGGCGAACTTCTTAAAACTTCAAAAGCAATGGGGCTAAACATAAGGGAGAAAGGGGTAAAGAAAAAAATCCCTCGAGTGGAAATCTCCCCTTAAGAGAAACGTCTGTCAAGTGAACAATAGGTAGACAGGTACACTATACTCTTTTGTTTCCCAGCTGAGGTACGGTAAATTGCCATGTTACTATCTTTGTTACTCGGCTATAAGGTAGATTTTGTAGCGAAATATGATGTTAATGATGTAAACTTAGCATTAATACGACACACAGCCATAGTATTTTCATATATTTCCAGTCAGTATCGAGAAATCAGCTACCAAGGGATTCAATTTACCATCTGCCGGAAGATAATAGACTCTAGGATGCCGTAGTCTCTAGCATACTCATTAGAATTCGTGGACGCCTTATATGTTTTCCTATATGCAATTATACCAATCTGGATACGTATTTGGAGGGAACTGGCTCTTCAAAAAATAGTATATATAGTTTTGTAGTTGATAAATAGAAAATTATATTTGTAAATTCGTTTGCAGAGGTATACTTTCATAACTGGAAATAGGTGCAGTCGACGAATATTGATGAGTGGGCTCGATACTATGAGTGGGCTCGATACTATGAGTGGGCTCGATACTATGAGTGGGCTCGATACTATGAGTGGGCTCGATACTATGAGTGGGTTCGATACTATGAGTGGGCTCGATACTATGAGTGGGCTCGATACTATGAGTGGGCTCGATACTATGAGTGGGCTCGATACTATGAGTGGGCTCGATACTATGAGTGGGCTCGATACTATGAGTGGGCTCGATACTATGAGTGGGCTCGATACTATGAGTGGGCTCGATACGTGAGTGGTCGACTATGAGTGGGCTCGATACTATGAGTGGGCTCGATACTATGAGTGGGCTCGATACTATGATGGCTCGATACTATGAGTGGGCTCGATACTATGAGTGGGCTCGATACTATGAGTGGGCTCGATACTATGAGTGGGCTCGATACTATGAGTGGGCTCGATACTATGAGTGGGCTCGATACTAGATACTATGAGTGGGCTCGATACTATGAGTGGGCTCGATACTATGAGTGGGCTCGATACTATGAGCGGGCTCGATACTATGAGTGAGCTCGATACTATGAGTGGGCTCGATACTATGAGTGGGCTCGATACTATGAGTGGGCTCGATACTATGGCATCCGAGTGTACAATAAATGAAGGGAGCCCACCTCGCTTCTTTTCTTTTTTTCTCCCTCTCTCTTTGGTTTGTATCCATTCGGCCCCATTCAGCCTACTGTTTTAAGACGCTTAATTACCCCCATCCAGGTGTCAATATTTTCCTGGCGAGCGGTAGCGAGCCAGCATACATATATTATTGTTTTGACAGCAAGCTAAATTTGTACATTTTTCGATAGAAATATATACTGACGGAATTCAGTAACACGAGAAGGGAACCAAGGCAAACACACAATACGATAGGAAAGTTAATGGAAATGACTGAATATGCAAACAAGAAGAGACAAGGAAGGAGAGAATAAGAAAACATGAAATTAGCAACACGAACAGAAGGGAATTAAGGAAAACGTAAACAGAAACAGGCTAACAGGAATGGCTGAATGGAGAAACAGAAGAAGTAAAAAGAATACATCTGGCATTAGAGGACCACACGAAGGGATATCAAAACTTACACATTAAGGGGAGGTTTTTAGTTTGGTCCCTAGATATCCATCAAGCTTAACATTACAGCCCCTAGACCCCCTTTTCAAGATAAATTTTTACATTTTTCGGTAGAAAAATTTCCCGGCCGAAGGCCGGTTCCTCTTAAATTACAGGCTCGCTATCGCTCGCCAGGAAAAAATCGACACCTAAATGGCACGAACAGTCTTAAAATTGACAGAAATGGGGCGAAAGTTCTTAAAATCGCCAAACTAATGGGGCGAACGTCTTATAATATAAAAAACAATGGGGCTAACGATGAGGGAGAAAGGGGTCAAGAAAAAAATCCCTCAAGTAGAAATCTCCCCTTACGATATACTGCACGGTAAAGCTGAACTACATGGGGGTTCAAGGAGAGGAGAGGTTAAGCAAAAATATAAGATGACGGGAATAAAGAAACACAGAAAAGGAAGTGAGGGGAAACTTTAATACGGAGAGAGAAAGAAGGTCAAAGGAAACGAGTGAAGGCTAATATACCCCCCTGATCCCCCCCCCCCCCATCCCTCCCCCACTCCCAACCATAGTTTTAAATATTAAGGGGAAGTTTTTAGTGTGTTTCCTAGATTTCCATCAAGCTTGAAATTACACCCCCTTGACCCCCTTTCAATACAAATTTGTAAATTTTTCGGTAGACAAATTTCCCGGCCGAAGGCCGGTTCTTCTTAAATTACAGGCTCGCTATCGCTCGCCAGGAAAAAACGACACCTAAATGGCACGAAAGGTCTTAAAAGTGGCATAAATGGGTTGAAAGTTCTTAAAATCGCCAAACTAATGGGGCGAACATCTTAAAATCTCTATAGCAATGGGGCTAAACATGAGAGAGAAAGGGGTAAAGAAAAAAATCCCTCAAGTGGAAATCTCCCCTTAACAAATGTGTCTATATGAATGCTTGTGTATACACTTGCACATGTAAGTGAATGCTTACCTTATGTGATCCTCTATGTAGCCGTGTATAGTATAATGCACGGGCATACTTGGGTGTTCTGTGTGTGTGTTTATATGTGAACATATATATTTTTTTATCTTCACTCATTCAGTCGTAATTCAGTACACCACATGGATCTGATTGGTTCTAGTTATGTTTAATTACCAAATGTTCCTGCTTGTAACCATGACATGTGTTTATTTGTAAGTGCTCCCATACTGTATGCATACGGTCTGAGCAATAAACTTATTCTGTTTTATTCTATTCTTCTAAGTGGCCTTACCCCGGGGTATAGTTACTCATCAAACTTCGTGGACTTCTGATATACTACT
>CM064482.1:61258512-61265035 GCA_032716605.1 Paralithodes platypus
TGCTTCCATATTTTTTCGAATATTAATGTAAGACAATTCGTGGTTGGCAGCGCAACTCTTGATGACAAGGAACTATATTTTATTTTATTTTTCATTTCTATTTTTTTGTTTTAATTATTTGTATTGGTTTTTACTAATTTATGGATCCTGTCTTAAGGATTACAAGTAATCTAAGTATTTAGAAGTCATATTTCATTGTATTGAAAACTGTATATTTATTAGTGGCCCCTCCATCATTGACGAACATGCCTATTACATAAGGCATCCTCTTCAAACACTAATCCGCCGTAGTTTGAATCTACCGCGCAGAGCATTTAAAAACTGAGGAGCCTTCATCATGAGCGCACGCGACCTCACTCATGGCTTCAGTCATTATGAATTGGGTTCTCACTACGAAAAAACTTCGTAAAAAAATAAAAAACAAAAAAGAAAATAAGAATAACTATCCAATAAGCTTTCCATCATATCGTGGATGTACTTGTGTGGATTTCTGACCAGACGCTGAATCAGGCGTCATTCCTCTTCTTTGCTCTGCGCTCAGCCTGCCCGGACGTACCTTTCAGGCTCCGCTGGTTCCGCATTCGGTTTGCGTCCCTAGTGAGTTTTTTCTCATTTGTTTACTCTGGGATGTAATCGAGTAAAGGTTAGGATAGGCGTAGCAGGAGTGTCCTGGGCTGGTTGCCCGCAGTGCAGTGTATTTTGGGTCGTGTATGGGGCATCTATTTCGGATGTACCCTCGTGGTCCTGTTGTGGACACGTGAACTTTTCACAGTTGTGTTAGTTGGTGATGCAGGCGGCTTTCATTACGCGTTAATTATTGCTGCCTTTTTATCCTTCTGATGAGGTAAGCTGTGTGTTTGCTGACGTTCCCAGCGTATTTTTCTTCACTTAGTGAAGTTTTTTTCTGGGTCCGTGTCAGGCTTCCCGGGGTGGGAAGTTATCGCTACGGTGGTGTGTTGGCGGTGGTTCCTGTTGTGATATTCCAGTGTGTTTATATTTCAACTATTTTTCATACCGTCTACGTAGGCCTAGCCAGGCGCTCATAGCTTTGCCACATGACTAGTGTTATTATTTATTTTATAAATATGCCCTACTGTGTCATGGGTATCCGGGTT
Organism: Paralithodes platypus; assembly: GCA_032716605.1. Lineage (NCBI taxonomy): Eukaryota > Metazoa > Arthropoda > Malacostraca > Decapoda > Lithodidae > Paralithodes > Paralithodes platypus. The sequence continues at coordinate 61,259,628 of CM064482.1, forward strand.
TTAGTTGTGTATTGGCTAATTCCTCGGACTATAATTGTTTCCTGGTTTAGTTGTGTATTGGCTAATTCCACGGATTATGTTGTGACCTTGGTTAGTCGTGCGTGTCTCTCCTCGTGTCGTATTGTTCAGAATGGTGTCTGTTCAGGGTGGGGTTTGCCTTCCGGCGGGTTTTTTCTCGGTTTCACCATGAAAAATCCTGACCGACGAGCAGTGTTGGGCCACACGTGGTTTTTAACTCTGGCTGGTTTCCCCGGCGTGGGGAGGTGTCTGTGGCTCTCCAGGACTACGTCTCTGTGGGTGCCTGGTTTCAGGCCTCCTTTAAATTCCCGGCGGGATGGCTGTACCCATCCTTATATTTATTTCTATAGTATACATAAAAAACGACGTTCTTGAGAACACTCGTTTTTATAGGTTTTTCTACCTGGTTTACGACAACCACATGGAAAACCTAGCTGTTGTTTAGGCGTTCCTCCTCCCGGCGATCTTTTACAAAGAAGTGGGGTCAGGAACTTGTGGGGTTAACTTTTAGACGTCTCACCCGGCGGGTGCACCTGAGCAGGGTGGGATAAATGACTTAGGTCTCATACAGTTAACCAATCCATTTGAGTGATACTCTGTGTATCGCTGCCTTTACTCTTACGGCAATTGAAGGTTCAAGTGAGGTTTAACCAAATCGATTCCCACAACCCGGCGGGTGCCCCTAAGTGGAGGAAACTAAGGAATTTATAAACAAATTCAATTTCGATTAACCTTAATTGGGTGATACTTTCAGTATCGCCGCCTTCTATTTTTACGACGATCGTTTGGGACAATTCGTTAAAAAAATCAGATCTCGTATATTCCTGCCCTGGGCTATTCTACTAAAATATTTCAAGGGCCGGCGTCTTTATGAGGGGGGCTTTGTTACAAAATTGAATCTTGAGACAGTCACCACCTCCTACAGACTATAAGTGCCATACTGGACCTTTATATCAGAGGGTATTCTTCATGTTCTTTAGCTAAGAAGATTTGTTTAGCCTCTTTACACCCCGCCGCGTAGCGAGATGTGTTAGCTGTGTCTTTGCATCCCGTTACCCGGCGGGTTATTAACACTTGTATGCGAACACTTGGGCATTAATTCCTGGAAATTTTTCTTTATTTTTCCAGAGCTGAGCTCCGGCGGACCAATACAGACCCGGCGGTAGTTTTCCTCACATCAGTCTCTGTCATGGCTACTGTGGCCCCAGTTTTTGCCCTGTGCATTACCCCTACTTGCGCGGGGATCCCAATTTTTGCGCATACCCTTTGCATAAGGTGTGTTAGATGTCTAGACCGTTCAAGGGGTCTCTGGGTTACACTTAATTGTTCCTTTTGCTCCCAATTAGCCTATAAAGTCCTGTGTGACAATGACAAGACTCGGCGGTAGCGTTGAGAGAGGTCAGACAACAAATGTCGGCCTACACTACCATTGTCGCACATAAGTCACTTCAATGTGACAACGTCCCACTTTGGGATAAGTTGCTGTCAGAGCACCCTCCCCCTAAACGTACCTCTAGAGTAAAGGGTTTTAAGCCGACAGAGACTAGCCAGGGTTCTGTATCGTCTGTGGATACGTCTAAACGCCCGAGAGAGCCTACTCCCCCGGCAGCCACCTCCTCGTCGCAGGCGAGATCGAGGTCAAGGTCACCTCTCAGACAGCAGTCTTCAAGTCGGGCCTCTTCCCCGGCTAGTAAGAAGTGTAAGATTGAAGCTTCCCCCAGTGGTCATGGTGGTGATTCTTCCAAACATAGGTCTAGTTCGCGGTCACACCGTAGCCACAAATCCTCCAAAAAGGATTCCCATAGGAAGTCCTCTCGACCTTCTCCTAAGTCTATTGCATCTCATCGTACCCCTACACCTGAAAATGTTTTCTGTTACAGCCTCAGAGTATAGTGAAAGCGCCTGTCTCTAAAACAAGATTTACCTAGTGATATTTTAACCCTAGAAATGGAAAGTTCAGGAAATTCAATAATTGAGAATGTTTCAGACTCTCAAGAGAGCGTAGGCCAGGGGCTCGGTGTTTGGCGGTTTGCTCAACCAGGGTCTGACCATCCACGTGCGGCTCATACGAGTCACACAGTAGCCGATGTCCACAGGGACGCGGCGACCCAATCCTCTATCCCTTACTTTTCTTGGAAACAAGGTGCCCCTGCCCTCGGCGGGGTCTTCTCAGGAGGATCGGGAGGAACAAGATGAAGTGTCAATAATTTCAGATAGGGATGGACAAGGGTCAGGCTCAGGCCTGGACGCCGCCCATGATAATACTGATTCACCTGAAAGTTCTGCATCTAACCAGTTTGTTACAGCACAAGAAATTGATGGGTTACTTACTCATGCTCTATCTAAATTCTTTAGTCAACATCGAGCAAACCCCACAATGGACTTGGGGGCTCCCTTGGCAAGGTCTGCGGTACGGCCTCTGATAACGCAATCGATTTATCTAAGATTCCTAACCCTCCCTCCTACTCTGTCACCGGCAGGGAGCTCTAAGCCAGCTACGGCGGCATTCACTACGTCAAATGTCAGGGTCATTACGGATGTTAATCCACCCCCTCTAGACAAAGCGCCTCTTAGAAAGGTAGCTATGCCCCTGCTTTATGGGCCAGACGAGTCATGGGGTCTTTGAAACCCCTCTAAGCCAGAGCTTGCCCAGCCTACCTTGTCAGGGGAACTCCCGGTACCACGTGGTGGTTTATTCCAGGGAAATAAGTCAAAGAAATTAAGGGCATTGGATGCCTTGGGTAATGTTTTGGACGTAAATATCAAGGCTATACCTAGTTATTATCATCAGGATTATTTTGTTTATGCATCTAAGCCTGCTTTACCCCTGCCTCAGCTTCAAAACTTTTATCAGACTGGTCTAAGCTGGATGGGTGTAATGATATTAAGGCTCTGTCGGCTCTTACTCCTGAACTAGATTTACAGACCGTCACAGACGTGACAGCTAATCCAGTGTTGAAGGTGGGACAGTTGGGACCAGGACCTTGGGTGGATTGGGAGGTAGAGGCTCAAAACTTTGCAACCACTTTCACGCTAAAATCTTCCCACCAGATCCCTCAGGATACACATTCATGGTTCTCCATGCCGGTAGGTTCTGCCGGCGGAGTTCCGTCAGCTTTATTTTCTTTTCTAGCTGCCCCTAAGATTAAATCTTTGTGACTAAAGGAACCATTCACTACCCCTACCCCTTCTCACCTAGACAGAGAATTTAGGCTAAGGGGAAAAGCTTTCCGCCTGTTTTCACAGTACATAGTTTCTCAACAGGTGGCTAAGTCTTACTCAGGTCTACTCAGGCAATCGCAGACGCGGATGCTCGAAGATCAGTTGAGTTATTCCCGGCGTCTGATTCTTCAGTCGTCGATTCAATCCTTAGGTGACATACGCACAGCCTTACTTGAGGCGGTGCGAGCACGACAGGATCTTAGGATGTCATTAGTTCGCAAGCTGCCTGATCGCATTGCTAACCAGGTGGTAATGTCCCCAGTACATACTCCTTCTTTTATGTCCCCTGATGTATGGCGAACAGTGTTTAACATGGCACAGGCCGTGAAGCACAGTCCCGCACAGGCTAAGAAACCTGCATTTAACTTCCCCAAACCTAAGCCTCCTACTAAAGCTCAGCCAGGGGGTTCTAAGCCGTTTTTCTTCCGCCTAAGTCCTCCCAATCCCCCCTGGGTCAGTTCAGCATAGACAGAGAGGTTTTTCAGGACAGAGGGGACGCGGCCAGTATAAGCCGGGGCAGGGCCAGTCTTCGGCCCACACCAGCCAGCCGGCGAAGCGTCCAACACCACCAAACCCACCATCAAAAAAACTAAAGTCTCTCTCTCACTCCAGTGCCTGTCTTAAAGCCGGAGGAACCGAGGGAAGTACAGCCGGCGAACCCTTGTCTGCTAACTGGGTCGTTCCGAACGTGTCACCAAGCATGGCCGTTAAAAACTGGGCACGGGTATGGTGGCACGCAAAGGCATCACTTGGCAGTGGCACCGGCGACCTTGCTTACGTTAGCCGACAACGGCAAATTGTGTTTCATTAGAGGTGGAGTCGCTGGTCCAGGAGATGCTTGCCAAGAATGTCATCATCCCGGTCCCTCCAGATTACCCTGTATTCACGTCAAAACTGTTTTTGGTTCCCAAACGGGACAGTGTTCAGATGAGGCCGGTCGTAGACCTGTCTTATCTGAATCTTCCACATTTACAACGAGTCTTCCACAATGTAAACAGTTCATCAAATCAGGCTAACCACTTCCGCCGGGAGGCTGGATGTGTTCCCTAGACCTAACAGACGCCTATTGGCACGTGTCGGTCAACAAAAGATTTCAAAGGTTTCTGGCCTTGAGGATCAGGCACCAAAATTTTGTTTTTCAGAGGATGCCGTTCGGTTTGAACCTAGCACCTCGATTATTCACGAAACTAGGCCGGCAAGCCCTGATGCCAGTGTTAAAACAGGGAATCAGAGTGTGGTGGTATCTAGACGACTGGCTGGTGGTGGCAGAGACACAACAATTATGCATAAAACATGTCAATATCATTTTAAAACATGACAAAGCTCTAGGCTTCAAGGTAAACCTGGTAAAGTCAAACCTTGTTCCCTCAAGAGTAATTCAGTGGATAGGGCTGGTCTGGGACACCGCCGCTCTCACTCTGAGTCAGAGTGTGGACAATCGCAACAGGTTTCGCAGGAAACTGTTCAGGTTTCTTCACAGTCTGACTACGACACGAAGAGTCTGGGAGTCTCTGGTCGGCTCTCTCAACTCAACTGGATTCAGCTAACTGTCAAGTTGGGCCGGTTGAAAGTAAAACGATTAATATTGGAAGGCAACAAATATTTCCCACTCTTTCCGGCGGGAAAATTATGGCCCATACCAAAATTAATCCACACCTTACTAGCGGTCTGGGCGAAGAGGGAAACATTGCACTCAATCATGTCATGGACCTCTCCTCCTCCAACGGTATGGGTAGACACGGATGTGTCAGGCACCATAGGGTGGGGATTTCAGTCAAATCAGGGGCACCAGGGTCAGGGACTTTGGTCCCACTTAGAAATCTCTCACATAAATGTCAAAGAGTTACTAGTCCCCTTGTATTTCCTTCAGGCTCACGGCCCGGCGTTGCGGGGAAAGTCGGTGGCCTTCAGAATGGACAATCTGAATGCAGTCCACTGTATTCAGAAACAAGGGTCAACGAGGTCAAGGAAGTTGCTACTCGTGTCGGAAGAGATTTTTGTTCTAGCCAGCAGTCTAGATATTTATCTTCACGCATCTTATCTCCCAGGCGTAGCGAACGTATGGGCAGACGGCTCTGTCCCGGAGACAGAGCACGACAGTAGAAATGGGAGCTCAAGCAACCCATTTTCGACCTAATGATTGCGGCGCCTCTCCCATCCACAAGTGG
>CM064482.1:61270135-61285135 GCA_032716605.1 Paralithodes platypus
TGCTAAGCCGATAAAAATCATCCAGTAGTTGCCAGAATAGGATGGAAAGGACGTCACACGGGCTGAGTATGAATATTGTACCACTTTTCTAAGCAAGTGACTTTACATAAAGGAAAGAGAGGAAGACAGACAGAAATCCCCCTATACATCCTATCTGTTATTCCTTTCCCTTCCACGTACCCCTCTCCCCTGAGAGAGAGAGAGAGAGAGAGAAAGATTGATTGAGAGAGCGAGAGAGAGAGTGAGTGAGTGAGTGAGTGAATGAGTGTTAGAACTAGAGAGTGACATGCAGAGTAAAACAAACAACAAAACATTCTTCCATTATTAGTCTAGCAATTATATGAAGTTTTGGTCTAGCCAGGTCTTATTTTTATCCTAGCAAGCGAAAGCGACTCTGCAATGTATTATGATGTGACTTTTGGCCAGGATATTTTTCTACCAAAAATATACAAATTTAACTTCAAATGAGGTCTGTTATTTACTTATATATTTAATTATCTTTTTAATTATTTATGTGACCAGAACCTCTCCGGGAGATCTGGGCCCTGGGGATCTTTTGCTGGGGACCTCTAGGCTCTCATGGTCCTTGGTCTCTGGTCTCTGGGTCTTCTCCTGGGCGACCTAGTTGCGTGGGAATTTATATATAGTTTATATATTTTGTTGTTTCTGTTGGGGCTCTGTCTCGAGTCGGCCATCCCCCTGCTATGAGGTATGTGCCTCAGTATATAATGTACATACATACATTATTAATATTAGTTAGAGGTATAAGGGGCAAACTCGAAAATTGCAAAACATAGTGAACGCTCACAATAATAAGTACAAATACAACTACACAATAATCCCCCCAAAACGTAGGATTAGCTAGTGTGTTGGGCATAATGTTGGTGGTAGCTTATATATGGCCCTGCTAGACACATGGGATGCGACACCATGGAGACTGGCCGGGTAAATGTGAACGATACGGGCAGTCGTTATTTGGCTTCTGTTTAGTCCTTTTATCTTTTGTTTACTAGTGTTTCTTTCAATTTCGTCGTTTTCCGTTCCTTGACCATTCAGATTTCGTTGGTTTTATCTAAGCTTATTATAGCATTATATTTGTTATTTCCTATGCGTTTGATTATTGACGCTCTGGGTTGATACGTATTAAATCTGAATTATTGTTTTCAAGAACTTTACTCAGTTTAAAGAGGGCCTCCAGCAATTAACAGGTTTCGAGCTATCTCACTTAACCCTTTTTACTACCACAGATCCTTCTTAATCAGCACAAAATCGCCTAAATATAGCATGAATAAAATATGAAAACGTTTTCGGAAGACTCGGTACAGAAGGGGTCAACTGATTTACTGTATATGATACTATACGCCTACTAAGAACTGCGGAAGCTCCTATAATATTAATAATAAAGTCCATAGTACTATACACTGGAGGCGGAGGATATTGGTAGTAAATCACGGTTATATTATATCCTGGTGCTGAAACACGTATAATATACCCCTTGGAGCCTGTTAGAGGGGAGATGGGTCGTTGGATAGATCCCCTTCTCCCTCATGCATATCCCCATTAGTTTTGAGATTTTAATACTTTTGCCCATTAGTTTGTCGATTTTATGACCATTCGTCCTATTTCTTTGTCAATTTTAAGATCTTTCGTGCCCTTTAGATGTCGATTTTTTCCTGGCGAGCGATAAAGAGCCTGTAATTGTGAAGGAACCGGCCTTCGGCCGTGACTGTTATCTACCGAAAAAAATACAAATTAATCTCGAAGGGGGATCTAATGGATTTTGTTTTGTTTTTAAGTTTGATGGAGGTCTAGGGAGGAAAAAAAAAAAACCCATGAATATACGAATACATAGATTAAGCCAAAATAACCACTGTCATCGTCGCACCAAAGAAGGGTCACACAATATAGTTTTTCGGAGTTTGTTCCCGTCAATTTACCCTTTGAATGCAAGGTTCATTATAATTCGATGTTTTAATGTTAACCCCTTTTGTACCAGCGACGTCTTCCTTATTCCATTCTAGCTATATTTAAAGAATGTTGTACAGTTTTAGAAGGATTCGTGGTGGTAAAAAGGGTTAAGTGAGATAGTTCGAAACCTGTTAATTGCTGCAGGCCCTTTTGAAACTGTATAACATCGTAAATATGAAATGTAATTTATCCCTTGCTCGAATATTACTATATATATATATATATATATATATATATATATATATATATATATATATATATATATATCATGTACTGTATATGTATATATATCATGTACTGTATATATTGTTTATATTCAGTATAATACAGTTTATGTATGACCACTTAAAATAATCCAAGATATTCCATTACATCGAACCACCCCCAGGCGAGAGGGAACGTCTTGGGTACATCCAAGATCCTTCTTAGTCTTAAAACTCCCTCGAGCTGCCTGGAACCAAAACACAATATATTATAAGGAAAATTAGTGTGATATTTTCGGCAAGATAACCAACTTCATAATTATAAATAACTTATTAGTTTGTTAAATAGTATATAATTTTGAACACACCCATTGCCGTTTGATAATTAATTTACATGGTCTAATTTTAAGCCGAATTGAACAATCACGAATAGAGTTGTATATTACCAACTCTTAGTTCTAGAACATTGAATATATAGACAAATCATACACGAGTTTATGATATATATATATATATATACTAAAATATTCACACTGTATTTCTTGCCACATCTTAAAAGTATATACCTAATTTTCCAGGCGTAATGAGCTTATTTTAGCGCTAATTAAAGGGAATACTAAAGCAGAAGTCGAGGAAGTGCACGGGACTGTTAAATGTCACACCCGGAAATATGAGAGAGAGAGAGAGAGAGAGAGAGAGAGAGAGAGAGAGAGAGTGAGAGTGAGAGAGAGAAGAGGGTGTGAGAAGAGGGTGTGACCTTTTACTTCCCTCTGTGTTGACGTAGTAATAACCAGCCTAAAGTTAGTGACATAAAAAATAATAGTTCGTGTTATGTACTGTATGCAACTGAATAATTCCACCTTCCAGTAAACTGTCCAGAACCAAACATATAATTATGTGATATTACGTTTGATTAAATATAGGTTTTCACAATTGATGTGTTTACATAGGCCACCGATGAATTACCAACTATGTAATGTTTTATGTAAAAAATAAACATATATTATATTTAACACGGACAAATTATGCCGATTTGTGGTCAAATCGGAAAGCCTTGGTGTGTGTGTGTGTGTGCGTGTGGGGGGAGGGGGGGGGGGGGGGGCGCCTTCTCCCTCATGCCCCCGGTAGTTTTGATATTTTAAAACGTGCGCCCCATTAGTTAGTCGATGTTAAGACCATTCTGTCCATGCCCTTCTCAATATCAAGACCGTTCGTGCGATTTAGGTGTCGATTTTTCCCTGGCGATCGATAGCAAACCTGTAATTTTTCTATCGAAAAATGTACAAATTTCCCTCGAAGAAGGACTTTGCGGATAATGTATTAAGCATCAAGGAGGTCTAGGGAGGAAACTAAAGCACACATTAATATAGAAATTTTTAGATAAACTTACAAATTTACCCTACCCCCTTAACCCCTTCACCACCATGACGTAATGTTCATCATATTCTGGTTACCATTAGACGATTTTCTTCAGCTTATAATCTACCTCTGCGACTCATATGGGTAAATACGATCTCAATAAACCCTCTGAATAATATAGTTCCTTCTTAAACTGCACAACATCGTCTAATGTTAGCCAGAATCAAAGGTGAAAAGGCGTCATGGTGCTGAAGAGGTTAAACTCAAATTTCACTATTGGGCGATTAAGGGGAGATTTCCACCTGGAGGATTTTTTCTGGACACCTCTCTCCCTCATGTTTAGCCCCGTTGCTTTTGAGATTTTAAGACGTTCGCCCCATTAGTTTGACGATTTTAAGAACCCTCGCCCCATTTCAGTCAATTTTAAGACCATTCGTGCCATTTAGGTGTCGATTTTTTCCTGGCGAGCGAAAGCGAGCCTGTAATATAAGGGGAACCGGCCTACGGCCGGGACATTTTTCTACCGAAAAATTTACAAATTTATCTTGAAAGGGGGTTTAGGGGGAGTAATTTTAAGATTGATGGAAGTCTAGGGAATCAACTAAAAACCTCCCCTTGAGTTGCAATAGTCATTTCTATGTGACAAAGAAATGGTTTATACTATGTCAACATTCTCCTTCACACATATTTTGTTGACACACCATATGCACTACATCCATTTAACCCCTTCTGTACTGGTGACGTCTTTATAATTTTCTTCTAGATATATTTTGACGATATTATCCAGTTTAACCCTTTGAAGCTCTGACGCGTTTTAGCAGTTTATTTTGACTATCATTAGACTGTTTTATGCAGCTTCGTAAGGATCTGTGGGTATTAAAAGCGTAAAGGCTATCTCAATCAACTTCCATATACCCTTCCCAATCTGCACAAAAACGTCTAATTTTAGCCAGAAAACAAAAACATAAATGCGTTTTGGAGCTTGAACGGGTTAAGTAGGATATGTGGTAGTAAAATGGGATGAGTGAGATAGTTCGAAGCCTGTTAATGGGTTGAGTGAGATAGTTCGAAGCCTGTTAATGGGTTGAGTGAGATAGTTCGAAGCCTGTTAATTGCTGGAGGCCCTTTTTACACTGAATAAAACCGCCTAATAGTAACGAGAATAAAGCTAAAAGGACGGTACCGGAAATAAAAGGACGGTACCGGAAATGAAAGGACGGCACCGGAAATGAAAGGACGGTACCATAAATGAAAGGGTTATCAACTGTGACGTTCCTTTACCTTTTAACATGGCTATACGTATAATTTTATTCAGATTAGAAAGGACTTGAGGGAGTCCAAAGGTTATTGATGCTCATGTGTTATCTTCTCGACATCTGGAGGCTATTTTGTATGCAGTTTTAAGAAAGATCTGTGGAAGTACATACCCCAATCTCCCAATCCCCTCCCATACAAACCTCAATACCCCAATCACCGAATCTCCCCCTACATTAAATAGATCCCATCATAAAAATCCACAACATCAGACTTCACCGCCCCCCCCCCCCCCCATACCCCCAATCCACCCCATACATACCCTAATCCCACCCATACAAACCCCAATACCCCAATCCCCGAATCCCCCCATAAATAAAATGGATCCCATCATAAAAATCCTCTCAACACTAAATTCCTGGGCCGCCATTAAGGCAGTTATAAAAATATACGCCAGCAAAATACATTCTCTCTCTATATCTCTATCTATCTGTCTACCTCTCTCTGTCTCTATCTATCTAACGCTCTCTCTCTCTCTATCTATCTAACTAACACTCTCTCTCTCTATATATATATATATATATATACAGTATATATATGTGTGTATATCTAACTATCTCTCTCTCTCTCTATGCATCTAACTATCTCTGTGTATCTAACTAACTCTCTCTCTCTCCCTAACACTAACTCTCTCTCTCTCTCTCTCTCTCTCTCTCTCTCTCTCTCTCTCTCTCTCTCTCTCTCTCTCTCTCTCTCTCTCTCTCTCTCTCTCTCTCTCTCTCTCTCTCTCTCTCTCTGCACCGAAATATACGGGGAAGCTACCATCATAAACAAAATAGGCCTGCGTGGGAGTAAAAGATAGGGCTACTATATAGATACATACATGGAGATTTGTGTGTGTATCTGTGTGTGTGCGTGTGTGTGTGTGGTGTGTGTGTGTGTGTGTGCGTGTGTGCGTGTGTGTGTGCGTGTGTGTCCCCTAGGAACCTTTCTCATCCTATTTTGCCATGGTCTCCCTCGCTATTATTTTAGCGTTTGTGTCTCCCCTTCCTCCCTTCCCATATTTTCACACCTTATATATTCAACCGTTTATACTCTAAGCTTAATGTTTTTACGTACAGAATGGAGGAAGGATAAATTCGTTCTGTGTAATAACAATAATTAGTATTATATTAATTGTAATAATAAATGTAATGATACTATTTATAATAATAATACAAAATGCCAATTACGTCTTTCATTATAAGAACCTACATATTCGATCTTCCTCGTTGATATGACGTACACCCAAATGTCAAAATAAGTATCGCACTAACAAATGATAATACTACACAGTAGTATCCAAAATGCTTCTGAGTATATTGGACTGAATCAAACCATGCTTATTGTCCCATGTGTTGTACTATTTAGATGTTCTGGTGGTTGAACAAATACTTTTACAAATTAATATTCTATAAGTATGCTTTTGGAAACTGAATTATAAGTGTAGTTTTAAATACCGATTCCCAGACCAAATAATTGAATATGTTATATTAGTTATACTCCATGAATATAATTGCCATCATTAATAAACACAAAAGTTTAACGAATGTTGTGAAGGAACAGTACATACACGAAAAAACTCTTAATTGCAAAATGCCGTGATGGTGAAGAGTGTTGCAGCCTCTGTATTGTAGAGGTACCGTAGTTTATAGGAAGGTGTGATATATAAAGCAATAGAAGTGGGGTGGGCAAATAGAAGGGGGGAAGGGAATGCGTGAGAGAGAGAGAGAGTGAGAGTGGGTGGGGGGGGGGGGGGGGTGCATGCTCATCGTGCGTATGTGTAGACTCTGTAGAGTGTTTTAAGTGTGTGTCTGAGTGTGTGACAGAGAGTGAGAGACAGAGTGTGTGTGTGTGAGAGAGAGTGAGAGTGAGTTAGGTTATTGTCGGTTATGTCAAGTTAGGATAGATAAGGTTTAAAATCCACTTGTTGTTTAGACGTGCAACTAAGATTATGTTAGGGTAGATTATGTTAGGGTAGATTATGTTAGGGTAGATTATGTTAGGGTAGATTAATTTGACCCCTTGAGGTTCTGCCTGTCAATATATGATTGTATGCACTTTAGGAAGGATCTATGGGAATCAAATGGGTGAACGGTATCTAAGTGTACCCTCTAACTCCCACATTATTTTTTTTAATCTGAATAAAATCGTTTAGTAATAGCCAAAATATACTGTGAAAATGCGTCATGAGCCTCAAGGGGTTAATTAAAGCCAGCGAATAAACAAAACACATATATATATATATATATATATATATATATATATATATATATATATATATATATATACCGGTATATATAAATGAAATAAAATATACTATAACTGTTGAAAATATAATTGAATGCACCCCACCCTACCCTGCCTTTGGGAAGGTCAGCAGCGTCGTATGTCACAGACCAGACTCTTTCGTTACAGTCAGGCCTAATGTAAATAGTGGAAATTGTGGATGGTAAACTTTTGCACCATAAATTCTAACGGGGGTGTTGTGTGCAGAGTGTCCGGCTGTACTACTGTTTCTATTTAACCCTTTCATATAATATCATATATGTATTTGGATAGTCAAACATCGATGGTACAACTGTAAAGGAACATATAATATTTTGGTTACTGCCTTTGACCCGCACGCCCTTTTGTAGATATATAGCTATATCACTTGGATAGTCAGTATACAATGCTATGAGCGTTAACGCACACACTCACATATCATTTCGGGCTGTGACGTTGTACAAATTATGACAAGTTTCAGGATTTATTATTATATTTTTCATTAAATACGTCATTAAATACGTCACTGTACAAACTATTATTTTGTATGTACGTGTAAGCATGCATTATTGATTGTACAGTTGCCTAAATAAGTTACGTTCCTCATCGTGATCTTATGTATGAAATAAAATGGTATGAATGAATTGCGAGTGTGGTTTCTATTAATGATCAGTCGACTAATTAGATGAGTTAGGCACTGTATACGAAACTACACTCGTAGTTCACTCATACACATTTTATTTCCATGTATAAGATCACGAAGACGATCAGAACTTATGTGGGGAACTGTACATGTGTGTGTGTCCAGGTGAGAGTATGCGTGTTCATGACCGTATTTGTAAATGTGTGTGTGTGTGTGTGTGTGTGTGTGTCTGTGTCTGTGTCTGTATTGATGTATATGTTCATGTTCGTGTTGGCATGTTCAAATACAGTACAGTCGCGCTAATAAGTGATGGCTCGGCACCAATTATGTTTTGATCAATAATTGGTATCAGCCATATTCACACATAATTTACTTCTTTTTGAGTGAGATAATGTTCCTACACTTACCCACCCTATTCAACATCTGACAGACATTAATACAGCACAGAGCAAGCTAAACGTAATGACAGCTGGGACATGACTTATTAGCGCGACTGTACATCAATCAACGTCAGAGCTAGCAGAAAATGTCTACTCGGCGACAAGATACACGCATGCAACACAAATCAGCGTTAAGGGGGGGGGGGGCACCTGTTTTTTTTATCTCCTTTTCTCACTTTCTCTGGCTTGTATCCATATGGCCCCATTCAGCCTACTGTTTTAAGACGTTTATCCCCATCCAGGTGTCAATTTTTTACTGGTGAGCGGTAGCGAGCCAGCATATTTTTAAAATGTTTTTGACAGCAAGCTAAATTTGTAAATTTTTCGATAGTTTTTTCGATTTCTTCATATAATGTTGGTTCGCTATCGCTCGCCAGGAAGAAATCGACAACTAGATGGGGATAAGCGTCTTAAAATAGTTGGCTGAATGGGGCCGAATGGATACAAGCCAGAGAAAGAGAGAAAAGGAGAGAAAAAAACCCAGTAGGTCACCCCCCTTTAGGGAATTTTGTTTGCTATCATTAGTATTATTTTTTAGTTTATTATATATATATATATATATATATATATATACTTTAGTTTCTTTCCTAGGCCTCCATTAAGCTAAAAGAATAACAAGAATACCCCAGACCACCCTTCGAGATAAATTTTAGCATTTTTTGGTAACAAAATGCGTTCCTCCTAAGTTGCTGCACACACACACACACACACACACACACACACACACACACACACACACACACACACACTATATTAGTGGTGGAAAGATGCAGATGAACATGAACTAAAATGAAGTGTCAATTATAATTGTTGAACAAGAGTGTGCAACAATAGGCATTAAATGACCAACATAATATTATAAACAATAATAATAAAAAAATACTAATATTTATAATAATGATAATACTAATAATAAGGAAAATAATAATAATATTAATAATAATATTAATACTAATAATAGTAATATTTATTATCAAAATAAATAAGCAACAGATTGGCGTAGAAAAAACAAGATAAGTTAAAAGTAAACAAGCCGAAGCAGAACCAAAGGCGCGTAATGAAATTTTTCCGCTCTGAGTGTGCAGGCAGTAGGTATAAAGAGCCATGCGTCGTGCGGGGCTAAGGCTAGATTAGAGCCATTTATCACGGCCGAGTCTCTTTCTCAAGCCCAAGTTCAACCCTGAAAATGCGCTCAGTGCCTGGAATTAAATTTTGGGTTTAAGGAGAGTTGTTTTTTTAGTTTCTTCTCTAGACCTCTATAGTATTTTTTTTTTTTTTTTAAATACCCCCAAGACCCCCTTCGAGATTCATATAAATGTTTGCATTTTTCAGTAGACAAATGTTACCGGCCAAAGGCCGATTCGTTCTATATTGCAAGCTTGCTATCGCTGGCCAGATAAAAATCGACACCTAAATGGCGCGAAAAGGCCAAACTAATGGGCGATGCGTCTTAAAATATCAAAACTAATGGTGCTAAAATTGAGGGAGAAGGGGATCCAGAAAACCCCCCCCCCCCATGAAGCCATTTATCTCGGCCGAGTCCCTCTTTCAAGACCAAGTTCAACCCTGGAAACGCGTCCACTGCCTGGAATGAAATTTCTGGTTTGGGCGTAGAATTATATAGAAGGTGTATATGTATGCATCTATATCTATTTACATACTCAGGCCCAATCCCCTCTTTCCCTATATATTTTATTATTTTTTGTCTTTATTTATTTTGTTATTTTTTATTTTATTTTTTTTTTTTTTTTTTGGGGGGGAGCGACTCAAGACAGAGCCAGAATAGGGACAACACAACAGAAAACAATATATTAATATTTCTATATAATGTGTTTGTCTGTATTTGAATTACCGGTAGACGATGTTTGTGTCTGTGTGCGTGTGTGTGTTTTTTATATTTGTACTTTATTTTCATATATATATTTATAGTGTGCCTGTTTGTGAATGCTCCTGTATGTCTACTTGTATTCGTTTAATATCTGTGTGTGTGTGTGTTTGTTTCTTAATGTCTACTATCTATAATTTAGTATAGCATGTTTTCAATCTAGAAGACATGTGGTAACTGCAAAGACGTTGTCAGTAAAGTGCTCCTCCTCAAATGGTGTATGTATTCATTCATTCAACAAATTTGTGGAGGTGTATGAGAGAGAAAGAGAGATTTAGATAGAGTTGTAGATAGAGGTGTAAGTAGATACATAGGTGTAGATAGATAGATAGAGAGATCAAAATAAAGATAGAAATAGAGATAGATAGATTGATAGATAGATAGATAGAGAGAGAGAGAGAGAGAGAGAGAGAGAGTGAGTATGAGTGTGAGTGAATAAGAAATAAATACGGAAGCCCCCACAATACGGTTCACGCTCTGGACGTTACCCATTGTTATATTTCCTCATTATTCGGGAAGTCATTGTGTCTCCGTCGGCGCCTCCTCATCATCCTTGTCTCCTCTTCTTTCACTCACTTTTAATCTGACCTTCCAAAAATATCGAGCTCCATTCTCTGGCCTTGAAATTGTCTTGTCTTACATACTTCTTTTCTTCGGCCCTCAGTGTAATTAATTATTCACTCCGCTCCGTTCAAATGCGTCTTTTATTATGAATTGCATCATCATGATTAGATTAATATCCAGTATTCGATAAAGGGATATTAATCGTAGGCATGTACTTAAAGATTAACTGTCTTGGTCGTGAAATGGTTAGTGTTTTAAATGTGTATGGGGTATCCTAGGTTCGAATCCCGGGAGGATCACACGTTTTTATTAATTTAATTTATAGATGTTTGGTGTTGGGAGTGAAACATATTTATTTGATTTTCACTTTTCCTTCAACTAATTAGCTATTACTGTATTGTTGTCTTGGTTCTCCATGATTCACCACTCTTACATTTCATAAATAATTATTCTTTTATCTCTTTCAAATGCTTACTTGATTATGAATTGCTCTATTTTGCGTTATTAGTTTGATATCACTATTATAACTTTTCCTCGAATTTCTATTTTCTTGTTCCTCAATAATTCGCCACTCTTGCGTTTCTAAGATAGAATTCGCAAGTACATCTCAGAATATCCCTGTTATTTTTCCTTTTGTTGAAAAAGGGGGGGGGTAATTTTGTCTTGTCACTGCATTGTCCTCATAATCACTCCACCCCCACCCCCATGAAAACAGACATTAATACTTCAATCTTTTCACTTTCGATGCCATTATTATTTTCCTTGCCAACATGCACGTATCATCTGTCAGCGCAGCCCATAACCTTTAATGACATCGCTTTATTGCCCCAGGTAATGGCATAATCTTCCCTCTTCCCCAGTTACCCTTCTCTAATAACCCCATTACATCTGTTTATTAGGAGGAGATGGGCGTATTTATTTCCTAATGTATGTATTTTTTACAATATATTTAGTTTCCTCCCTAGACCTCCATCAAGCTTAAATATACACCCGCCCAAGACCCTCCTTCAAGATAAATTTGTAAATTTTTAGCTAGAAAAATCTCCCGGCCCAAGGCCGGTTTCTCCTAAATTACAGGCTCGCTATCCCTCGCCAAGAAAAAATCGACACCTAAGTGACACGAACATTCTAAGTATTGACAAAGAAATGGGGCGAAAGGTCTTAAAATCGCCATACTAATGGGCCGAACATCTAAAAATGTGAAAACTAGTGGGGCTAAGCATGAGGAAGAAGGGGGACCAGAAAAACGACCCAACTGCAACTTCCTTCATGCCCTCTGTTAATTGTTCGCTGTTATGTCTCTGTTATAGCTACCCTACCTCTCCCCCCCCCCCCTCTCTCTCTCTCTTCTTTCCCCTCCTTCCCTTTTATATATCTTATTTTCTTCTTAACACACACACAAACACTCTCTCTCCCCCTCTCCCTCCCTCCCTCTCTCTCGCTCACAACACTTCAAAATCCCCGAGAGCCGAAGAGAGACACGGCGCTGCAGAAGGAGGTCACGGGAATATATACATAACGGAGGCATTTCTCAAGCACAGGAGGGAGGGTGTTTTTTTTTAAAAATCCGCCAAGATGAAATATTTCAAACACTATCTATCTATATGCTCAGGCCCAATCCCCATTTCTTCCTTATTTTATTTTTATTTTCTATTGTATTCTATTTTATTATTTTGTTTTCCTTGGGGGTGGCCGACCCAAGACAGAGCAAGAACAGGGAAAACACAAAACAACATAACACAACGAACAAACACAGATAACACACAAATTCACACACATCTAGGTCATCTAGGATTTGATAATTCGGTGACAAGTTTGATGAGGAATTGTTTGCAGTAAAGAGAGAAACACGTTAATTGGCATACATTACGAATTTAGATAGAGAACAATGGGCATTGGTTGATTATAAAACCATCTGAATTGTCAAAAATAGGTAAATTGTCTTGAATTTGCCTTCTATTTTATTTTATTTTTATTTTTCATTTAGGTTCAGTGCCTCATATTTAAGCTTGCATATCTCACCACCAATCTTTGTCAATTTAACCTTAATTACCTTATCATAATGTGCCCTAAAATACTGTAACCTTCATATCCATCTGTACCTGTACCTGTAAGAAACCCATCAAATTAGAATACATGAGCACTGCACTGCGTGTATATTAAAATTCCCTCAAATGAAAAGCGGTAATGTACAGTCAAGAGCTTAAATGGCAACGCACCCCTATGAATCAATATCGAATGCAAACGAGATAATGAGAAACCAATAAAAGAATTTATTTGTTCTATACATCAGTAACATAACTGTATATACTATTTACTGAAAAGCAAGTTCCATTCAAAATTCAATCCAGATAGCTATAATTGCATGAAGAAAAACACAAGTGGTCCACGCATGTGTGTAAGTTACTTTCCAACTGAACAAAGACGGTGGGATACATAATTTCTGAAGCAGCCGAGACGAGGAGATTTCAGTCAGGATTGGATTCTTGGAAGCCACCTGAGTCATGGACTGAAAACACTTCCTGGTTCAATCACACTCTTTATATACCGGTTCGATTTTGTTTTATTTTTTTATTTTTGTTTATCATGATGTATATATATTTTTTTATTTATCCATTTGAATCGAGGTCACGAGCAGAAGATACGTACTAGCCTAATCTAATATGACTTTATTTAACTATTAAATCTCATGTGGTATCTTGGTTTCTAGGTATTTTTCTAACCCCTTCAATCAGACGACAGTATCTTTATACTTTATTAATGCTGTTACCAGATTACTTTGTTCAGCTTAGGAAGAACCAGTAGTATTCAAAGGGTAACAAAATATGTTAATTCATCTAGTATATCTACTGGTCCATCTGAAGTTAAGTCTGAAGATATTTGATATCAAACTATAATCGAAAAAGTATGTATTTTTGTATATTTATACTTGATATTGACAGATAACTTGAATTTAAAGGCAATAATAGGGTTAGGTGGTGGCTGATAACTACCGTGTTTGATGGAGGAGCAATAATAGTTTGATGGTTCTCACAGGTAAGCCATGGTAGCCTTGTCTGTTTCTTAGTCATTAATGTGTGACTTTAACCTCATGACACAGGGACAAGTGGCTTATTTCTACACTTTTGGTAATGCACTATATTGACAAAAATTAGGGGACGGTGCGAAAAAAGCTGTGTCAAAATATCATACTGATCCAACTGTTTGTTAATAAGTTATTCCCGAAAAACGATGCCACACAGCCTCTGAAACCCATAGTAGTTGCTACCAAGTCACAAGCGGAAGATGCCTACTTCATTTAACTAACATGACTTTACTATAATTATTTAGCTTCACACACCAGAAAGTGGTATCTAGGTGTTTATTTAACCCCTTCAAGCACACAACGATATCTTTACTTATCCAGGTTATTGTAAGACAATTTTACTCAGCATAGGAAAGACCTGTACGAATCATAGGAAACAAAGACTTCACTAACCCTCTAACTCTGACTACTGCTTGCTAAATTCAATTAAACCAACTATATGATAACGAAAACTATAACGGGAAACTAACGATAAATTTCACGAACCAATTAATGAAACAAAGATAAAACTGAAAAGAAAAGAGTGAATACAAAACATACTAAACTAAATGTCATTAAACAAAGATAAAACTAGAAACTGAAGCAAAATATAAGGGAAAAATACTGACATACACAATATATATAAACAATAAAATTAAAACTGTTCGGATTGGAAGGGTAAAACGTATCCCTTGACAGCA
Source organism: Paralithodes platypus (assembly GCA_032716605.1). Lineage (NCBI taxonomy): Eukaryota > Metazoa > Arthropoda > Malacostraca > Decapoda > Lithodidae > Paralithodes > Paralithodes platypus. Next base: position 61,284,524 of record CM064482.1, read on the forward strand.
GAGGTGTAGTGAGTCTGGGGGTGCGTGGGGCCTTGCGGCACCGATCCCCCTCCGTGTTTTTCGTGATTTTTCTTTCTCCTCCCTTCCCCTGTCATCTTTTTCCTCCACTTCCTCTCTTTCTTCCTTATTTATTGTTCTCGTTCTTTTCCCCTACTTTCTTTTCACCTTCTTACATTTTCTCTCCATCTCACTGTTATCTCCTCTCTCTCTGTCTCTCTCTCTCTCTCTCTCTCTCTCTCTCTCTCTCTCCGTTCCCCCATTCTTCTCCCTATTTCCAGTTTATCTCTCATTTTCTTCTTAGCCTATCCCTCCCCTCTCCCCTCCCCAATACTCATTCAAATCCCTCTCCCCTCTCTCAACTCACTCCCTTCATTCCCACCCATCTTCCTCGATCATTCTTTTCAGGCCCTTTCCTCTTTCCTTCTCTATCTCTCCCTCTCATCCCCTCCTAACTTTCGTCCCTTCTTTTCTTCTCTTTCTCTCCCTCTCATCCTCTTCCATCGTTCTCTCCATCCCTTTCCCCTTTTCCTTCACTTTGCCTCCGTCTCATTTGTTATCATTGTGCTTCCCATCCCCTCTTTCCTTTTCTCTCCATATTCCCCCCCCCCCCCT
>CM064482.1:61292635-61317635 GCA_032716605.1 Paralithodes platypus
CCCTTCGCCCTTCCTACCCCCTACCTCCCTTTTGCCTTCCATCCCTCCCTCTTCAATCTTCTCTCTCTCTCTCTCTCTCTCTCTCCTTTCTCCCTTCGCCCTCTTCCTTTTCCCCTCCTGCCTTCCCCACTCCCTTTTCCCTCTAGCCATACCTCTTTCTTCCCTCTCTTCCTCCTTCCTTCCCCACTCCATCCCTCTTCCCTCCCTTCCTCCTTCCTCCTTCCTTGCTTCCCCTCTCCCTCTCGCTTTGCCCCAGATCTCACCCCATTTCTAGGGCCATCGTATCTAATCCATTTTTCCCCAGCCGTACTCAGCCAGGATTAGTGAAAATGAGGAGCAAGGAAAGAGGCCGAAAAATGTTGGGTAGTGTATTGAGAGGAATAAAAAACGGAGGGAGCTTGAAAGAAAACGAACTCGGGGTAACAATTTTATTAGCGAATTGATTGAGTCTGGTATTCGCTGTAAGTTATCAGATAGTTTTGTCCGTGCATATTTTCTTTATGAATTCGATTATTTAAGAATGTGGGTTAAATTGTATGATATGCTGCAAAAATGTAAAGTATCAGATGATTGAACTCACTGCAGTATTCATGTGACTAGAGATTTTGAGGGCATCCACATTTGAGGAAGGAATGCTTGGAAGGAGTATATTGAGGGGATAACAAAAATTGTATATATATATATATATATATATATATATATATATATATATATATATATATATATTATAACTGGAGTCACATGAACAATATCACCCATGGATTCAGTATTCGATACTATATATTTTGATAGTTGTATTGTAGTTATTCATGTGTTATTTATAATATTCATTAATATGGAGTAAAGCATTTACTCCTAAACTAAATAATATAGTCTATTTTTAGTCAGACTTAAATAAAAAAAACAATGTTTAGCTACTTATATGACATGACAAAATTTGGGTAACTTCATAGAAACGTCAAGCGTGTTGTGTGTGTGTGTTTAGTACTTCAATACCAGCAAATTACCATTGATGAATCATTAATATTAGCTCTTCATAACGAACATATTGGAACACATGAGTGAACGTATTCACCAATATCATATCGTTTGACTGTACAGAGGCCTGGCTAGACCGAACATATTAATAATCTGCAATTAATAGCTTGCCATCCTCTTACACCGTTCCCTTTGATGATAGCACTCAATAATATGATTTGTGTAATAAGGGGAACTGGGGAACTCTAATTAATTGATTACAAGAATGTCTAATTTAATTATGAACATGAATACTATCATAAACAGCTCGACTATACATGATGATATGTTTTATATTAATATAATCGTTTTATGTTAAGCAATTATACAATCCTGGCTATCAATACCTCATTGCCTGCTTATAACAAATTATAAATGAGCATTCTCATATATTGGTTGGATATATACATCCCCATAAAATAAATTCTAGGAATATATATATATAAATATATACTGTATATATATATATATATATATATATATATATATATATATATATATAGAGAGAGAGAGAGAGAGAGAGAGAGAGAGAGAGAGAGAGAGAGAGAGAGAGAGAGAGAGAGAGAGAGAGCTAATAGTTCAAACCATGAAGCAAGAACAAGAATACATTCGCTTGTCACATAACCTATGAGTGGGGGTAATTACGGAGAAGTGTGAACTAGACGAACAAAGGATCCGAAGAAAAATACAAACACGATAAAATATATTTGTTGTTTAGCGGAATGAAAAAGGGAACATGTTGTCTATAAACTGTGCACATTTTTCATCTTATACAAAGGAGTACAAAGGAAATCAAGCAACAACAGATCTAGTGACCCTTCTAGGCTGCTTGTCCTCCAAAACACTGAGGATCAAGTGTCCAAACAGTGGTTTAGAGTGGGTAAGGGAACATTGGAAAGGGAACTACTGCCCTGCCACTAACGTGGCAGGACTAGGAAGTTAGTAGGGGACATATGGGTTAGTAACTGAGGGGAGGATAAAGTTATTCATTTACAAACGCAGTCAGTCGCGGGTTTGATGCGAGATATTTGTCTAGGCGGAATTTAAATGAATCAACGGTGCTGCAGTCTATAACGTCTCGGGGAAGCCCATTCCACAAGTTGACAACTCGATTGAAGAAGAAATTCTTAGATTCGTGTGAGTTAAAAGATTTACCAATAATTTTGCAAACGTTTCCCCGCGTGTAATTAGATTGGTCGATAGTGAAGTACTTACTACAGGTCATATTGTCGATGCCTTTGATGATTTGGAGCACTTGTATTAAGTCACCTCTTAATCTGCGCTGGGTTAAAGGAAATAGATTTAATTCTCTAAGACGCTCTTCGTATGGTTTGTTCTTTAGGCTAGGTATCATTTTGGTAACTCTACGTTGAACTCGTTCTAGCTTGTTTATGTCTTTTTGGTAATAAGGGCACCAGCATTGAACGCAGTATTCCAGAAGAGGGCGGACTAAGGAATTGTAAAGGGTTAGGATTACGTCTTTGGATTTATGCTCAAATGATCTGCCTATAAAGCCAATTATTTTGTTTGCCTTCTTAACAACTTCTGAACATTGTTGACTCGGTTTTAGGTTACTCGATATTGTTACTCCCAGATCGGTTTTCGGGTACATTCTTAAGCGGAGTGCCATTCATCGAATAGTTTGCTTTCTCATTTAGGATTCCGATATGTAGTACTTTACATTTATCCGCATTGAAACTCATTTGCCAAATTTGGGCCCAATGTGACAATTGATCTAGATTGTGTTGCATATCGTCAACTTGATCTTTTGAGAGTACGCTATTTGCAATTTTGTATCGTCAGCAAATTTTGAGATTGTTACAGGTGAGACCCTCATCTATGTCGTTGATGTAAATTAGAAAGAGAATTGGTCCTAGTACCGATCCCTGGGGTACCCCGCTACTTACATTGGTCCATGTAGATGCCTTACCGTTTATGATACTCTTTGTTTTCTGTCGCTGAGCCAATTTTCTATCCATTTCAAACACATCGTCTTGTATTCCATGCGATTTTAGTTTTAGCAGTAAACGTTTGTGGGGAACTTTGTCAAAGGCCTTTTGAAAATCAAGGTATATAATATCTACAGCTTTACTCTCATCGTAGAGGTTGAGGATATCGTGGAAGAAGTCTAAGAGGTTTGTTAAACAGGAACGTTTTTTACGAAAGCCGTGTTGAGTATCTTTAAGTATGTTATTTTCCTCTAAGTGATTTACGAGTCTGTCTCTTATGACCGTTTCTAGCCTTTTACATACAACTGAGGTTAAGCTAATTGGACGATAGTTACTGGGTAGGGATTTGCTGCCCTTTTTGAATATCGGGGTTACGTTGGCTATCTTCCACTGATCAGGCATAGTTCCAGACTGCAAGGATTTATTGAATAGTAATGTCAGTGGTTTGGAGAGCTCATCCTTAGCTTCCTTTAGAAACTCTAGGCGAGATTGTATCAGGTCCAGGCGTTTTATTTACCTTGAGTTTATCTAAACAATTCAATACTTCTCTCTCTGTAACGGTGATATTGCTTAGAACATCTGAATTATCAATCTGAATCGGCGATGGTGTAGGGATATCACTGAGGTCTTCTGTTGTAAAAACTGATGCAAAGAAGGTATGAGGGCATTACTCATTTGTACTTCGTCTTTGGTGTATTCTCCATTTTCATCGACTAACGGTCCAACAGTTGAAGTAACTACTTTTTTCTTTCTGATATAACTATAGAATTATTTCGGGTTTGTTTTACTTTGATTCGCAATATGTAACTCTAGGGTCTTTTTACTTTGCTTAATTAACTTTTTGGCTTTGCGTCGTAGCTCTACAAATTTCACCCGTTCTTCGTCATTTTGTGAGGATTTTAATCTATCATTAGCAAATTTTTAGCAAGCAGGCAGTTTGAAATATCTTTATTCCACCATTTGGGCTTATTATTATGGCCTGGGCGCCGTATTTTCGATGGTATGCAGTCTTGCACTGCTTTTAGGTAAGTGGTTTCGAATAACTTCCAAGATGTATTTATGTCGTTAGGCTATTGTTAATTAAAAAGCTCCAGTCAGTTTCTTTAAACATAGCTCTAAGTTTATGAAAGTTTGCTTTCTTGAAATTAGGAACTTTTTCGATGCTACTATTTGGTTCGTTACTAGTATAGTTTAAAGTGAAAGTTATCGTACGATGGTCGCTGTTACTGAATTCATCACCAACATTCAAATTCTCTATTAATTCTTCTTTTGTTGCAAGTACAATGTCAAGAACGTTATTACCACAGGTCGGTGTTCGAACAAATTGATAAAGCGAACTCTCTTGCAAGTTCGTATACAAGTCATGTCCGAGTGTGAAGTAAGAGTATCGCCCCACTTGGTCACAGGTAAATTAAAGTCGCCAAAAAATACGGTATCTTGTGAGTTACTTACATCTGCAATTTGTTCATAAATTTCTCGGTCAGTTTGCACTGATTGAGCTGGAGGTCTGTATATTAATGCAAGTATTATTTTTGTACCTTTATTATTCTTTATTAGCACAAAAGATGTGTCGACGTTCACAATTTGAGGTTTTGACACGAGGGTCGGGTTAAGACTTTCTTTGATATCAAATAAAACGCCACCTCCATTGTTATTTATTCGGCTTTTCTCAAACATTACATAACCGGGAAGTGAATACTCTGCTAAAAAGTCTCTATCTACTGTATTGAGCCAAGATTCTGTTATACCAATCACATCATAATTTTCAGTAAACACTAGTTCCTCTAAATCTGAAAATGTATTGCGTATGCTACGAGCGTTTGCATAGAAAACCTTCAAAGTTGCGGTTTTAGAACTCACAGAACGTTCTTTAATCAAATTTTTGGTTCTGATCGGATCTACATTTACATTCATGGCTGACATCGGTCCTCGGTCGTTATCCCTGGCGGTTTTGAATTTGGGTCGTGTTTGTGGAGCTTTATCCAAATTCGCGGTTCTTGACAGATTAGCATTTAATTCCTTCGCAGGTTGCCGCCCTCGCTGTCTTCGGTCCTCCTTCCTGGTTGTCCTGTGCTGAGTCGATTTCTTCTCCGAAAATCCTTCACCGCATCGTTGAGAAGACGCCCAAAACGTGCTGCTCCCACCTGGTTCAGATGAACTCCATCGTCCGAAAACAAATAGTCATCGTAGTAGAAATTGTCCCAGGTGTCGACGAATCCCACGTTTTCCTTCCTGCAGAGGTTTGCTAGACAACGATTTGTGCTGGTGGCTATATTGTAAAATCGGCTCTCTACACCAAGCCGGGGGACGATTCCTGAGACGATACCATCATGTTGGTCTCGTCCTATTAATTAAAATGCCATTCTTAATTCATAATCCTGTGTTCTGCATATTTTTTACTATGTTAAATGTATCTCATAAATCTCCCGCCATATAAACGAGCTGTACCTCTCCCCAAAGTGCTCAACTCCTCAATAAAAAGCTCTGTGTTTGCCTAAAGAGCTGGACTCCTCCCTAATGTGCTCTATATTACCCCAGAGAGCTCCGTGTATTCCTCCCTCCCCTCTCCCCAGCCGCTGTTAGTGATCTATGGTGTCCGTGTCAGCCTGGCCCACGCACCCCTTGTCCATGCTGTCACTCTAGCTCTGGTTCTCTCATTCATTGTGCTTATATTAATCATATATCCTTTGTTGTTGCTATTTCTCTTTACTTTGCTCTTCTCCTAATACTTCTGTTCCGAATTATTTTTTCCTGCATTGTATTTTGATTGTATTGTGTTTTGTCCCATTAACCTGCTCCCTCCTAGTGAAATACCGGTACCTACCTTTGCTAATTTTCCTCTTTTCCAAATGTTTGTTGTATTTTTGTTTCTTTTAGCTCTCCCGCTAAAGGAAGAGTTTTAGGCTACTCCTCCATACAATTGTCTATAATTCCTAAAAGTCATCTACTGCTGTACAAAGTGCTCTGTATTTCCGTAAAGATCGCTAATCCTCCCGTAAATGCTCTATATTTCCGTAAAAATCTCCAATCCTCACGAAAGTGCTCTATATTTCCGTAAAGATCGCTAATCCTCCCGAAAATGCCCTATATTTCCGTAAAGATCCCCAATTCTCCCGAAAATCATCTGTATATTTCCCCAAAGAGTTCTCAGCCATTGTAATCCCCCTCCCTCCCTCCCCATCCCCTCCTAGTGATCTATGGTGTCTGTGTCAGGCTGGCCCACGCACCCTTGTCCACTTTGTACCTACGCCTCCCCTCTCTCTTCCTGGTCCCTTCTCATCAATCAAAGCTCCCTACCTTTTCTCTTCTTATTGTCCTTTTATTTATCTTATTTCTGTATTTATATTTGTTTGTCTCTCTAATGGCTCTTCCTTCCTCTGTCCATGTAACATACTGTCCTTTTGTTCCTGCTTTTAATGTACGTTCTTTTCTCTCAATCGCGCCTTCCCTCTCATAAATCAGTATTTATTATATATATATATATATATATATATATATATATATATATATATATATATATATATATATATATTTCTATATTATAATGTATATTAAGTGCAAATACTACCTCTTTTTTTGTCTTTCTCTCCCTCTCTCTTTGGCTTGTGTCCATTCGGCCCCATTCAGCCTACTGTTTTAAGACGTTTACCCCCATCTAGGTGTCAATATTTTCCTGGCAAGCGGTAGCGAGCCAGCATATATATATTTTTGTTTTGACATCAAGTTAAATTTGTACATTTTTCGATAGAAAAATGTCTCCGGCGAAGCCGGATTTCCCCATACAATGCTGGCTCGCTATCGCTCACCAGGAAGAAATCGACACCTGGATGGGGATAAAAGTCTTAAAACAGTTGGCTGAATTGGGCCGAATGGATACAAGCCAGGGACAGAGAGAAAAGGAGAGAAAGATAACAAAAGCCGGTGACCCCCCTTAAATTGAATAACATCAACTATTGAATGCAAGAATATAAGAAAGAAAAGCGTCCTCAAACTCTGAAGCGGTAGACTATTATATTTTGATGTACTGTGTTCTCTGGCCTTCCTCATCCCTCCCTGTATTCCCACTAACAGTAAAACTACAGGACTGTATAATGTGTTCCTAACTTTATGGTCATCCTGAGCTATTTCATTTATCTTTGAAAACAAACTACGATGTTTGTTTGTTTGCTGATGTAGTTGTTTTAGGTATCTATTTTATGTATATATTTTGTTTGATCATTTAGCATTTCAAATGGTATAAATTTGTAAACTTTTTAAACTGTTTGTAAATGTAGATACCAAGGCATGCTTAGAGCAGCTGAAATAACTATAGCTCTATTATTCTCTACAACTAAGAGTAGGATCCAGTAAGTATGTACTGTAAGTATCGGTATATACATATATATATATATATATATATATATATATATATATATATATATATATATGTTTCTAATCTCTCAGTGGGGTTCGAACCGTCGACCGTCAGGACGATAGCCGACGCTTTAATCAACTACACCACGGCAGTCTATCGTCCTGACGGTCGACGGTTCGAAACCCACTGAGAGATTAGAAACATTTAGTGGCTCACGTGTATTTGTGATCTATACTCAATATATATATATATATATATATATATATATATATATATATATATATACAGGGTGTTTATAAAATATACCATTGAAATTACAGGGCGTAATATACAGGGAAAAGGTTTATTTCATTTTTCTACTGTTCTTGATTTACTCACCTACGATTCCCAGTCGTCTTTATTCCATGTTTCTACGTTTATCTCCCTCAAACTTTCGTTCCCACCCGTCTCTCTCTCTCTCTCTCTCTCTCTCTCTCTCTCTCTCTCTCTCTCTCTCTCTCTCTCTCTCTCTCTCTCTCTCTGCCGGAGGGAGCGGAGGGTTGGGAGAGATCCTTCATCTTTGCTATCCTTTCCTTTCACTTTCTCTTAGGGTTGCAATCTCTACTAGGATTAAGTCCTGGCCACCACGCAGGGATCGTAAGATCTGTGTGGCCAGTGTATCTATGTATCTCTCTCTCTCTCTCTCTCTCTCTCTCTCTCTCTCTCTCTCTCTCTCTCTCTCTCTCTCTCTCTCTCTCTCTCTCTCTCTCTCTCTCTCTTTTTTCTCTGTTTAAAGAAACTGACTGGAGCTTTTTAATTAACAATAACGACATAAATACATCTTGGAAGTTATTCGAAACCACTTACCTAAAAGCAGTACAAGACTGCATACCATCGAAAATACGGCGTCCAGGCCATAATAATAAGCCCAAATGGTGGAATAAAGATATTTCAAACTGCCTGCTTGCTAAAAAATTTGCTAATGATAGATTAACCCGTACAGCCCCAGCGACGCGCCTGACGCGTCGGCGATGTATGTAACGCACAGCCCCAGAGACGCGCCTGGCGCGTCACCCTAATTGCGCCGACCGTGACCTCAGGTGTAGCCACTCAAGAGGGCTCAGATTTGTATGGGAACTGTGTACGTATCCCACGCAACCGTGCCGATGGTTGAAAACTCTCAAAGTCCACGTGCGTGCGCGCGAGCGCGCAATAACCTGGTTTTTTGGGATAATTGCCTTCAATTTTTTACTCTTGTAAAATCCATTTTCGGGGGCTCTGTAGGACCATTTTTTAAGCTTTTTGAGTGATTTTTCGTGGTTTTTCCTTCATTCCTAACCCATTCGCTATTGTTTCTGGAATAAAACCATTTTTTGAAAACCGGCCGGGGTCTGGTGCGCAAACATTACAAAACTAGCCGGGGCTCCACGGGTTAAAATCCTCACAAAATGACGAAGAACGGGTGAAATTTGTAGAGCTACGACGCAAAGCCAAAAAGTTAATTAAGCAAAGTAAAAAGACCTTAGAGTTACATATTGCGAATCAAAGTAAAACAAACCCGAAAGAATTCTATAGTTATATCAGAAAGAAAAAAGTAGTTACTTCAACTGTTGGACCGTTAGTCGATGAAAAAGGAGAATACACCAAAGACGAAGTACAAATGAGTAATGCCCTCAATACCTTCTTTGCATCAGTTTTTACAACAGAAGACCTCAGTGATATCCCTACACCATCGCCGATTCAGATTGATAATTCAGATGTTCTAAGCAATATCACCGTTACAGAGAGAGAAGTATTGAATTGTTTAGATAAACTCAAGGTAAATAAAAACGCCAGGACCTGATTACAATCTCGCCTAGAGTTCTAAAGGAAGCTAAGAATGAGCTCTCCAAACCACTGACATTACTATTCAATAAATCCTTGCAGTCTGGAACTATGCCTGATCAGATGGGAAGCTAGCCAACGTAAACACCGATATTCAAAAAAGGCAGAGCAAATCCCTACCCAGTAACTATCGTCCAATTAGCTTAACCTCAGTTGTATGTAAAATGCTAGAAACGGTCATACGAGACAGACTCGTAAATCACTTGGAGAGGAAAATAACATACTTAAAGATACTCAACACGGCTTTCGTAAAAAAACGTTCCTGTTTAACAAACCTCTTAGACTTCTTCCACGATATCCTCAACCTCTACGATGAGAGTAAAGCTGTAGATATTATATACCTTGATTTTCAAAGGCCTTTGACAAAGTTCCCCACAAACGTTTACTGCTAAAAACTAAAAGCGCATGGAATACAAGACGGTGTGTTGAATGGATAGAAAATTGGCTCAGCAACAGAAAGCAAAGGGTAGTCATAAACGGTAAGGCATCTAAATGGACCAATGTAAGTAGCGGGGTACCCCAGGGATCGGTACTAGGACCAAATTCTCTTTCTAATTTACATCAAACGACATAGATGAGGGTCTCACCTGCACAATCTCAAAATTTGCTGACGATACAAAAATTGCAAATAGCGTACTCTCAAAAGACAAGTTGACGATATGCAACACAATCTAGATAAATTGTCATGTTGGGCCCAAATTTGGCAAATGAGTTTCAATGCGGATAATGTAAAGTACTACATGTCGGATACCTAATTGAGAAAGCAAACTATTCGATGAATGGCACTCAGCTTAAGAATGTAAACAGAGAAACTGATCTGGGAGTAACAATATCGAGTAACCTAAAAACCGAGTCAACAATGTTCAGAAGTTGTTAAGAAGGCAAACAAAATAATTGGCTTTATAGGCAGGTCATTTGAGCATAAATCCAAAGAAGTTATCCTAACCCTTTACAATTCCTTAGTCCGCCCTCTTCTGGAATACTGCGTTCAATCCTGGTGCCCTTATTACCAAAAAGATATAAACAAGCTAGAACGAGTTCAACGTAGAGTTACCAAAATGATACCTAGCCTAAAGAACAAAACCATACGAAAGAGCGTCTTAGAGAATTAAATCTATTTCCTTTAACCCAGCGCAGATTAAGAGGCGACTTAATTCAAGTGTTCAAAATCATCAAAGGCATCGACAATATGAACTGTAGTAAGTACTTCCACTATCGACCAATCTAATTACACGCGGGGGAAACGGTTGCAAAATTATTGGTAAATCTTTTAACTCGCACGAATCTAAGAATTTCTTCTTCAATCGAGTTGTCAACTTGTGGAATGGGCTTCCCCGAGACGTTATAGACTGCAGCACCGTTGATTCATTTAAATTCCGCCTAGACAAATATCTCGCATCAAACCCGCGACTGACTGCGTTTGTAAATGAATAACTTTATCCTCCCCTCAGTTACTACCCCATATGTCCCCTACTAACTTCCTAGTCCTGCCACGTTAGTGGCAGGGCAGTAGTTCCCTTTCCAATGTTCCCTTACCCACTCTAAACCACTGTTTGGACACTTGATCCTCAGTGTTTTGGAGGACAAGCAACCTAGAAGGGTCACTAGATCTGTTGTTGCTTGATTTCCTTTGTACTCCTTTGTACTCTCTCTCTCTCTCTCTCTCTCTCTCTCTCTCTCTCTCTCTCTCTCTCTCTCTCTCTCTCTCTCTCTCTCTCTCTCTCTCTCTCTCTCTGCCTTAAGATTCAACCCTCTCTTCCTTATCTGGAGTCTGTCTAGTTTTCCTGTTATTCCATTTTTCAATATTAGCAATCCTCTGTCTAACCATATCCCAGCTTTCCTTAACTACTTTTTCCTAATTCAATATCACATAATCTACGTAATTTAACCTATAATTTATCTAGAAGCAGGTTATTAGTGGTATTTATTTAAAGCTTGATGGTGGTCTAATAAGGAAGCTAACAAATATTTGATTAATAAATAATTAAGCAAATCATTAAAAACCCTCCCCTTAAAACTACGCGAAAAATAAGTCTCGTTGTCAAAATGGCATTCTTAACCCCTTCTGTTGTTGTTGTTGCTGTTCCCCAAGCTGCCTGGCCGAACAGCCCCAAGGCCCCGAGCAAGGCCAAGGCCATAACCGAGCGCCTCCACAGACCCTCCCTGCCGACCACAATAAAGCCTGGGTGACCGAAGCCACTCCATGGCGGGGAGCTGAGGAGGGTGCAGAAACGCCCGGGAAACCAAAGCCCAACCCAGGGCCCTGTGCCCCTCAGCAATTATGAAGAGAAAGTTGAGGGGCAAAGGAAAAATGTGACGCTTTGGCTTCCAATCTTGGTAGATTAGGAGGTCAATCCACGGAAGAGACGCCGTCACTCGAGATCTAGAAAATATATAAGTAAAAGGAACAGTCAGAGTAAGCTATGGGTATGGCAGAGATCGCTCAGTTCTCACTCTGATAGACCAGCCCATCACCACATGACTAGAACCCAATCCTCTTAGCATCAGCTAGGAAAGGCCCTAGAAAGCCACCTTTGGCGGGGGGATAGCTCCCCTATTTCAACCCCTTTCGGGGTTGGGCACCCGCCACCCCTTCTGTACTAGCGACATCCTTTTCATTCTATTTTGGCAACTATTAGAAGATTGTGTTAAGTTTAAAATGGGCAACCAACAATTAAAAAGCTTCGAACTATCTCACTTAACCCTTTTTACTACCATAAACTTAACTTACTTTCTTAAACTGCACAAAATCGTAAATATAGCTAGGGGTTACACTAGTTGCAGCGAGTCAAGTCGAAGTCAAGGAGGGTATGTGTTCATGAACTTTGAACTTGACTTTGCCTTCAGTTTGTCCTCGTGCCCCAACTTCTGTTTGTCCCTTTAACTTCACCTGCCTGCCTCCAACTTATAATTGCTGCCTTCGGATTCTCGCATGCTGCTTGTGTTCAGTGCTGCCAGCTTTTATAACATTGTTTTGCATGCGTCATGTTGTTCCCTTCAACTTTCCCTAGTACCTTTAAGTTAAAAAAAATATTAATAATAGTAAATCTGGACCCACTTCTCCATCATGTTTAGCCTCATTAGTTTAGATATTTTAAGACGTTTACCCCCATTAGTTTGTCTTTTTCAAGACCTTTCGACCCATTTCATTGTCAATGTTAATACCTTTTATACCGTTTAGGTGTCTTTTTTTTTTTTTTTTTTTTTTTTCCTGGGTAGCGGAAGCCAGCATGCATTTTGGGAAGAATGTTTCTGCCGAAATATGCACAATTTTATCTCAAAGCGGGTGTCTTGGAGTTATTTTTTGTTTTAAGTTTGATGGAGGTCTAAGGGGGAAACTAAAATGATATAAATATACAAACAAAAATCTCCTTAAGTTTTCTTTGTAGTCTCTTATATTTCACTGTGGTTTGAAAGTCTTTATCTTATTTCAGTCTCTTTACTAAAGTGTCTCTCATTGGGTCCTCTGTATTACATTAATATCCTATATAACTCGGCGGCATCCTTTAGAAACTTCAGCTGGCTGCCTCTAACTTGTTATAGCTGCCATCAAATTCTCCATACAGCTTCAGTTCAGTGTCTCCAACTTCTCTAGTGCCTTATATGCTTCGTCTTGGTACCTTCAACTCTTTTTTGGTACCTTTGTTTTATTTGAAATATCGTTTTGTCCCCTTGTGATTTCAGATTTTATCTCGTTTTTCAGGCTCATGTTTAATATAGATTATGCCAATGGATATGTTGCCTGTCAATAAGAAATAGCTTTTGTCCCCTGTGATTTCAGTTTTTCGATCGTGTTTCAGTATTTTTCTTAAACAAGCTCTAGGTAATGGATTCGTTGCCTGTATTATTAGTACCCCATGCATTTGTCTGCTGTAATTTAGAGAACGTTTAGAATGCAGAGGTAAACGTAATTGTCACTAACTTACTGGCGGGTATTGCATAATACCCTAGCTCTTCATAGACATTATAAATATTTCTGTATGCAGTTATACATATCACTGACGGCTTGTAGTAGATAGGGCTCATCTGTATAATTTGAAACATATGTACATTTATTGTTACCAAGTTTTCGTATTGATGCAGATGTGCAATAGGCTATAGCAATTTACGTTATGTGCGGATCTGTATATTTAGTTAGCAGAACAATGACGAAACTTGTGAATAATACAAACTATGCCTACCGTACACTCGAACATTGGTGCCAATTTAGCTACTTTCCAGCTCAATTTAGAGGTTTTTACGTTGATCTAGCGGCAAATATTTACTCCTAGAGATATATCGATTCTAGCGATATTCTGAATATTTGAGCAATTTTTGATCGATGTTCTAGAGAGCGTGGCATTATTCTAGCTATGTTTGGCACTTATTTACTATCTAGCGACTCCCCGGAACGTATATTTTGTTGTTTTGATTTGGTAACCCTGCACTCAAACGCCATATCGGTGAGGGTAAACCAGGCCATTCATCAGCATGCGAGTCACAATCCAAGGGCTGTAGAGGGGATTGTAGGGGATAGAGAGCAGCGGGGGGATTGATAGGGGAGCGGTAGGGGATTGCAGGGGATAGAGAGCAGGGGGGGGAGGGGGGATTGTAGGGGATAGAGAGGAGGGGGGGGATTGATAGGGGAGTGGTAGGGGATTGCAGGGGATAGAGAGCAGCGGGGGGAGGGGGGATTGTAGGGGATAGAGAGCAGCGGGGGGATTGATAGGGGAGTGGTTAGGGGATTGCAGGGGGATAGAGAGCGGCGGGGGGAGGGGGGATTGCAGGGAATAGAGAGCAGCGGGGGCATTGATAGGGGAGTGGTAGGGGATGGCAGGGGATAGAGAGCAGCGGGGGGGGAGGGGGGATTGTGGGGGATAGAGAGGAGCGGGGGGATTGATAGGGGAGTGGTAGGGGATTGCAGGGATAGAGAGCAGCGGGGGGAGGGGGGATTGTAGGGGATAGAGAGCAGCGGGGATTGATAGGGGAGTGGTAGGGGATTGCAGGGGATAGAGAGCAGCGGGGGAGGGGGGATTGTAGGGGATAGAGAGCAGCGGGGGGGATTGATAGGGGAGTGGTACGGTGATTGCAGGGGATAGAGAGCAGCGGGGGGAGGGGGATTGTAGGGGATAGAGAGCAGCGTGGGGGATTGATAGGGGCGTGGTAGGGGATTGCAGGGATAGAGAGCAGCGGGGGGAGGGGGGATTGTAGGGGATAGAGAGCAGCGGGGGGATTGATAGGGGAGTGGTAGGGGATTGCAGGGGATAGAGAGCAGCGGGGGGAGGGGGGATTGCAGGGGATAGAGAGCAGCGGGGGCATTGATAGGGAGTGGTAGGGGATTGCCGGGGATAGAGAGCAGCGGGGCATTGATAGGGGAGGGAGTGGTAGGGGATTGCAGGGGATAGAGAGCAGCGGGGGCATTGATAGGGGAGTGGTAGGGGATTGCAGGGGATAGAGAGCAGCGGGGGGATTGCAGGGGCTAAAGGGCAGTGGGGGGATTGCAGGGGATAGAGAGCAGCTGAGGGATTGTAGAGGTTAGAGGGATAGCATGGGATACAGAGCAGCGAGGGGGATTGCAGCGGATAGAGAATAGAGAACAGGGAGAGGCCGTCACCGGGATACTAATGTAAACAGTTGTGCGGCGGCATATGGAGATCACAACACCAACAATGGGATATAGGTCAAAACGGCAACACACCGAAACGACCACAACCGAAAGGACCTCAGCCAAAACGATCAAAAGCAAAACGGCCATAAGCGAAACGGGACGGGCACATACACCAAATACTAATAATATAATAAAAACACAAATATATAATAATAATTATTATTATTAAAATAATAATATAAATCTAAGCAACCTAGGGTTTAGGTTAGGTTAGGCCTGTTTTGGTTAGGTTTGGTTAGTTTGGCTTGTTTTCCGTATGGTAGGTTGGTGAAGTTGGGTTAGGAGACAGTAGCTCTATTTATTGTGGCCGTTTCGGAGTGTGGTTCTTTTTCCCGTAACACTACATTTAATAGGGCATCATATTGATTATAAAGGTTATGTAAAGCCAAATTCATAACAGATAAGGGATTCTTGGTGATCATTGTCAATGCTGTCAGTAAAAGTATACAGCATATCCCCATGAGTAAATAATTATGAAATGCTCTACACGTGTTGAATTCCATAATATCACCTCGCCTTGAGTGGTGCTGGGAACACTAAGACGGCAATTATAGGAGGGATATACTGTAGATATAAGAAGCAGATTGGCTGAGCTAATTAGAAGGTGGCTCACAGGTTATTAGAAGGTGGCTCAAAGGATCGGCTTGGGTATACCTGCTCTGAATTATGCTGATTCAGTTGTGTATTAGCATAGAATAGACAAACACCAAATTAGTCTAAAATTAAATTAAGGATAGATTAAAGCTGCATATAAAACGTGTGACTTTTACTACAGTATCGTATAAATTAAATTAAGGATAGATTAAAGCTGCATATAAAACCTGTGACTTTTACTACAATATCTTATAAATTAAATTAAGGATAGATTAAAGCTGCATATAAAACCTGTGAATTTTACTACAATATCTTATAAATTAAATTAAGGATAGATTAAAGCTGCATATAAAACCTGTGACTTTTACTACAATATCTTATAAATTAAATTAAGGATAGATTAAAGCTGCATATAAAACCTGTGAATTTTACTACAATATCTTATAAATTAAATTAAGGATAGATTAAAGCTGCATATAAAACCTGTGAATTTTACTACAATATCTTATAAATTAAATTAAGGATAGATTAAAGCTGCATATAAAACCTGTTAATTTTACTACAATATCTTATAAATTAAATTAAGGATAGATTAAAGCTGCATATAAAACCTGTGACTTTTACTACAATATCTTATAAATTAAATTAAGGATAGATTAAAGCTGCATATAAAACCTGTGACTTTAACTACAATATCTTATAAATTAAATTAAGGATAGATTAAAGCTGCATATAAAAACCTGTGACTTTAACACATCTTATAAATTAAATTTAAGATATTTAAAACTGCATATAAAACCTGTGACTTTAACTACAATATCTTATAAATTAAATTAAGGATAGATTAAAGCTGCATATAAAACCTGTGAATTTTACTACAGTATATACTGTATAATTATATAAGTAAAATAACATGAACATAAATAACAATGTAACAATATTTACCCTTGGGGATTATGACGCATTTTGACATAATTTTGAAGATGCATTTCTTTCTGTTTACTGGGTATCAGTAGACGATTTTATATAGTTTCGGGAGGAATTTTGGACGTCAGAGGGTTAATTGAGATATACAGTATGTTACTCGTTTGATTCTCAGAGGGCCTTGCAAA
Source organism: Paralithodes platypus (assembly GCA_032716605.1). Taxonomy (NCBI): domain Eukaryota; kingdom Metazoa; phylum Arthropoda; class Malacostraca; order Decapoda; family Lithodidae; genus Paralithodes; species Paralithodes platypus. The sequence goes on from CM064482.1 coordinate 61,309,172, forward strand.
ACTGAATAATATCGCCCGAATAAAATGGAGAAAGGCGCCCTAATACTGAAAGGGTTAATATGTAGATTGGTGTGTTATATAAAGGCATTACAACTGTCTCACGAGCGATTTTTCCGTCAATCTTTGTGAGCAATTGCAGTAGACAGCTTCAAAATTCAAGTTCCGAAATATTTAAGCTACCTAACATAATCTACCTTCGATTGAGTTCCCGATTCCAAAGTGAAAGAACTTCAAAATATTACGAGAAAATACTAGCCCATCGAAAATTGCTGTAATAGTTGCTCGTGTGACACTGGCTGTATTGAAGGCTATTAAACATTATTGAGCACAGTGAAAGTACAAAAATACATATTGTGAATATCTCTCTCTCTCTCTCTCTCTCTCTCTCTCTCTCTCTCTCTCTCTCTCGTCCTCTTCTCTCTCTATATATCTCTATATATATATATATATATATATATATATATATATATATATATATATATTGTATATATATTTATATATATATATATATATATATATATATATATATATATATATATATATATCTTCCCTTCTTCCGTCCTGTCACATATACCAGTGAATGGGAGAGAGAGAGAGAGAGAGAGAGAGAGACAGAGAGAGAGAGAGAGCAAACATTATATAGAAGGGGAGAATGAGAAAAAGAAGTGAAAGAAAGATTATTATAAACACAGACATTACAGAGAATTAGGATGAACAGACACCCACAGCAATTTAACATGAGCAATTGAAGACCGAACAGAGAGAGAGAGAGAGAGATTAAAACACAAAAATTACAAAGAATTAGGATGAACAGCCATACACAGGAATGGAACACGAGAAATTGAACCTCGAACAGAAACCCGGTATCATAGAAATTAAACATTATACATAGTACCAACATCGACCCTTTTCTTATCGGCCATAGTGATCGGAATAATATTTTGGGAACAGGAAATAAAATGGGGCGGCGTATTAATATAGGTTCATCGACCAAATGCTCTCTCTTTAACCTTTGCCCATCGTGTGAAGCGTATCTTGTTTTATTCGCGCTTCCCGCAGACAATTTCGTGTCGCGAATAGTCGTTTTGTATGAACGGTTCTCGCGGCGAATTTTGTATCGAAATTTGCTACCGGTTTATGAGATGAGTTATTGCATATTTTTGAGGGACTTGTGTTTTATTTCCTGTTCAAATATAACTTAAATTTTCGTAAACGGTCTAATTAATGTACGATTATTGCCTTCTAAGTTTTGTACTTGTTTTATATTTCATGCACATTTTAATATTATTATTAGAGCGAGAGATATAAATGAATAAATAAATAAAGAAAGAAAGATAAAGAAAGAGAGAGAGAGAGAGAGAGAGAGAGAGAGAGAGAGAGAGAGAGAGAGAGAGAGAGAGAGAGAGAGAGAGAGAGAGAGAGAGAGAGAGAGAGAGTTATAAAGTTAATTCTAGACAGTGTAAAGAGGAAGAGAGGTCTAGTAAATTAACCCTCTCCAGCATCATTCCTGGTACCCATATATAAAAAAACGTGGCAGTAAAAGTAGATCCCCCCCAATCTTCTTTGTGGAAACGTTTTGGGATGAAAAATGGTGGAAACGTTTTGGGATGAGAAATGGTGGAAACGTTTTGGGGTGATAAATGGGGAAAGAAAGGAAATGAGGGTGGTAAGAAGAATATTTGATGAAGTGGACATGGAGTGAAAATGTGTGTGTGTGTGTGTGTGTGAGTGTGTGTATGTGTGTGTGTGACTGACTGACTGACTGACTGTGTGTGTGTGTGTGTGTGTGTGTGTGTGTGTGTGTGTGTGTGTGTGTGTGTGTGTGTGAGACTGACTGACTGACTGACTGACTGACTGACTGTGTGTGTGTGTGTGCCTGAATGTGTATGGTGTGTGTGTGTGTGTGAAATGATGTGAGGAGTAGAGTAGGAAGCTTAACAAGAGGAACATAATGCAACACAAGCATAATGTGATAGACCTTTGTACAATGTGGGAAGATAGAATGTTTCCTTTGCAACAACATTTAACCATTCTTATCCCATTCAGTACGGGTGACGTCCTGTTTCATAGTATTCTGGCAACTATTAGACGATTTTATTCAGCTTAGGAAGGACGCGTAGCAACTTAACCCTTTCACGCATTTATGACGCAAAGGTTGCCCGATTAGCAATAAGAAATAGAGTTCTCTCACTCTTATAATTACCTCTCCAAAATTAGTTTTCTGCCCACAGCTAACTCAAAGACAACAGCAGAGGTTGAGGTAACTAAACTAAAGGTTTCTAAATACCCTTGATGGTAACAAAGGCTTTAAAGTATCCCCAATAGGCTCAAAATCGCGTCATATGTCGGAGAGGGTTAAGGGCTACAGCCTAGGTTAATCACTTTAGCTATATACCAAATATCCTTCCTAAGCTTCATAAAATCGTGCAAATGTAGCTGAAATATAAAAAAAAAATCACCGGTACACACACACTCTCTCTTCTCTCTCTCTCTCTCTCTCTCTCTCTCTCTCTCTCTCTCTCTCTCTCTCTCTCTCTCTCTCTCTCTCTCTCTCTCTCTCTCTCCCCCCCCCCTCCCTCCCTCCCTCTGAGTTCTGTCATCTAGATCCCCTTTGTGTGGAAGTCGAATATCCCCAACTTCCAGGACAAACCACTCGGAAGAATACAGAGAGAGAGAGAGAGAGAGAGAGAGAGAGAGAGAGAGAGAGACCTACAGACGGCTGAGTGACCCTATATTTGGCGATTTTGAAGCAAGCAAATGAAAACAATAGGAAATGTAAGTATATCTGACGATCAGTATAATAATACACCTGTTGTTTTTCACGTACGGTACTTGTCTTCTTTACGATTCCAATTGTGTGGTTTGCACAGCTTGTTTTCCGAGGATGTGTTGCCTTTACCTCTTTAAGTGCCTTGTTTATTCCCAATGCTTTATTCCGAACAGCTTACTATGTTACACTCGGTTTGTAATTCATTATATATATATATATATATATATATGAACATGCTTAATTGAGGATCAAAGAATATTAGAACAGTAATATTGATACTGATAAAGGTGAGTAATCCCAGTATATAATCATGAATCACAATAAATATACTGACAAAAATAGGACGATCTAGAGGTGTGTGAAATTGAAAAGTAGACGTGGTAGTAATATATGGAGATGGCCGAAGTAAGCGACAGTGATGAATGGAAGGGACGTGGAGGTGGCAGCGTATGGAAATGAGGGAGAGTAGAGTGAGGGAGGGTAGGGAGGTGATATGAAGGAGAGATGAATAGGCGATGAAAGAAATTGATGTTTTAGTATACTATTTTTTTTTTTATTCTAAATTGGCGGACATTTGACTCTTTTAGCAGCTAATATGCAGATAACTATTGGCAAAATGGAAAACTACTATGTCTCTGCGTCATGTTCCTGCCAAACATTTGTAATTAACATCAAATATGGCTATACAAACGTTGTACTAGCTGAGTTATTAAGATGGAATGAAGCCAAATTCTCGCCAGCTTAATTAAAATAGGCTATAGTTAAGAAGCTGTAAAATCGTCTAATGATAGCCAGAATAAACTGTCAAAATGCGTCATAATCTTCATAGGTATAAATAAAAGGTTCTGGCTTACGAATAGATGGAAGAAGGCAGTTTGAAATTAGTAGGGAGGTGATCTTAGGATGTGTGGCTCTGCTAATTAAAGAGAGCTAGGTAAAAGGCTATGCAATAAATGAAGAAGAGAAGAATGGCTTGATAACGAGAAAGTAGAACTGAATTAAATCGTTAGACAAAATTAGATAAAGAGCTTTTACTAAGCTAGAAATAAATAGAGGTAAAGACACGTGTGAGCTCAAACCGCGTTCACACAGCGCGTTTACCGGCAACATTTTGTGAGTGTTTTTTTCTCGCATGTTTTCTCATTGAAATCAGCAACTAGACTGAACATAGATTATCTTTGGTTGCTGAATTCTTATATAACTTACATTGTGAAGCTGCCACACTACAATTAACCGAAAAATTGAAGAAAAATACGGTCCAGTGACACCGTCTTAACCTCTTCTGTACCAGCGCCGTCCTTTTAACTTTATTTTTGCTAATATTAAAAGATTGTATTCCGTTTATAAAGGGCCCGCAGCAATTAAGCGGCTTCGAACTATCTCACGTACCAGTAGCCCTTTTTACTACCACAGATCCTTTTTGAACTGCACAAAATCGTCTAAATATAGCTAGAATAAAATTAAAAAGACGTCGCCGGTACAGAACGGGTTAAGAAAGGAGGATGGGATCTGATGAATGCTTGTTAGGAATTTGAGGAATGAGTAAAATGAAAAGTAGCTGTTAATTAAGTATAAAGTTGGACTATAGGCTCAGGTTTACGTAGAGAGCTATGAGGCAAATGTAGCAATTAGTTGGAAGGTAATTTGGAACCAATTAGGGGGATGGGGGGAGGGGGAATGGAAGGAGGTGGGGACTGATTGAAGAGGGATCAGAACCCCCTTATTAGTTCATTGGTCTCTCCTATGGCCGCTCGGAGTGAGGGATAAGACCAAATTGGAGAAGGATGGGGCATTAGAGACGATCACGGACGGAATTATGATATTGGTTTTAAGAATGGTGACATTGGAAATAGATATTTTGCTTAGCTGCATACAAAACACAAATATTAATGATGTTGTTGTTGTTCCCCAGGCTGTCTGGCCAGGCAGCGCCAAGGTCCCGAGCAAGGTCAAGGCCATAACTGAGCGGCCCAACAAAACCCTCCCTGCTCACCACTAATAAAGCCCAGGTGACCTAAACCACTCCAAGGCGGGGAGCTGAGTAGGGTGCTGAAACGCCCGGGAAACCAAAGCCCCACCCAAGGCCCTGTGCCCCTCAGCAATTATGAAGGGAAAGTTGAGGAGCAAAGGAAAAATGTGAAGCTTTGGCTCCAAATCCGCCAACCTCTAGGTTGGTAGTAGGGAGGTCAATCCACGGAAGAGACGCCGTCACTTGAGATCTAGAAAATATATAAGTAAAAGGAACAGTTAGAGTAAGCTATGGGTATGGTAGAGATCGCTCAGCTCTCACTCTGATAGACCAGCCCATCACCAGAAAATTAATGAGTTACTGGTAGAGGTATCAGGGGTAATACGCAAGGTAATTATTAGCGATGATACCTTCGTCCTCTATTCTGATTTGGGTTTAAAGAAGGGTGACTAGCATTTACATTCGGTCTAGCAAAAATATAAGAACATTGGTGTACAAATTGTCCAAAGTAAAGCCATTACAAAATTTGATACGGTATTATTTTATCATAGCTATGGAAAGATGAACCGGCGATAGGGACTACGCACAGGAGCAGAACTTCCTGGAAGTTTCTCCCAGAATCAGTCTTTCCCTCTTACTATGACTTAAATTGCTTCAAACTCCGTGTGTCCAGGCATTTTGGCTCGAACGTCTCTTGGTTTTAGCCCTGTCACTCTTTCAACTCTGGGGGAGGTACTCGCTACAGGCAGGATGAGATATGGGGAGGAAAGGAATTGAATCTGGTAAGAAGAATATATGATACAGTAGTTGTAAGATATAGGGTACATAGGATTTGTGGAAGGTAATTTGTAACCAAGTTGGGGGAGGGGGATTGGAACGAGGTGGGAGCTCCTCCCTCCTCTTCTTCCTCCCCTTTCCTCCCTTCCTCCCCACCCCATCCCCTGTTTCCTCCTCCTCTTCGTCTTCCCCTTCCACCCACACTCCCCCCATGGCTATAAGTCCTAGTTAATGGTGTGTATGTTTGCGTATAAGTCCTAGTTAATGGTGTGTATGTTTGCGTATAATGTGTATGTTTCCTTCGGCGCCTCCGTTTGTTCCTGGTAGTTTGTGTGCGGGCATTTGTCTTCATTTGGGACTCTGTGCTTGGCTTGTCCTTGGCTGTGTATGTGTACGTCTGTCCTACATGTATGATGCGTGACTGTGTATGTGCTTGAGAGAGTGAGTGAATGAGTGTGTGTATGTGAGTGAGTGAGTGACTGAGCGAGAGAGAGAGAGAGAGAGTGAGTGAGTGAGAGAGAGAGAATGAATTAATTGCAGCGCCCCTCTCCCCTCCGTTTCACCAGATCTAGTATGAAGATCGGTGTCCCTTGTTAATTTTCTCCAGATTAATATATTTCATCAGATATCTATATATTCTACATAGAGTGTATATTTTGTATATTTCCATCCTTTGGCTTCCGTTTCTTTAATTTTTGTTTTTCTATTTTTTGTTGTTCTAGTTTTAGTTCACCTAACCTCCTTGACACACTTATATACTGTTTATGTTTTATATTCCTCTCTTTATCTAAACTGTGTATTGTCTTTGTCTAGTGTTGCTTTATATTTGTATAGATTACAAATTTGTTCGCATTGTTCTTCTTTTGCTATTACTGTATATTATTATTTTGATACATTTTCATTTTCTAAATTTGATCGTGTTAATGAATACTACGGTACTAATAATAATAATACTGAAATAATAATTATAATAATGATAGTTATATATTTGCATTCTTGGTTTCCTTAATTGTTCTTAATTACATTAGGCTACTCTGCATTTTAGTTTATATAATATATATATACTCTGTATATATTATCAATCATACAAAACTCCACTCTCGACCCAAAATTCTTAAGCAAATATCCTTTCAAACTCTTCAAATCTTCTCTAATACATTTTCCCTTCCGTCTCCTTTGCCATAACATCATTACTCTCTCTCTCTCTCTCTTTACTCCTTGCATCACACACATTCAACATCTATGTATATCTATCTATGTATTTGTATCAATGCATCCACCTATATATATCTATTTTCGATGGATCTATCTATCTATCTTACTGTATGTCTGTATATCTACTTATCTATGTATCTAATATATCTATCTACTTATCTATGCATCTAATATATCTATCCACTTATCTATTAATCTATGTTGCTCTCTCACCCCTGTAATTTGCATCTCTCCTCTCTCTAACCTTTCCCTGCATGGTCTATATATCTGAGGGACTGATGACAGGCCGGTGAGGGGTTCATTAATACTGTAAGACCATATACGTCAATAACTGTTAAATCACCACTGCATTAGGAGAGGGCGGGTTGAGGCAATTTAGTTTGCTCCCTAGACCTCTATCTAGCTACAAATAAAATTAAAAATTAAAATATATATATATATATATATATATATATATATATATATATATATATATATATATATATATATATATATATAAATAAATAAATAAATAAATAAATATAAAAGACCCCCCCCCCCCCTCCTTTTTAGATAGATTTATAAAACAAATTGATAGAGAAACTTCCCGGCCAAAGGCAGAATCCTCTGAATTACAGGCTTGTTATCGCTCGCCAGGACAAACAAATCTACATCAAATGGCACGATAGGTTTTAAAAAATGACAAAGAAATGGGACAAAAGGTCTTAAAATCGCCACATTAGGCGAATGTCTAAAATGTCAAAACTAATGGGGCTAAGCATGAAGGAGAATGAGGTCCAGAAAAATATCCACCTCAAATCTCGGCCACCATCTCCTAGGCTATTTAGTTACTGTCCACCCAGCGCTGTGATATATTTACTCAGATAAGATGATGGGGGGGAGGTAGGGGATGAGAGGTGGGAGAAGCGGGGGGAGAGAGAGGCCAGAAGTGATAAATGGAGGAAACTGTTGATAAATGGACGGATGGAGATAGAGACTTAGAGGAGAAGAAAATGTAGGTTGAGGTGGTGGAATAGAGTAAGGAGGGGTATATATGGTAAGATGAACTAGGGAGGAGTATAAGTGATAAATGGAGGAAACAGTGGATAAGTGGACGGGTGGGGGGAGGGGAGATACTTAGAAGAGAAGAAAAAGTAGATGGTGGGGAAATTAGGGAGGAGATATACAGTTACATAGATACACATACAGCACAGACCTTGCAGCCCCTACTAGGCAGTCCGAACTTAATTCTAACAAAGTGTATAAGTGGCAGGATGAAGTAAGGAGGAGTGTAAGTGATAAATGGAAGACACTGTTGATAAATGGACTGATGGAGGGAGATACTTAGAGGAGGGTGATGAAGTAGGGAGGGGTATAGATGGTATAACTAAGTAGGAAGGAGTATGAGTGGTTCGATAAAGTAGAGAGGGGTATAGATGGGAGGGGTGTAGATGGTAGGATAAAGTAGAGAGGGGTATAGATGGGAGGGGTGTAGATGGTAGGATAAAGTAGGGAGGGGTATAGATGGGAGGGGTGTAGATGGTAGGATAAAGTAGGGAGGGGTATAGATGGGAGGGGTGTAGATGGTAGGATAAAGTAGGGAGGGGTGTAGATGGTAGGGGTGTAGATGGTAGGATAAAGTGGGGAGGGGTAGAGATGGGAGGGGTGTAGATGGTAGGATAAAGTAGGGAGGGGTGTAGATGGTAGGATAAAGTAGGGAGGGGTATAGATGGGAGGGGTGTAGATGGTAGGAT
>CM064482.1:61322635-61324744 GCA_032716605.1 Paralithodes platypus
CTCTCATCCGTCTCTCTCTCTTCCCGCCTTCTCATTCTTGGCTCTTCCACTCTCTCGAGATCTGCTCCTTTTCTTTTCTTTTCTTGAGTGATTTGCCCATGTTGCCCGCCGAGGGGCGAGTTTGTGGATTTGAGGACCCAGCGCCCCCCCCTGTGAGGGGCCCGACCACTATTTAAGGGCGATACTACTGCTCAAAGAGCCATTATTCCAGCGGAACAACAGTCCATCGTCGTCTGGGGGTTCCCTTCATATTTGTGTTTATAAGTCAGGTTGGCATTTATTCGAATGCGTTTATTTATAAGTTTCCCCCCTCATTTGAAGATTAGTCACATGGTCTGTAAAATATACGTATTTCATTAAAAAAAAAAAAACAAAAAAAAAAAACAAAAAAAAAAAAAAAACAAAAAAACAAGACAATCAAAGCAAGCTTGTAGTGACTGGATTATTTCATTGACAGGTTTAGGGGGATACAAGAAATAATAGCCACTACCGAACTAGTTGGCAATCGTAGGAGGAGACTAATTCATATTTTCATTCCATCAATGATTATTGAGATCATAGTTAGCTGAATATCATTATTACAAAAAGAGGCAAGATGGTATAAATCAACATATACACATAATTTAATACAGGCGGACACAATCCTGATCGGGTTCGTTTTGTGCACTGGGTTGAGCTATGGTGTCTTGAGATCGCCGAGTCGTACCCCCACACAAGAGAGAAGACAAGACCACGAACGTATTATCGTCCTGCATGGTTGTCGATATCTAATTGAATAAATTACTTAGTGGATATTTCAAGAATGGTCGTGGGGTAAGGAAAGGTGTGATTTGTAATATTGAGAATAGACTTTGATTAAAACGAAATACGTTTTAAACCTCCACCATGTGAGCTGTAGCTTGCGATGGGGTTTGGGATGGGGGTTGGCGGGTCTAAAAGAGAGGTTATCTCGTTGGGGGTGGACGTTTCGCTGTCCAGGTATTTTCGTTCCTGTTGTATTTCAATCCTAATAACTAAAATAATAAGTAATAATAAGGGGACAAACCCCGGTGTCAAGGCAATGACATACTGCGTCAAAGAGGCAAATTCTACGTGTAAGGCTGCAACAGTATCGGTCGTCCTGGTGTTAATTATAGTTTCCCCACTCCTTTTGATTGCCACCGGATGCTGTATAAACGACGTGCTCATTGACAAAACAAAAAAAAAAAAAAACAAAACAAAAAAAAAGAAATGACTGAATTATTCATTGACAGTTAAATAATAGCACTACAAACACTCGTGCAAATCATATGAGGAGGCTATTCATGTTTTCTTCTTACAGTCAATGATTTATTGAGATCATAGGTAGCTGAATACAATTATTACATACAAGATGTGACTAATATTTCGAACATACATTACTTTTTATGCAATAATAGTACCACAAATATATTACAATCATAAAAGGGACACTTCACATTCTTCATTACATCAACGGTTATTTGAGGTCATAGTTAGCTGAATACCAGAGTCCCAGTACATAATGTGACTAATATTACCAACTCACCGACGTTATAACTGGAAATTATAGTCAATACATATTGTGTTTTTACAAAGATGAGTTACAGTGGTTTTCAAATTCTTAAATTACAATAATGGTTATATTGAGGGGATAGGTTATCGCAAGTCTTACCATGCGGAGAAGTTTACACTGCCAAGATTCGTAATATAATATTTAGTATGGTGTGTGTTTATGAGAGAGCGGAGGGGGTTGTAGGAGGTTGAGGAATGGGTGTCAGAGGAGAGAGTCGGGGGGGGGTGGTTTGGGGGAGGAGGGAGGAGGTAAAATGTACTTTCCAGGGAAGGAGGAAAGTGTGAGAGGGGAGGTGTGTGAGTGTGTTATGTCCCTTCTTGAACCATCCTAGAGGGAACCCCTACCCGTCGTGACGCTCAGTCACCAGACCCCAGCCAATGCCTTCTCTAATAACATAATTATTTATAGAGAAGGCATTGCCCCAGCACCCCAAACACACAGCCACACAGATTCAGATTCATATTCAAATTATTTTTAATGCCATAAAATAATATTCGGGAGGAAGGTGCAAGTGGTCCTCCGGGAGGGACAGTGCC